>OY757019.1:18978102-19506277 GCA_963580285.1 Lucinisca nassula
TTGAGGGCTATTTTGTATTGTCAGTGTACGAAGGTTTAATGTCAACTAAACTAGTTGGACTCACAGCTCCCCCCATTCTTATCCTGTAACTATTAATCGATTTAGTTTAAAGAGCTAATCCTACACTGCCAATTTGATGATCATTTATATTGGGTACAATGGCTTAAATTATTGAATATTGGGCATCCCTCAAAGTCTCAGCTTTCAAGCATTTTATATTTGGTACTCACATATTGACAATCTAGCTTGATAGACATTGTTGATTGTTTTCGCCACCATCTCTGTGGATTTATACCATTTTTGTTTTCTTACGTAAAGGTTCAGTAAAATTTACATGCTTCATATTCTTAATGTAAAGCACAAAAAAGCGTCAGATTTCTTACGCCAAAAACAACCACACTGTTAGATGCAAAATTGCAAGGCGCTGTTAGGGACACCATATAATTGCCGCTATTCCCGGTATGTGATGTCATCATAAAGCTTATAGTATAACCATTCCCGACCTAGAATTGCAAAGCAATGACAAGAAATACTTGTTTTCCTTTTGGACAACGTATTCCTATTCATTTTGATAATTCCAACACGTGCAATCTTTTATTCATACGAAACTGGTTTGTATTGCTTCGGCAGCATTGAACTGCTCGTTGCAATGCTTTAAATCGCAACCATGGGGTAGCTCTCAAATATTTACATGTGATGCTTACACGTTTATAGTCTAGCTTTATGGACACTGTTTTTATTATATGCATTTATTTTTTTTTTTAGTTTTTGCTATTGTCTTTGACGACTTTTCCTTTGTTCTTGGTTTATTTCTAAGTTAAGAAAATGTGAATGGTCCATATCCTTTATTTGATATATAGAGGTTTTCCTACCCTGACCCACCAAAAAATTAGATGCACAGCTCCGAGGTGATGCTATGGACACCCGTTTTTTTCCGAAACAGAATTACACAAAATGCACATTTACCCGACATAAATGTGGACACCATGTTCTTTTTGTTTTATTCTTATAACGTTTTGCATCATTTTGCACGAATCCATTCCAGTATTTAAACGATCGCTCACATCATAGCATTTGTAACACTTACCAATATTTCTGCTGGTGCCAGTGAACTAGTTGGCGAACTTGTCTCGTCAGTAACGTGCTTTTCATCTAGGCTTGCATGAATGACAGACTCCATATCCAGATCCTTCAAAGGTACATTTGGTTGAAATTAGGAGCAAAATGTGGTAAAGATAGTGTTAATAATTTCGCCAAACATTTTGAGAAAGATCCAATTGGTACATCAAACAAGTCACAGTCTAACCAGTGACATCAAAAGGAAGTGATACATTCACAGGAATAAGTGCTAAACGAGCAGAACAATCGATCCTCTATTCCCAAAGCTGTAATGTTTCCTTAAGCAACGGTCCTATTCGAATATACTGAAATTTTACCGCCAATACATTAAAATTTTCAAAGAAAAATGTCTGAAGTTTGTCTTTATTTCTGCTTACTTAATAGATTGTGGGTACACGTTAGAACCGCTTCTAAGCAGGCAGCTGATGTGGCGAGCAATTTGGAGGCAAATTTGTATTATCAGCATACGCAGGTTCAATGCCATCTAAACTGCTTGGATTCACATGTTCCTCATTCTAATCCTGTAGCAGTAAATTTGGTTTTGTTTAAAGAGCTAATCATGTACTGCTTATTTGATGATCATTTAAAATGGTTACAGTGGCGTAAATGATTCCAACAATGGTCACCCCTTCAAGATTCTGCTTTCAAGGGTGTAACATGTGATGCCGACACATTTACAGTATAACTTTACGGACACTGTTTTTCATGTTGTTTTTATATTCCCTCTGTGATTATATACCATTAATGATTATGTTTTTCTAAGGACAAGGTTCAGTAATTTACAACCGCGTTCAATTACCTTACACCACCATAATGTAAGATGCACAATTGTGAGGCGTTGATATGGACACCATTTTATTGTATCGTTATTATGTGATAATAAAGCTTATATTGAATAACAATGTCCGACCAAAATTTGCACAGAAAAATGTGCTTGTATCTTCACTTATGGACACCGTACTTTAATTCATTTTAAAATGTCTTTCACATGCTACCTTTTATTCGATACAAACTTTGGTTGTATTGCTTTTGTGGTATTGTTAATACTCGTCGAAATGATTTTATCCTCTGTATGGGATAGCCTTCAAATATTTTACATGCGATTTTTATACACTTACATACCATCCGTGTGATATAGCCTATTCTTTCATATCTCTAAAATCATTTTTTCTGTCGGAAAAAGTGAATTTTCTTATTTGTATTCTTAGCATAGTTTCTCTTATGTTCGGTTCCAACGAGTACCAAACAACTATGTCTTTGAGTAGAAATAGAAAAATAATGTATACCCCTTCAAACCCAGTTTTCGCTATACAAAGTGGGGTTTAAAAGGATCTTCATTTCACGTGCTTTTTAAAATGATGTATCGATCTCAAGGCCCGGTAAATTTGAATTGTTCATATCTGTCATGTGTATCCTTTCCTTATCCTGGCAACCATAAATTTAGATGCACAACTGCCAGGTGATGTTATGGACACCATTCTTGTTTCGGAAAAAAGAATAACACAAGATGCACATTTACCAGACGTAAATATGGACACCATGTTCTTGTTTTATTATTATTATTATTATTATTATTATTTATTAAGCTCTTTTCTAATTTGTTTGTTATTCCTTCTTATTGCATGATTTTGCATGAATCAATTCCAGTGCTAAAACGATTATTCACATCCTAGCATTTCTAACACTTACACATGTTTCTGTTGGTGCCAGGGACTTTGTTGGCGATTTTGTCGTGTCAGTATCTTGCTTTTCAGCTAAGTTCCCAGGTTTCATATTCACATCCTGAAATAGTACATTTGGTTGAATTCACCAAACAGATTTGGATAAATTAGTATTATTTGCCTGTTTGTGTGAATTGAATTAAACAATTAAGTTCATTTTGGAGACGTTGCTTCCAATTACGTGCGACTTTTATCCGACACTGAGATGAAATAACATCTTAAACCGTGGCGCCCAATGAAACCAAAAGGCTAATACGCATTGGACGGTCTGACTCGCACCTCTTTGCATGGGCAGGTTTAGTCCTTATCGGTTTACCAGTACTCATTTGTGGCCAGTTTCATGCGAGGAAGCACCATGCAGCCAAATATATTTCTCCAAGCCCGGATGGGCGGGGGTGATTAAACTAATATTAGGAGGCCTTCATGCGGACTGAACAAATTATTTGTCTAAATCGCAACGGAAGTAAGGGCGAGGATTGTGGCCACGTAAAACCAATTTAAGCCCCCCAGTGGAAATCTTTCCACTGACCGTTCCAAGGCGGTTCTTCTGTGGCGATTTATTTATGTTGTTGTTTGTTACTTACTGTGTGGATCACTTGTGTCTTTTAATTGTGGATGGCCATATGGCTATTTTGTGGGAAAGTAACTGTCCTTATGGCCTTCCTTTGTTTAGGTTTCCATTATTGTCTGGTCGCTTAATGTTTGTATTTCTTTCCCTTTGGTGTCTTTGGTGGGTGGAGTAAGTTAATTGTATCGATTCCTGATCTTATTTTTACTTCTACTTTTAATAATTTCGCCAAAATTATTACAAAGATCCAAGGGATCAACAAGCAAGTCACAGCCAACCAGTGATATAAGCAGGAAGTGAAAACCCCATAAGAGTAAGTGCAGCAAGAAGCGCTTAACGACCAGAACAACCAATGTGTTCTATAAAAGGGATAATGCTTTGGAAGCAAGGAATGCACCACAGAACTGAACAATATGAAGTGTACATGTTTTCTGGGCCAGACTAGCTACTTTCGGCCAATTAGGCCTCATCAGTGACCCTCAAATATTTTCAAAATTCCACAATGGAATCAATGATCCCAGAGGACAAGAAAATATAAACTACACTATGATGTAGGACAGGGAGACTTTTACGGCCGCCACACATTCCCAGACACCAGCTGTAGTGATGTCAAATAGGTTCTATAAAAGGGGTAATCCTTTGGAAGCAAGGAATACACCACAGAACTGTAAATTATGAAGTGCACATGTTTTCTGGGCCAGATTAGCTGGTTTCGGCCAATTAGGCCTCATCAGTGACCCTCAAATATTTTCAAAACTCCACAATGGCATCAATGATCCCAAAGGACAAGAAAATATTAACTACACTATGATGTAGGACAGGGAGACTTTTTACGGCCGCCACACATTCCAGACACCAGCTGTTAGTGACGTCAATTATTAATAGGGTAGCTTTCAAATATTTTACATGTGATGCTTACACACATATAGTCTAGCTTTATTGACACTATTTCATTTGCTGGTTTCTTCTTTGTAGCTTTATTCTTGACTTATATCAAGGTTCAGTAGTCAATAGTCCATATCTTCATGTTGTAGAGATTTTCTTAACCTGAACTGCCATAAATATAGATGCACAACTGCGAGGTGATGTTATGGACACCGTGCTTTCTTTGGAAAAAGAATTACATAAGATGCACATTTACGAGATATAAATGTGGACACCATGTTCTTGATCTTTATTAGTACTATTAATTTAGTTTTTCGAAGTCGTTTGTCATTCGCTCGACATTTGCACGATTATGCATTAATCAATTCCAGTATTAAACAGATCGCTCACGTCAGCGTTTGTAACACTTACAGGTATTTCTGCTGGTATCAGGGAATTTGTTGCCCAATTTGTCTCGCCAATAAGTTGTTTTTCAGCTAAGCTGTCATGTTTCACTGGTTCCGTTTCCAGATCCTGTAATGGTACATTTCGTTTAAATTAGCAGATTTTTGTTAAGCTAGTAATAATTATTTTGGCAAAAGTTATAAGAAAGATCAAAAGGATGCAACATGCAAGTCACAGCCCACCAGTGACATCAGAAGGAAATGTAATACACGCAGGAATAAGTGCAATAAGAAGCGCTTAACAAGTGGAACAGTCAGTCCTCTCTTCCCAAAAGACCAATGTTTCTATTAAGAAAACACACCTATTTAAATATATTGATATTTTGTCGCTATTAACATAACATTTTCAGATAAAAAATTCGGATATTTTGTCTTACGTCTGCTCATAACATAGATTGTGTGTACTCTGTAGAAGCGCATTGTGGACCGATTCTAACCAGCTTCCACAATCTATATTTAAAAGGCGGAATAAGAAAAATAAAATATACCCTAGTAAACCCCAGTTTCACAATATAAAGTTGGGTCTAAAGGAGTCAAAATTATATAGGCGTATTTTCGTGCTGCTATCAGGCAAATGTGACGAGGCATTCGATGGCAAATTTGTATTGTCAGTATACGAAGGTTCATTGTGAACTAAACGGGTTGGATTCAAAGGTTCCCCATTCTTATCCTTTAACAGTAAAATTGTCTATTTCACCATTTTCCTTGATGAGGTTGTTCTTACGGGTACCACAGTCTATGTTTTGGATAGGAATAAGGAAACAAGAATGCCGCCGAAAGTTAGGTCGCGCCTGCAGGGGAACAGAGTCCCAAAGCCATGAAATGTTGGCCAAGGTAAATATAGATGTTTGCTTCCAAAACAGAAGTGAAGGCAATGAAGTCTAAGCTGACATACCAAGATGCAAGTTTGTAACAATAGTATTAATAAGGCTCTGACAGTTGCTGATATATGAACTCTTATATTAGGATGAAGGCTAGGTTGAACCCAATTGTTGACGGCTTGACAAACGGACGAACGGACAAATGGACAGAAAACGGTACTCCGGAAGTGATGTTTTCTTAAGGGTTTAGTTATTTCAACTTCGTGGTTTTTCCCTTTGTGGTTTCTGTTGGGAGGTGTGAGATAATTGTATCGATTCCTGATCATTGTTCCTATGTCGCGTCATGCTTAAAGCATTGTATAGGCGTGTTTTCGTAATGAATAAGATTGAGGTATATAAGACAATACAACACGTTACCTTTTTCGACTTTTGCCAAGGATGGTCTTTTACGCCGTAGTCGTATCGTATCTCTTCCCCGTTCAGTATTTGTCTGTAAATGTTAACTTACAATTACTTAGGCAATAAATAAATAAAAAAGGCTAATATTGCCCAAAAGTGTTGATAATTATCAGCAGACATTGATATGGTCGGTACAGCTGTGCCTCTACAATCTGATCTCGCCGGCCTCAGTGGCTCAGTCGGATGCGCGTCTGACTGGTGATCAGGAGGACGCGGGTTCGACTCCCGCCGGGGTCGGCAACATTCTTTCGTGGAGATTGATCATGAAATCTTTTCTACGGTCATTCTCTCCCTTCCGCTGAGTCAAGAAGGGCAGTTGTCAGTTTCTGGCGAAAGAATGTGCACTGTACTGGTTAACCGCTTACATATAAGCCTGCCCGAGAAAGCGTTGATAGGTAAACTGACCGGCTCAAAAATGACCTAAATAGTGTTGACTGGGCCGTTAAACTCCAATACAAACAAAACAAACAAAACAATCAGATCTCTAATCAGAAAAATGTGTGGTTAGCAATGTAATCCTTTCTACGTAATTTTTGCGATCAAAATCTGTACTTGTAATTGTTTGTTCTTGATTGCGTTATCTGAAATACTGTAAATTGAACTGTGCTACACAGTTATTGATACGCTGGTTAGACGGATCAGAACAATGGTTCCATTGCATTTGAATAGTTTAGTTTATACTAATTTATTTTAGTTTGATTGCAATGAACGCTTCAAGCTTATTGAATCGCTTTTGAACACTAATTCCGGCTCTTTTCACGCGCGCGCGAGGTAAAGAGGCAGTGGCTTTTATACCACTGCTACCCATTTACACCTGGGTGTTGGGGGCACTGCCATAACGTGTCTTGCCCAAGGACACACCTCCATACTGGTGGCCCGATTTGAACGCACAACCTATCGATAATAAGTCGAACGCGTTAACCACTGCGCTATGGATTGCGGAAGTTTGATAATGGTAGAGGGTCACTCATGAGGCCTGGATGCCCGAAATTACCTTGCTTGACCCAGAAAATTCTTGTACACTCCACAATTAACAATTCTGTCTTGTAGTCCTTGCTTCCAAAGGATTACCTTCTTTCAGAACACAATTAATTTCACCACAGCTGGTGTTAAGGGAATGCGTAGCGGCCGTAAAACAGTCTCCCTGCTCTTCATGATAGTGTGGACTTTTTCTAATACTTTGAAGCAATGATTCCATTGCTGAAATTTGAAAATGTTAGAGGGTCACTGATGAGGCCTGGATGGCCAAAAAGTAGCTAGTCTGACCCAGAGAAATCCTGTACACTCTATTGTTTTCAGTTTGGTCTTGCAGTCCTTGGTGAAGGATTACCTTCTTCTAGAACATATTTAACTTCACCACAGCTGGTGTTAAGGGAATGTCTGGCGGCCATAAAAAGTCTCCCTGTCCTTCATCATACTGTGGGTTTATTTTCTAGTCCTTTGGGAGCAATGGTGCCATTGCGGAATTTTGAAAATGTAAGAGTTGCACTGATAAGGCCTGGATGGCCAAACTAGCTAGTCTGGTCTAGAAAATTCTTGTACACACCACAGTTTTCAGTTCTTGCAGTCCTTATTTCCAAAGAATTACATTCTTCTAGAACATATTAAATCAGTCCAAACGATATTAGCTTAGCATCTTACAAATCAATCTTATCCAAAGATAATAATACTGACTGTATATTTTGGACCTTTTTACAGAGCTATAATAGAGTGATGATGTTAAACATTTAAATTGCTAAAAGCAAGTTGTTTTTTTTACTTTAAATTACCTTGCACTGAATAGACACAAATGTGGCTCATCGTCAACAGCAATCATTTTCATATAAGCATTTCGGTCTGCTTTTTTGTCCCCATGGTTAACCAATCGGCATAGTTTCGGCCCTGACACCGGCTCATCCGTAGCATCAATACTGAATAAACAAATGTTTTAAGCATGAGTGGTGATTAACCCGTGCATATAAACTGGTAGGCTGTAACATTTATCTTTTTTAATTCGCCTGTTTTATAAACGCACCAGTAAACAATAATTTGGCCTGCACAGAGAAGACTGTAATATATGACTCCATTTTATTCTAAATTCAATATTTCGACCAGAGGCATTTATCCAGAAAAAAACATGTATGTTGACGTAAACCACATTTTCACAGTTCCACCATTTTGAACATTCATACAACAGTGACACGACATCACCATGGCCGTTGTGCCGTTACGCCATGACGTAATGTATTCCCAACAAAACATCACCATATATATCATAGCACCGCCGCTCCTACATAGAACCACAGTCCAAAAAAATCAAAAGATGAATTTGCACGTCGCACAGACCGACCAATGCATACACTGTATGTAGGAAGAAGTGGCATTAGATTATGCCTATAAATTAGCACAAAGCTGAAACCCCTTCAGACTGTGCGAATGTTCAGACTGGAAAGATTCCCAATAGGCACCCAAAATCAAAGCCGCGCTATGTCCTTAATGGGCCAGGCATAGCAACACCTACAGTTCATATTCGCGCCCAGCGAAGTTCAAGACTAGGCTGCAGCCGGATCAGAGTATATGCCTACCGTACTGAGAAACCACGGCGTTCCAGACTCGCCAGCAAACAGAGATGACTCAGTCACACTGTTGGAACTGTGAGCAGTACAGCAAGTTCAAAGTGGTTGAACACTGAAATGAAGTTTACTGCAAAAGAAAATGTGTTTTACGCTGTTCCCTGTGAAAAACAATTGCAGATTTTGCAAACAAATAAATTTAAAATTTATATGATCGTGTCAACATATTTTGGATTAAAAGGATGTTACTTACCAGAAATCTTTTCCTTTGTATTTTGAATGGTATGTGTAGTCCGTATCTGGCAAATCACCATATATCAGTTTTCCAGCATACTCAATCAGGAACTCCCCTTGCTGGAAATTCTTTTGAGCAAAAACTCCTCTGCCTAAAATAATAAATATTTTGTTTGAAACAAATTCACGACAGTCTTCTATTTTTAGCTGTGGCAGCCATCTTGTTCGTAATACAGAACGATTTTAACTAGAGCAACACTCCTGTGAAGTTTGAATCAAATTGGCTCAAGTGTTTAAGGAGGAGTTCGCATTTGTAGCAAATTTACGTTTTTTGTCTGGTTTATAGCTCTGGCGGCCATTTTGCTCATCTGAGCAGAAACAGTTTTGCTATTTTGGTAGAGCGTCGCTTAAGCAACATTCCTTAGAAGTTTGAATGAAATTGACCCGAGACTACAGGAGGAATTTCGGTTTAAAGATTTTTTTCTATTTTAAGCTCTGGTGGCCATTTTGTTCATCTGAGCTGAACCGTTTTAGCTATTTTGGTAAAGGTTCACCTAGGCACCATTTCCATGAAGTATGAATGAAATTTGCCAATAGGTACAGGAGTTATCGTTTGAAGATTTTTTAAGCTCTAGTAGTCATCTTGTTTGTCAGAGCAGAACAAGTTTAGCTATTCTGGTAGGGTGTCACCTAGGCAACATTCTGTGAAGTTTGAATCAAATTGGCCCAGGGTTTAAATGGATTTCGCGTTTGAAGCAAATTTTGTTGCAGATGTCCATTTGACCTTCACTGATTTGTGAAATCCAGGTAACGATTTTTCATAGCCGCGCCATTCTTATCATTGTAAAAAGGGCCTGTTACCTGTTGAGATAGATCTGGACTGGACTCCTGTCTTTTGTTTGGCAGTGTAGGTCCTGATCAGACGGCAAATTCTGTGGCGTCCCATCAAGGTTTGCTACACTGTTTGCTTATAATAATGGTCAAACGAAACAGTCAAAATCCCCATAGAAGAATACTTTCCCAGCTTGCTCTCAGAGAACACCCGCCAGTGCTGTCAGGGATTTGGTTCTTCTGGCCATCATGCCACGATCGTATCATGATCCATTTGAAATAATACTACGGGTGCATTATTTACTGAGGGACCAGCGCGCCAAGACAGAACGGTTTAAATGGAGTTCGCGTTTGAAGCAAATTTACGATGTTTTACTACTTTTAACTGTGGTAGCCATTTTGTTTACCGGAGCGGGATCGTTTAAGCTGTTGTGGTAGAGGATCATCTAAGCAACATTCCTATAAAGTTTATATGAAATTGGCCCAAGGATACAAGAGGAGTTGCTGTTTGAAGACTTTTTTCTATTTTTAGCTCTGACGGCCATCTTGTTCGTGGAATCGGAACGATTAAAGCTACTTTGGTAGGGTGTCACCTAGGCAACACTCCTGTGAAGTTTGCATCAAATTGGTCCAACGGTTTAGGAGGAGTTCGCGTTTGAAGCAAATTTTAGATGTTTTTTTTTATATATATATTTAGCTCTAGTGGCCATTTTGCTTATCAGATTGGAACCCTTTAGCTATTTTGGTAGATAATCACATTAAGCAATAGTCCAATGAAGTTAGAATGAAATTGGCCAAAGGGTACAGAAGGCGTTGTCGATTGTAAATTGTGTCTACTTTTAGCTCTGGCGGTCATCTATTTGGTGAGAACGGAACGATTTTAGAAGTTCTGGTAGAGAGTCACCTAGGCAACATTCCTATGAAGTTTGAATCAAATTTGCCCAAGGGTAAAGGAGGATTACGTGTTTGAAGCTAATTAACGATGTTTTTGTTTTTTTATTTTAGCTGTGGCGGCCATTTTGTCCATCGGCACGGGATTGTTTTAGCTACTTTGGTAGAGGGTCATCTAAGGAACATTCCTATGAAGTTGGATGAAACTGACCCAAGGGTACAGGAAAGAGATTGATGTTTGAAGATTTTTTCTAATTTTAATTGGCGGTCATGTTGTTTGTCTGAGCGGAACGATTTTAGTTATTTTGGCAAGGTGTCACCTAGGCAACATTCCTGTGAAGTTTAAATCAAATTGGCCCAAGGCTTTAGGAAGAATTTGCTATTGACGCAAATAAACGATGTTTTTTGTTTTGTTTTAATTTCATTTTTAGCTCTGGTGCCAATTTTGCTCATTCAAGCGGAACCGTTTTAGAGAGTCACCTAAGCAACATTTCTATGAAGTTTGAATGAAACTGGCCCAAGGGTACAGTAGGAATTGGCGTTTAATTTTTTTTTGGGGGTGAGCTTAATAACAGGGTCAGCAGCTCCTTACCGAATATATAATTCACCTAAAACTAAATAAATATGTATCAGATGTACATTACGTTTAAAACGAAATCCTTTTTGAGTAGAACATGACAGACCATTTTACAATAAACGCAATAAAACAGTAATTAAAGAACAGCAGTGGGATGGCTTTGAAACTTGTGTTGATCTTAAGGTTACACAGGCCCATATTATAAAGCGTTCTTGGACATATACCTGCTTAAATGAAAGATACAGTGACGAGAATACAGAGGTTTCTGTCAATATTGTTGTACAACGAAATCAACAACACATTATTGTGCATCCTTGAAATATTTTCCTGACCAATTTTGGTATTTTAAATAATTGAGCCGCGTTATGACTCCAGCAACAAATTAGAAAAATAAATGCAAATAGGCATTGTCAGCATTGCTTAGTTTATGAAGGCGAGTATTGAGGTATCTTAGTATGTATTTGAGCCCATCAGTAGTTTATCACTGATCATTCTAGTCGGTGCTTTTGTTTTCGCTGTTTCTACTCTGTGTTCATTATGTCTGGGTTATTAATTCATTTTACTACCATGTATGTAGCTGCATATATTATTCTGTTAACCAGTCTCGGTAGCTCAGTCGGATGCTTATCTAACTGGTGATCAGGAGGAGCGAGTTCGATACATGCCGGGTCGGCAACATAGTTTCGTAGAAACAGTTAAAGAATTTTTTTTCTAACATTCTCCCCTTCCTTACATTCAAGAAGGACAGTTGTCAGTTTCTGGCAAAAGCATGTGCTCAGTACTGGTTGACAACTTATGTATAACCCCGCCGACAGGTAAAGTTTGGTAAGGTTAACTGACCGACTCGAAATAACCTAACATAGTATTGACTGGGTCCTTAAATCTGACAGCAACTTATTCTATTGGCAACGAGCTGCTCAGCACATCATGTTCTTTATATTTATATATATATATATAATTAGAAGTTTTAGTTCTTCCGTATTGAGTTTCGAGCATTGTTGGTATTCCATTGTGACAGAACCTGACGTTGTCCATTTTCTTATTATTTAGGTACTGGTGATTAAGGAACTATTACTTTACTTGTCAAGCAAAAAGTGTCTAATCGCACTAGCGAGCAACAAAGGTACAAGTGAGCCTGTCATCTCATTAGAACCCTCATTGTTAAGTCACACAGGCAAAGGACCCGATTTTTTTCTTCAATCAAAGAACAAGAACCCTAGTCGTTTCGAGCCTCTGAATAGGAATCTTTATGATATGTAGAAATTCTCAATCCAATGAACTTAAAAATACTTTTTCACTTGTTGTGGCTGTATTGGTTTGTTTGTTTGATTTTTTTGTTTGTTTAATTTGAGGTTTCACGTCCCAGTCAACACTCTGTAGGTCATTTTGGAGACGTTGCTTCGAATTTGTGGGACTTTTACACGACATTGAGATGAAATGACATATCAAGCCCTGTCGCCGCATGAAACCAATTGACTTTATAAGCATGGACGGCCCTGGACAGGCTTAGATCCTTTAAGCGGTTTACCAGTACTCATGTGCGGTTCGTGGAAGCATCATGCAGCCCATCTGTTTCTTCAAGACTCAATGGTAATGGGCTTTTATTGGTTTGTTCAGAATAATTAACAGAATCATGATCTCCAAAGATAATGCCTATAAAATGTGCGTTTTCGGAGTTCATGATTCGGCAAATAACGTTATGTAGAAAGATATCTTTTAAAATCATTAAATTAGTCACTGCAAGTATAGGATGCAAGTAGAACCACAAGACAACATTTAGGAAGAAAGACGCTATTAGTGTATTAAAGAATCACGAAAGCCAGACGACAATTCTGTAAACCTGAATTAAATTCCCAAGATACCTTGATTTAAAATGAAAACGCCCGGCCCCATGCTGTATGCCGAGGAACAAAAATAATTTTCAATTACAGGTTATCTAAACGACTTAATGTCGGACACATCGGACATCTACATGGCACGCTGGACACTACTGGCGTATAGTTGAAAGGTTAGCGTAGCTATCATCTGTGATTTGATAAAGAGCTTAACATATTTTTATGTTGACGATTTAGCCCTTAAATTTAAAACATAAGTTGTCATAAAATTCAAGTCCCGATAAACGTGGTAGCTGGTGCCTTTAGTTTTTGGTAATTATTTCGATGTAATCACGATAAACACGAAAACATTATTATATACAGATATAAAAATAAAGTCGTCGATATTTACCGATAAAGTCATTGATATATCTCTGTTGGAAACCATTGGGGTCAACCTTCTTCCTAATGTAGATCTCTGCCATATGTGAAGGTGTTATTCGTTTTGTCATTCGACCAAGCGCCTGCTGCAAACAATTCAGATAATAAAATACCTGGTTTCACAAGGCATAATTGTTCAGAAGAGCCCTTTACGTCTTTGTCAAGGTTCGCTTCATTGACTTGTTTGGATTTACGGCCCGTTCAAGATAATTTCACTTATTTCGATCGTTAATCAGAGGCTGGTGCAAAACAGCGTACACGGTGAAAGGAAAAGCACATTGTCTTCCTTTGCAGAACTGGGCGTCTTACATGTGACACGAGTGAGGCTCGAAATACAGCAGCGAGAGTCCTGCATTTAGACTGCGACATATTTATTTTAAATAAAATCATGCTTCAAACCAATGATATAAAATCTTTTAAATCAGCATTTTAGACAACCTATCCCATACCATATATGTGCCAATTAGCCAGTCAAACTTATCACATACAAAGTCCAATTATTTAGGTGAAATGGGTGATTTTGTTTATCAGCACTATTTTGATCTTTTAGAAACGTTCGGACGTTTCTCCAAATTGTTTGTTTGATTTGAGGTTTAACGTCCCCGTCAACACAGTATAGATCATATTGGAGACGTCGCTTCCAGTTTTGTAGGACTTTTACCCGACATTGAGATGATATGACATTTCAAGCCCTGCCGCCAAATGAAACCAATAGGGTTTATAAGCATGGACGGTCCGACTCGCACCGCTTTGCCTGGGCTGGCTTAGATTCTCTTAAGCGGTTTACCAGTACTCGTGTGCGGTCGGTTTCAGTCTGCGTGGAAGCATCATGCAGCCCATCTACTTCTTAAAGCCCCGATGGGCGGGGGCCGGCGTTTATGAAGTTACATATATTGAGATAAAACCTATCAAGCCCTACCATCGAAAGAAATCGCTAGGGTTTATGAAGGGTTCCGGCTCGAACCACTGTCCATCGAAAGGCTTAGACCTTCATAGCGGTTTACCAGTACTCATGTTCGGTGGGCTCCCGCTCTGCTTGGAAGCGTCATACAGCCCAAACTATTTCTCCAAGTTTCGATGGTCAGGGGAGGCCAAATGGGTTTTTAACTAGAGCAAGTCGATGATGCACACCCGCATACCCCGCGCTGTGAAAATAATGTAACAATAAAAGAACCAAAAATACTACGGGGTAAATTACAGACTGATGGACCGAAAGACGGACAGACAGGGGAATACCATGATCCCAACTTTTTCTTCGAAAGCGCGAGAATAAAAAACGCTTAAGGACTATAATTTGTGTGAATTTTGGCCCACCTGAGCCGAAGGTCATATATAGTTGAGCTTATAGTATGGTAAAGTTTTATTTCCATCGTCTGTCCTCGTAAAAGCATGGCTAATCAGCGGAGATAACGATAAAGTTGATATGGTATATATCCATCGTACTAACAAGTCCGTAAAAGGAACACCTCTGTAAACCCCACTTTATTGAGCTATGTTGAGCTTACAGGGGTATACGTTATTTCCCTTATCGTTGCTCAAAAGCATAGACTGGGGTACTCTTATGAACCGTCTCAGTGCACCCAAAATCTATGTTTGGACAGCAGGTATATTGTTGTACTACTTTCAATTGAATCAGAGTTTTTGTGTGTGATTTCCAGCACCAAAGAGCCCTGACAGGCTTTTTACGAGTCACTTATTAAAGTGCAGGGTGACGCTTGCATGTAGCTTCAACTTCGTAACTATTTTTTGTGAAAGAAAGTGCAATATGTCGTTACTCACAATTTCAGTACTCTTTGTGTTTTCTGCTCCATTCTGGCTGGATTTTGTTTTCGTTTTCTTCTTTCCCATGGTAGGAACTGAAAGCAAGTTGCATGAAGACATTAGAAATTACATATTGTCATTTAAATGCTTATATGTATGAGGAGTGTGTGAAAGCATTTAGTTGCAATCTTATCTGACGATGATAAAAGCCGAAATTGAAAAAAAATAATAATTTCTTTATAGAGCAATAATAGCATGCTGAATAGCGGAACTTGAATGCATAGTCATACTCGAATACCCAGGTGATGGCCTCTTAACTCCACTCCGGCTCCGATAGCCAGTGGTAGAGCGTTCGCTTCGGGATCGGGAGGTCGCGGGTTCGATCCCCGGCCGCGCCATACCGAAGGTGCGAAAAATGGTATTAGGAGCCCCCTTGGCTGACGCTCGTATTATCAGGGGTAGTCCTAGGAAGATAAATGAAGGTAGGTAAGTATTTGTTAAAGGATACTTTGTCGGAAAAAATATGCAACGTTAAATAAAGCTTCTTTAACTTTATTCCACAAAATAAGGAATTTAGAAACAAGCGCCCAATGAATTATCATTGAACCTATAGATTGACTTAAACAATTACAAAAGTGGAGTCTTTAATACTAAACTTCATTATATCGCTGTTATTAATTGTTACGTCGTTATGTACGTCGTGCCAAAAGCAGAATGATACAACGTAACTGGACAAATTAAGCGCACCAATATTTATTCTGAACGCTGAATGCTTATAAACGTAAACGCTAATTTTGGCGGGGACGAGTGTGTGTGGTTCCACAGACAGTAAATGCAGCAGAGTTCCGTTGCAGATGTCCATTTGACCATCACTGATTTGTGAAATCCAGGTGTCGATTTGTCATATCCGCGCCATTCTTATCATTGCAAAGAGTGTTGGGTTTTGAGGGCCTCCCGGCAGGCACAAAACGCTGACTCAACGTTTTCAAACAACGTTGTTTCAACGTTAGTTCAACGTTGAGTCCCTGCTGGGCCTGTTACCTGTAGAGATAGATCTGGACTGGTCTCCTGTGTTTAATTTGGCAGTGTAGGTCCTGATCAGACGGCAAATTCTGTGACGTCCCATGAAGGTTTGCTACACTGTTTGCTTATGGTCAAACGAAACAGTCAAAATCCCCATAGAAGAATACTTTCCCAGCTTGCTCTCAGAGGCGACCCGCCAGTGCTGTCAGGGATTCGGTTTTTCTGGCCATCAGGCCACGATCGTATCATGATACCTTTGAATTAATACTACGGGTGCATTATTTACTGAAGAACCAGGGTGCCGAAATATTAGATCCCGGTCCATATTTATTCCCATTAATATATGGCACTGTAATGCATCAATATTAGTTTATAACTTACCTTATTAAAACAAACGGCTAGAGAATCCTTGACAATCCTTTGTTCCAAAATGCAAAATAACCACGTGGATTTTCCCGCAAACATAAGAAAAACAAAACAAAAGAAAACACATAATATATATGAAAGGTGCCTAAAGGGATACAGGTCTGTTTAACTAATCATTACTTCAGAAAAAAATCAATAAAACCTTCAGTGTGCCTCTAGCAGGCTAATATTATCCAATCGCAGCAGCCTCCACTAGGGTGTCAAATTACAGTGTGTGTGCTACAGCGAATTTGCACACTTAGTCTCTCCTGGCAAAAAATATATCTATGACGCACACATGTGCAAAGCTGGTTCATAAGGTCTGTTTACCACTTATCATTAAAATGTTTATGTAAACGCTCCTAGGTTCAATAGCATAGAAAACATTGTGGACACCGATTTTGGTGTCCATAAGGTGCTTTGGTGTCCACAACGTGTGTATACACCTGATATTGGTGTCCACAAGTATTTTAAAGTGAGAACACACACACACACACACACACACACACACACACACACACACACACACACACACACATATATATTCTTGTTTCTGCTCGGGGTATGCATTGTTGGTATTTGATGGAGCTGCCTCGTCGAGACGGTTCTATCGGGCCCAGCGGTCTGTGTTTTGTGCGGGGATAGGAAGAGTATCACAATTTTTCATCTGAAAATTTCCATTTTTTGTCAGGGAAAAAAAATTGTATAGGCGTGTTTTCGTGATGGGGCTCAGTGGTTCCTTCCAGTGAATGATTGTGCATGCGCATTCGTCGGAATCAGTTAAGAACTGCTCAGAACCAAAAGGTTATAAGGGAGATCACTCAGGAAGTAATTTGATTTCAAATGAACCGGCGCATGGCGGAGCCTATGGTGTGGCCTGTGCGTTCACCGGGGGCTTAAATTAACCTGCGCACCAAATCCCCTGTGACGAGGCAGTTTGATTGTCTCTTTGCATGGGGCGTGGCTTGTGGGGGTACATACCATTAGCGAGGAATTTGATCAGGCTGCGCGAATGCGCAGGCTGATCTGAGTCTTAGCTGGTCGCTCAGGCATTCTTGCGGGATTTGTCATGCGCTGTTTATCGCTGGTCAAAATAAAAGCCGGTATTTAGGGTAACCCCCCCCCCCCCCCCCCCCCACACACACACACACACACACTTTTTCACAAAGGTCGGTTATATTAATATGATTGATGGATGGTCTGACAATTTAATAATCTCTTAAGCAGGATTTGATAGAACATTCTTTCTTAATTATCACGTAACAGTTCTTAAGTTTTGGAGGAGGGGGATTATTTCTTATTAAGGCCCCTATCATTACGAAAACACGCCTATACAAATGCATTGTCAATTTTTCAATTATTTTGGGTGGTAACAGGGGGAATTTGGCTTACCCCTGGAAACCACGGTTTTACCTTTTAAAGGTGGGGTTTGAGGGGATCGGAATCATATAGGCGTGTTTTCATGATTTCAAGTGTAATTTGCCATCAACGGAAATGCATCTGTAACTCATTCCAAGTCGGCATGACCGCAACCTGTCTTTCTTCAGTATTTTACATTTTTGCGGGAAATCTGAATGGTAGTTTTAGACGTCCTTTAAGTAACGTTTCTTGATGACGTGCAGTTGTATATGTTCTTGTCTTCACGACGTTGTTAGTTACCCGTCATTAAAAATATGTCGCCGAAGAAGACCGGGATTCCGGTTGAAACGTCCGGCAAAATAAAAGATTTTTAGTTGGTTTTCTTTTGAAAAAAGACTTTGATATATATATATGTTCATATATAAGATCCGATAGTATTCTTCATATGATCAGTCAAAATCCAGATGAAACTGTGTAGGCGTTCCGAGTTTTTTTTTGTGATAAAATGTGTGGCAATTTTCTTTTACTTATACTCTAAGTCATAGGTCGTGATGCAGATTAGAACAACCTCATAAAAGTGTTCTCACAACCTAGGTCTTGGAGCAGAAATGTAAAGAGGGGTTTAAAGGGGTTTCATTACATGGACTTGTGAATATGTTGCATTTCTAAACAATGTCATTTAAAATAATTCAACTGACACCTGTAAACTATAAAGTTTCTTTTTTCTTTTTTCCACTTTATAAAGTGGAATATTTCATTCCAGAACAACAAAAATGGATTAGTGAGAACCAATAATTAATATTTTGTTTAAGCACAACTAACGTTTTCACAAAAAAAGAATAATAAAAATTAAGACTTTAAAAAAATAGTAACGACACCAAAGCAGCCAATCCGAAATTAACTAGACATCTATTGACATGAGCTTTTCTCGATCAGTATAAGGCGGAAATGTTTACACACACAGCCGGATTATAACACAGTTGAGATTACACAACAGGTATATATCATAGGCCTCAGTCAAAGTGAGACAATCCTTTATTGCTGTTACGGTTGAAAGTGAATAGGTAAATGTCAGATACAGTTGGCCATGCATGTGGCGTCTGATCTAGGCAAGACATCACGAAAACACGCCTATAATTTTGATCCCCTTGAACCCCACTTTTATATAGTAAAACAGGGGTTAACAGGGTAAAACCTTATTTTTTTATTTCTGTATTTCTGCTCTTAAATAAAGATTGTGGGTACAATATATATTTTGAGCAGAAATAAGAAACATATCACAATTTTTCATCTTAAAATTGTCCTTTTTTTCGGTGGTAATGTTTGCAATGTATTTGTAGAGCCGTGTTTTCGTAATGACACTTTTATGGAATGCTAAGCATACAGTATGAAGGTCATATTTCGGCGCCGATGGTAAAATAAAATGGAATGCGTTGCTATAAAGTTCAGTAGTTCCTTATGGCACTGAAAGAAATAAAACATGATAACGTTGCAATATTAGTTAAAGACAGATATATGTGATTGTTAGAATTTATGACTGGGTTCAGAACGAGGCAAGGAAATCTCAGTCAAGTTTTCATTTATTCAAGTCTCATGCAAAGCTATGGCTCGCACAGAACTTAGAGGCATTTATTCTTGATTATTGAGGACTATCGTTTCATTGCATAATATTATGTAGCCCCCAGTGATGACTGAAGAGAGGTCCTCTGTCTTCAACATGTCAGGGGTCTCATTGGGGAAAATCAATAATTTATTAACTGTCGAATGATGTACATTATTGATTTTCCCCTTAAATGCCTCAGTCAGGGGATTCAACAAGAGCTACTAATCACCCTATTAAGGACCGCCTTTGATCTGATATAGACACAAGAATTCCGCCGAAGGCTATGTCGCGCCTGTTGGGGCGCAAAGTCACCGAACCATGACATCTACGCCAAGATCAAACATAGATGCTTGCATAAAAGGCTTGTATTAAGTATCATTAATGAAGTTCAAATAATTCTTGAGAAATGAACTTAACCATTAGGGTGAACGCTAGGGTGGTGGCAATATTTTACAAAGTCAGTGAACCATGAAATGTAGGTCAAGGTCAAATATGGATGTTTGCATTTAAGTTGCAATCCCGAGATATAAGTTTGTACCAAGTATCATTAATGAAGCTCTAATGGTTCTTGAGAAATTAACTTGACCCGTAGGGTGAACGCTAGGGTGGTCGCAATCTTTTACATAGTCAATGAACCATGAAATTTAGGTCTAGGTCAAATATGGATGCTTGCATTGAAGTTGCCATCCACAAATTTAAGCTTGTACCAAATATCATTAAAGAAGCTTTTATAGTTCTTGAGAAATAAACTTGACCATTAGGGTGAACGCTAGGGTGGTCGCAATATTTACAAAGTCAGTGAACCATGAAATATAGGTCAAGGTCAAATATAGATGCTTGCATGTAAGTTGTCATCCCCAGACACAAGTTTGTACCAAGTATCATTAATTAAGCTCTTATAGTTCTTGAGAAATAAACTTGACCATTAGGGTGAACGCTAGGGTGGTCGCAAATGTTGACGCCTTGACGAACGGACGGACGGACGAATGGACGGAAAACCGGGCGCCTATATCGCGCCATGCTAATAGCAGGTGCGACAAAAATACCACATGGGGGTGGGCAATAAAACAATTACGAACCCACGGTGTGTCCTACTGTTACGAGAATAAATGCCTTTAAATAACATGAAAACGAGCCAGGGATTCCATTGTCTCGGTCTCAACCTCATCAATGACTAAATTTCTCACTCACCTACTTTGAAGAGTGCGCATTGAATGAGAAACCATTGTCATTTACAAGACAGAAGTTGCTGTGGTAAAATTTGAAGTTACAAACATTTGTTGATTTCTGATAACTGCATTGCCTTCACTTCTTTTTTGTATATGTTCATTTCATCTCATTCTTTTTATCACGCTTGACTGGTGAACACCCTGATGACATAGTTTCTAGAGAATATATGACCAAAAATTAAACACTGGCCAATATGGACAGAAAGAAGACGAAAAGCACAGATGAACAAATAAGGCAAGAACGCCAATTCTACACGATATAAATTATTCCTGGTGCATAAATGTCATTTGACGTGTCGCCCGTAATAATTCTGATTCTGATGTAATGGCTGGGTCGTACGATTCGCCATTTTAGACTTTCTTCATTCGCCGAAAATTACCGAGTTGAACATCGATTTCCGTACGAAATCGGCAGTTACAGTGAAGGTTTTTCATATTAAAATTATGAAGGAAAAAAATATAACTCCTCGTATCTTATTTATCCTTAAAGCTAGAAAAAAATCACTGTTATCCGGATGTAAGAAAATTATTCTGTTTTTATTTGGTGTATTTCAAACTTATGAATAATTAAATCTTTTTGCTTCCATCTTCAATTTAATAACATGCCTATATGCTCCATAGACGGCAATGTATTTTTTTAAACGAGCAGATTTCCATGTTTGGTTGCCAAAATTTGTTTGGAATTGTTTCACTGTTATATACTGTTAGACTATTGTTCAAAGTTTAAGATGTCTATTGAAATATAATAAATTGCTTCCCCGAGAACTTAAACATCTTTCATAAGATGTTTTTCAGTAAAGCAGTTCACGAAGCAAAAAAAATCGCTAAGTCCACATTATATGTACCAGAACCGAAAACATATCATTGTTAGCTTGTGAAGGCCAAGTTCCAGGTAAGCAGACAACACGAAAACATGACTATATAATTCTATCCCCCCCCCCCCTTGAACCTCACTTTTCTATAGCAAAACTTATTTTTCTCATTTTTTCCTATTTCTGCTCTAAAAGAGATAAGAAAAAATATCACAAATTTTCATCTTAAAATTTTCGTGTTTTTTTTTTATTATCAAATTTACAATGTATTTTTAAAGGCTTGTTATCGTAATGCAATGTGTTTAGAACGAGGCAGAGAATCTCAGTCAAGTTTTCAGTTTATTCAAATCTCACGCGAAGCTATGCCTCGCAAGAGACTTAAATAACATGAAAACGAGCCTGGGATTTCATTGTCTCGGTCACAACCTCACCAATGACTATTTTTCTAACCCATCTACTTTAGAATATGCATTGAATTATAAGAAAACTGCTCAAGAATAATGAAAAAAGATGCGAGAGCTTTTTTTTTTTTTTTCTTTTTTTTTGACAAGTGGCATATATCCATCTAATATAATAATTTATATGTTACCAAATGCAGCTTGCAGAGATCAGTTGCCTATTTATTTCTACATGTACATGTATGCAAATAGATTAAAGACTCAATAGTTTTCTTTTCTTTGCCACCCGCTAAAAACATAACATTATTAAAACACATATATTCAATGCAGTGGAATATTTATTCGAAGTGGCTATTGACAGTTAACTGGCAATAGCGGTTTTTGAAAAATTTCCAATGCAAGTTAACTGGCAATAGCGCTTTTACGTTAAAATTTACTGTTACGACTGTAAAAGCTTACACGCATATGCTTGTTCTAGAGTGGTGGGTCTTATGTAACTCGGCTAAGATACATCGTCACTTATATGGGAAACTGTTGTAACTGCACATTTCAAAATTTTACAGGAGAAACAAAAAACTGTTTATTTTTAGTATACAGCAATAAAAAATAGTCAGATTCACAAATATTAAGTAAAATTACATTTTACACATACAATCTAAAAAGCTTCTCATAACTATGAAAATAAAGAAATTTGTAAGTTACAATAGTTTCGCACTGAAAATAGTGAAATTTGTATTTTTTTTATATGCGAAACTGTTGTAAGTGCATTTTTTTCACTATTTCATTTTGAAGGATATTTTAAAAGTAAACTTATTCAAGTTTACAATAAATAATTTTCAAAATGTTTGTCTGGATGGTATTTTCTTTCTTCAGTATGCCAAAGAAGGATATTTTTTTCTTTCAAATTGGAATGCGAAGCATGTTTCATATAGGCTATCTATTTGTTTTCAAGAGCAGGGTTCTGTTTAGGTTTCCATTATGGTCTGGTCGCTTAATGTTTGTATTTCTTTCCCTTTGGTGTCTTTTATGGGTGGAGTAAGTTGATTGTATCAATTCCTGATCTTTGTTTTACTTCTACTTTCTATATTTTTTATAGAAATTATAGGATGTCAATTTATTGTAAGATGATTATTTCAGCTTTAATAGAACAAGAAAAGTTATATAGACTTCTTACATTTTTTTTCAAACTGTATGAAATGGGATCATTACCTTATGAAACTTTGCGAAATACTCAAGTTTTATGGCCTATAATCACCATTGTCCTGCTGTTCGCAACAACCCTGTTTCTTTGCAAACAGTGTAGATCAAGATCAGAATAAGCCATCTGATCAGAATGAACACTGTCGTTTAGTTTGTACATTTGAAAGAAAAACCAAATCATGTAATCTGATTGGTTGATAGTCAGATATGCATGTGCCCGCCTCGGTAGCTCAGCTGGATCCGCGTCTGACTGGTGATCAGAAGGATGTGGGTTCGATACCTGCCGGGGTCGGCAACATCCTTTCGCGGAGATTAATCACCCTTCCGCTGATTCAAGAAGGGCACTTGCCAGTTTCTGGCTAAAGAATGTGCAGTGTACTGGTTAACCGCTTTTGTATAAACCTGCCCAGGAAAAGTTTGGATAGGTAAACTAACCGGCTCAAAATGACCTAAATAGTGTTGACAGGGCCGTTTAAGGCCAAAAACAGACAAACAAAGAAACAAACAGATATGCATGTGGCTGATTAAAATATTCAGCAGGATAAGGGTTAATTATATCTGAAATAAAATATATGAATAAGTTGAATAAATATTACCAAACAGGCAAGGCCAATTGACATTGACTCTGTCCCTTTAATCCTGACTTGGGTAGACTCTGATGGTGTTATCACTAAAACACGCCTGTATAAATCTGACCCCCCTTTAACCCCACTTTTATATCGTAAAACTGGTATTTCAGGGATAAACCTTGTTTTCCTTATTTCTGCTCTAAAATATAGATTGTGGGTACCAGGGGTAAACATCATTTCCTTATTTCTTTTCAAAAACATAAATGTTGGGGGACTCGATAGGGTCACCTCGTCAGATCATGTTTTTCTTCTAGCATTCAATATAGGAGGCTGTACCTGTGCTCTTTAATTTTATTTCTCCTGTCATCTAAAATGGAACACTGGTGATGTCATGTAATTGCTTGTGTGGTTGCTTCAACCCACAAAAGAGTTGGCCCCCACCCATTGGGGCTTGAAGAAATAGATGGGCTGCATGATGCTTCCACGCAGAGCTGAAAATGACCCGCACACGAGTACTGGTGAACCGCTTAGGGGATCTAAGCCTGCCCAGGCATAGCGGTGCGAGTCTGCCCGTCCATGCTTATAAACCCTATTGGTTTCATTGGGCGTAAGGGCTTGACATGTCATTTCATCTCAATGTCGGGTAAAAGTCCCACAAAATTGGAAGCAACGTCTCCAAAATGACCTATACTGTGTTGACGGGGACGTTAAACCTCAATTCAAACAACCAAATCAACCCACAAAAGAGTGATATCAAATAGTAATATGTTCATCATAAGCTTGTAAATTTACAGGTACACATAATGTCGGTCATGCATGATACCTTATCATCCCACTCATATCAGTACATTAACACATCCATACAGTTAGGACCCCTGAAAACCCCACTTTATAACAGAAAAAATAGGTTTACAGAGGTGTTTCTAAATGTTTGTATTGCTGGTGTAAACTTAGATTTTGTTGCTCGTTAGAACCACCCCATTGAGGGGTTATAACAAGACCCAATACTCTTTGTTTGGAGCATAAATGAGAATTGTTCATACGAAAAATGTCATTTTTCAAGCCACATAATGGAGTTAATATTTTTCCAATGTTACTTGTCTTATCCTTTGGTTTGCTCACCAGCCCTACTATGGAGGAAAACCTGTGAACATTACATGTATGTAATCATAAAAGAGGCTGCTTTAATTTAAATCAACAACGTACAGAATATTGTTTCTTATTGATATTATGTATGCCAACAAGATATGTGTGAACCAGACAAAATTATAATGTGCGGACAAGATAATAGGTGTGCAAACAATATACAGTGTATTATCTTGAGCGCACAAGGTAAAATGTTGTCCACACAATATTATTATTATTATTTTTTTTTTTTTTTTTTTTTTTGGTTTGGGTTTTACGGCCCTTTCAAGATTATTTCACTCATATCGAGCCGATCGTTAATCAGAGGTGGCGAAAACCGGAGTACTCGGAGAAAAACCACCTAACCTTCCGTTGCAGAACTTGGCAGTATGTTTCCTCTGGCTTTCTTTGTCGGATCATTACAGGGTCACTGATGAGGCTTTATTAGCCGAAACTACGTAGTATGACCCATCTTCTTTCTTATGAATGTTTTCATTGCTCTTAAAGGAACTCATTTTTGATTTTTTATTTCACTCGTGGCCCGAGCGAGGCTCGAACCTACGGTGGTGAGAGACCTAATGACTAAGAGTCAGCACACAATATTAATATATTTTGCGGGCAATATGTGGTGCATACTAGATAGTATGTTGTGCAAAGATAATAAGTTGTGTGAACAAGATATAATTTTGTGCATAAAATAATATCTTAAAATAGTTGTGCTCACAAGCACAATATAACACAAGCACAAGATGTTATCTTGTGCAGACAAAACATCACGAAAACAGGCCTATATTATTTTGACCCCTCTTTAACCCCACTTTTATATATCAAAAATGTTGTTTACAGGGGTATTCATTATTGCATTCTTGCTCAACACCATAGATTGTCGGTACTCCTTTGAACCGCCTGTGCATGGGCACATTAACCCTTATCCTGCTGAATATTTAAACTGTCACACCCATTTTCGACTACCAGCCAATCAGATTACAGGATGTAATTTTTTTTTCAAATTCAAAAGCTGAATGGCAAACAGTGTAGATCCTGATCAGATGGAGAAACCATCTGATCTCAATCTACATTGATTGCAAAAATAGGGCTTTTCGTGAACAGCAGGATAAGAGTTAACGTAATGAAGAGATAAACAACAATTATCTGTCATCTACTTAGCTGCCAACAGCATTCAGAGGGTGTATGGAAGCATGAAAAAATCTCTCAAATTACCGGTATAGACGGCTCCAATGTTTTGACACGTGACCTTGTTTACATTTCACTGCGCATGCGCCAATTACCTCCCCTGTCGAGGTACTCTTCTATCTGGTTGGCAAAACATGACTGTCGCCGCACAGTGTCAATGATAATTTCGAATATTTATCGTGTGATTAAACTCATTTCTTTTCCAAAAAATTACTGATCCTTGTCGGTTTGTGTTTTTGAAGTAATAAATGATATAGAACCAGTCTCTTCTGACATTTTATCGCATATTTTGTTGCCTAAAAAGCGTTATAAAACTACCCACCATCACGCAAAAACGTAGTCGATACGCTTTATTTAACGAATGGAAATAAGATTAAAGCATGTATATTTTCTATCCAATTTTATACGAAAAAGAAGCAGTTTAATGTCAAAAATGGTTTGTGGCAAATAGTTTAGATAGAAAGACGATTTAACAAAGGTTATTACAGAAAATAATTCGTTCTACATCCACGGTAGAGTATGGAACCGGAAGTTTTTTTGCCCACCAGATAAAACGACCTTTGACCTTGTGTGACGTAGACTTTGGATGTGTCTATAGCAGATACCACACATTATCATTCTGAATAAAGTCTGAATAGTTGGATCCTTTTGAAGCAAACAATACACCAAATAAACGAAAATAGCAAACTCGTTTTTAAGTCTGTTCATGACCAGTACTTAAATGTCAACACCGGCCACGCCCTCTGGCAATGACTTAAGCAGAACTCTATTTTCAAAATAATTCTAAATGAACTCAATGATCTCAAAGGACCAGAAGCCTTGAACATGTCTCAATGAACCCAAGAAGCCTTGAACACGATTCAATGATCCAAAATGATAAGAAGCCTTGAACATACAAAATTTAAACTAATTCTCGGCTGTTCATCATCATCTGCTAACTGCAAAATCATGACCATTACTGTTTGTTTGTTTGATTTGAGGTTTAACATCCCCGTCAAGACTGTATAGGTCATTTTTGAGACGTTGCTTCCAATTTTTGGCACTTTTACTGACATTGAGATGAAATGACTTCTCAAGCCCTGCCACCCACTGAAACCAATAGGGTTTATATGGTCTGATTCACACCACTTTCCTCTAAGCTGTTTTAATGCCAGTACCCATGTGTGTGGTTGGCCACGATTTCAGCTCTGCATGGAAGCATCATGGAGCCCAGTCTATTTCTTCAAGCCCATATGGTCATCAGTCACCTGTATAATGTTAACCACAATCTTCATCATTATCATTGCCAAATCAATCATTCATGTGGGGAAAACAAAACATAGAAAATGCGATGTGCTCAGGTAACAACATTTGAGAGGCAGAGAGACAAAAGGTCATTGTATCTGTGCTGATAGGTATTGGGCTATTTCTCAAGACATGCAATTGGATTTGATCTGCATTAATTCTGGTTTTGGACCTAAATGGCTTGTGTTTGTTTGTGTTGAGTAAATCAACCATGGGCAACATACCATCATACTGATACATGAATTGAAACTGATAAGGGGACATCTAAGCGAGCTTTAGCAAAGAATCCCATTCCAGATAAGAACTTGATTTTATTGGAAATTATGATGTAAACAGTGATGTCATATAACATACTGTATTCATCCTATTAAGGGGATTATATACACCTTCAGGGGAGGCAAGTCATGCAAACATAATCTTGTATCCCATGTCAATATGGTGCAACTCTTAAAGGAAAGAATTTGTTCCTAAGGAGCAATTACTTTTCTTTAAGAATAGACCTCTTTTTCTGCAGGTTAGAGCTTATAGTATTGCAAATAGGAAGTTCTGAAAATTGTCTCCCTTTGAAAAATGCATTTTTGTTGATAAAAATACATGTGCAGTTTTTAGGTGATAAAATCCTTTCAATATAGGTCTTATGATAAACCGAAGCTCACAATCGTGGTCAATTTCATATGAAATTTATGAAACTCGCCAAAGGCTCGTTTCGTAAATTTCATATGAAACGACCACTCATGTAATACACACTATTTATTCATAGCTTTCTTAAAAATGATATAGTTATCTTGTATTCTTCCCTCTCTCTCCAAGTTTTCATAGTTTTTAAAGAGCAGTTACAATACTTCAGCCATCTGACATAACTGTTTTTTTATGTGCGAAACTATTGTAACTGAAAATATAAGCCTTTTTCATCTTTACTTGCTGTTCTTTTTCTATATTAAATAATAATATTAGTAATTTTTATCAAATATAGTATAAATAACTATTGTATCTACTTAATTTCAGTTACAATAGTTTCGCATATAGAAAATATGGCAGTTTGAGTTACAATACTTTCCAAATTTTTTAATTATGGTTTATCTTTTCATAATTCAGCTTCACTATTTGGTGTATATGTGGAGGTTAGAGAGTTGAATAAATTTATCAAAAAAAGTAATTTTTGATAGAAAGGTCAGTTACAACAGTTTCGCATATAGGTGACGACATGTAGGAATCGTTGCTGTATGTTGTTTGTTTTTTCTTTTACCAAGCATTTCCATGGTTTGTAATATGACATAATTTAGTATTTTCTTCACCTCGGTTTGGGAAGATGTGGATAACTTTTCTGGTTGTTTCTGCCATGGACAGCATCAATTTTCTGTAAGGCGTCTTCAAGCATAACCCACTGGACACAAACGTGAATGCAACGTCATAGCAATGTGTTTGTAACGACATGACGTTGCATCAACGTTAGTGCGACGTTAAATGTGTTTTAATAATGTTATGTTTTTAGCAAGTTGCAGATAATAGAAAAAATATAGAGAGTCTTTAATCCATTCGCATACATGTAGAACTACAACAGACAACTGATCTCTGCAAGCCGCATTTTGGTAGAATATAGCTTATTATATTAGGTGGATATCTTGTCAAAATCATATGTGCACAATCATTCATATCGTTAGTTTATTTTATTTTTCGGAGTTTCATTTATGGCAATAAGATGTTGGCGAAAGATATCTTTGCTATAACCATTTAACTGGTAATAGCGATTTTATGTTTAAATGGCTAACTGGCAATAGCAATTTTAACGTAATACCGCTATTGCCAGTTCACTGGAAATAGCAATTTTATCGAAAAACCGCTATAGCCAGTTAACTGCCAAAAGCCATATAAACGTAAAACCGCTATTGCCAGTTAACTAGCATTAGCCATTTCCATATTTTTTTTCACCAAAACACGCCTATTCTAGTATATTGGAAAATTTAACACCCCCCCCCCCCCAAAAAAAAAATAAATAAATAAATAAATAAAGAAAAATAAAATAAAATAAAATAAAAAAAAAATAAATAAAAAAAAAAAAAAAATGTTAGATAAAAATTCCGATATGTTTCATATTTGTGCACCAAACACAGATTCTAGGAACTAACGAGTACCCACAATCTATGTTTTTAGCAGAAATAAGGAAAATAATGAATATCCCTGTAAACCCCAGTTATGTATATATAAGTGGGGTCCCAGAAAACACGTGCACTCCTTATTTTTCAGCTATGTGGTGTATTCCTTGCTTTTAAAGGATAACTCTTTCATAGTACATATTTAAAGGGGTCAAATTATATAGACGCGTTGTCGTGGTGTATAGCTGTAAGAACAGTTATTTTTTGGTGAAATTAAATAAAAGATTATTTCCTACTTCTTCTTTTTTAAAACATAGAATGCGGGTACTGGAACTGTCTCATCGATTTTTTTTCTTGCAATTTTATGTAGCTCTTCGGGCCAATAAATGACTCAGTAAGACTTATGCAACTTTGAACATTCTTTCTTTCTTTCCCTAGCCTCCGTGTTGTATAAGTTTGACCCCATGGGTCGCAGGATCGCGCCCGGGCTTCTCCAGATTTCGGATGGCGTTTAAACCGAGGTCCCGTCTCAGTATGACCTTAGCTGTTGGTGGGACGTAAAACACAAAGTCTCACTCACTCACTCTTTCTTTCCCTTCCTTAAAATATACAAATGCAATTTTGTGATATTCTCATTTATGCTGAAAACAGAGTTTGACTTCTGGTAAGACAACCTTATCGGGGAGATGCTAACGAGGAACAACAGTCTATGTTTTAGAGAAGGAATAAGAATACTAATTTATACCCCTCAGTACCGGAATGAAATAATTATGCAAGCCAACTGGCAATAGCGATTTTATCGTAAATTCGATATCGCCAGTAAACTTGCATTCTTGCATAAATACCTATGCGCATGGCTGTTTGAAGTCAGAAAGCCGTGCTCAAATAGCAAAAGCCATGTTGAAATCAGGAAACTCACGTGCTGTTTGAACATAGATTTTGAGCTTTTGATATCACAAGACGGGCTTTGCTTTGTTTACGTTATGTTGAGCGACGTAACGTTATCGCCCTGAACGTAGCGTTTTAAGGTTCTATGATGACGTCACTGCGTGACAACGTCATTGTAAACAACATTCTGAACTGGCCGCCATTTTGGTTTGCCTGTCGCATTTGAAGAGTTTATATGGAATTTATATGGAGCTTTTGGGCGTTTTCGTCAAAATTTGTTAACATTTGCCGGATCCCTCGGAAGATATATGAACATGAGACCTGGCGGCCTCATGTTCAAACAGCTTCCGCGGGACCCGGCGAATGTTAATGCATGAAAAACCATGGTTGATCCCATGGATAATAGCGATTTAAACGTAAAACCGATATTGCCTGTTAAATAGTCATTTTAGCGTAAAACTGCTATTGCCAATTATTTATCATGTGTGAATAGGAAGCTAACTAGATAAACGAAGTTTAACCTACCAACTAAGGTTTCAGGAATTCCTCTAAATTTTCTTCTTCTAAAGCAAGTTCAAAAGCCTCAAAATCCTGAAATAGATCAAATAATCTAGCTCTCATTTGAAAAAGTTTCCACAACGCGCATGCCTGAGGTAATCGCCCTACGCACATGCGCTAACGAACAAGAGGTAGCGCAGCCACATTACGAAAACACGCCTATACAAATACATTGTAAATGTTACTGCCAAAAAAAAAAAATGAAAAAATTAAGACGAAAATGTGATATTTTTGTTATTTCTGCTCAAAATATTGATTGCGGGTACAATAGAAAGTGGGGCTCAAGGGGCTGCGAGTTATATAGGCGTGTTTATTTACGTAATGAATTATCTTACTTTTGAAATCTATAAAGATACATTGGTCTTTTTAGACTACAAGTTCTGCAACGGAATGTCAGGTGGTTTTTCTCCGGATTCCCCGGTTTTCGCCCGTCTCTGATTAACGATCGGCTCGATATAAGTGAAATTATCTTGAAAAGTCCTTAAAATCCAATAAAATGATGTCATGTTGACGTTTAACTTCCCATGAAAATTTGCTGATAAATACAATAAAATTCTTATTTTAGTTTATACTAATTTATTTTAGTTCGATTGCGATGGAAGCGTCAAGCTTATTTAATCGCTCTCGAACACTCATTCTATATGTTTTCACGCGCGCGAGAGAGAGGCAGTGACTATTACATCACTGCTACCCATTTACACCTGGGTGGAGTGAGGCAGTGTCTTTACGCGTCTTGCCCAAGGACACACCTCGATACTGGGTGCCGGAATCGAACGCACAACCTCTCGATCATGAGTCGAACGCGTTTAATGCCACACTTGGGACTGTTCAAAAGTGGTCTTTTTTTTAACAGTCCCAAAGGTGGTCTCTTTACAGAGGACACAGAAGTCAAATATGTCTTTATTATATTTTGGTTTCATGAAACTATCAAGTTTATTTAACTTATCGTTAATCAAAGGTGGGCGAAAAACGGAATTTACGGAGAATCCGGAGTGCCAGGAGAAACTATCTGCTGGCCATCAGTTTCAGAACTTGGAGAATCACAAATGACTCGAACCAGGCTCAAACCCACAGCGATGAAAGAGCTTATGATTAAGAATCAGCGTTCTAATCCACTAGGCCACGAAGTCCCATATATTCTAACGTGACACTAACTTGTGAAGATTCGATAAATACATGCCTATTTGGGACTGTTCAAAAGTGGTCTTTCAGCGGACAGAGGGTGTAAAATACAAAAAAGCCATTCATGTATATGTTGTTTTAACTCACCTGACCGAAGGTCATGGTGAGCTAATGCGACCGTGCTATGTACAGTGTCGTCGTTCGTCGTGCGTCGTCCGTGCATAAACGTTTCTTGTGAACGATCTGAAGGCCACAGATTTGGTCCAATCATCAACAAACTTGCTAAGAATGGTCACCTTAACACTATCTCAGTTCAATTCGAACAAGGGTCATGTCAGTTCTAAAGAAGATCAATACGTCAAATCAAAGAACACTCTTGTGAACACTCTAGAGGTCTTTGTTTTTGTCCAATCATCATCAAACTTGCTGAGAATGATCATCCTGACAATATCTCAGATAAATTTGAGTACGGGTCATGCCGGGCTAAAAAGTAGGTCAACGCTTGCTGAACACTTCTGAGGCCACAGTTTTGGGTCCTTCCTCAGAAGGATCATCTTAATGACAAAATCTCGGTCATGAACAAATATGGGTCATGCCAGGTCAAAAATAGGTCAGTATATCAAATCATAGAGAAACCTTGTGGACACCCTTGAAGCTGAAGTGGTGATCAAATCATCATCAGATTTGCTCAGAATGATCATTTTGAAAACATCGCGGTCGAGTTCGAATATGGGTCATATTGGGTCAAAAGGTAGGTCAGTATGCCAAATCATAGACAAACCTTGTGAACACTCTAGTAACTACAGTTTAGTCCAATCATCACCAGGCTTGCTCAGAATGATGGGTAATGTTGGGTCAAAAAGAAGTTCAGTGAGGAATATCATTTTAACACCTTGTGAATAAGTGCATTTTCACATCTCCAAAATGGCTACTTTTCTGATGAAAATCCATGACATTTTGCTTATTTTTTTACCGCAAACATAGGTTGTGGGTGCTCGTTAGAACCGCCTCATTTAGGCGGTTCTAACAAATAACCACAATCTATTTCTTTGATCAGAAATAAGAAAAATAATGTATAACCCCGTGAACCCCAGTTTTCTCTATATAAAGTGGAATTTAGGGGTGTTCATTTCACGGACTTATTTACGCGATGCATGGCCCTAAAGGAGTTCGAGCTACTAACTGAAGTTCGTTTATATGCACATGCATAATGTACTTACCCCGCAGTACCTCTCCCCGCTAACAATCTGTGGTGGGCGCGCTTTAGGGTCACCAGCCTTCTCTCTCATCTTTATCTTGTCCGCTTCATTTGTTGCAATGTCTATTATCTCAAATGCTTTATCCTTTGCTTCTAGTACCATTACTATTTTCTGTTGCCTTTTCTTCAGCTGGAAGCAAACCAGCAAGACATAATTGAGCCAGCGCACGACAAAACCTACAATAAGACATGGACGCCCAACGAAGACTCAGATCAGCCCGCGCATTCATATAGTCCATTCGGAGACTTCTCTTGCTGCATGAAGGGGCACTGGACCCTAAGCTATCATTAGAGTGCACAACGAAGACTGATCAGACTGCGCGGATGTGCAGGCTGATCTGAATTTTCGTTGGGCGCACATGTCTTATTGTAGGTTTTGTCGTGCGCTGGCTCAATTATGTCCCATTCGAATAACAGACCGGCTTGACAAACAGAGGATCTTACACGAGTGGTCATTTCATATGCAATTCATGAACTGAGCCTCAGGCGAGTTTAATAGTTTTAGTATACAATGGCCATGCGTGTACAATTTTTATCATATATTTAAATCGTTTTCTTGGCCCATCAGGGCTTGGAGCGATAGACTGGGCTGCATGGTACTTCCACGCAGAGCTGAAACCGATTGTATATGAGTGCTGATGAGCCGCATGAAGGCCTGTCCAGGAAAAGTGGTGCGAGTAAGACCGTCTATGCGCATAAACCTTATTGAGTTCAGGCAGCGGGACTTGAGATGCCACTTCATCTCAATTCGGGTTAAAATCCTACAAAATTGGAAGAAATGTCTCCAAAATGACACCAATTGTGTTTGCGGGAACGCTAAACCTCAAATCAAACCGGGTTTTATCGCTGAGTGAAAAAAAAACATTGAGTTGCCAGCGTTACGCACAGCCATGCCAAGGCGGCTCTTCTGTGGCGATTTATTTATGTTGTTGTTTGTTACTTACTGTGTGTATCACTTGTGTCTTTTAATTTTGGATGGCCATATGGCCATTTTGTGGGAAAGTAACTGTCCATATGGCCTTCCTTTGTTTAGGTTTCCATTATGGTCTGGTCGCTTAATGTTTGTATTTCTTTCCCTTTGGTGTCTTTTATGGATGGTGTAAGTTAATTGTATCAATTCCTGATCTTTGTTTTACTTCTACTTTATTAATAAACGCGTGTCAAAACTTTATGAGATGACGTATTCTGCTAGGTTTGATTAAGTCCGTTATTTCAAGAAAAGCTGTATTTTTTATTATTTCTACAGCAAACATAGATTGTTGTTCTAAAGAGTACCTACAATTTATGTACATTACCAAATAACAGGAAATAATAAATAAATGTAAACCCAATGTTCCCTTCTCAAAATGTCAATTGCACTGACTTGTTCACGTAATGGTACACCTTCAGGGGAAATCAGGCGGCTATCTGTTGATAAATGATGCGCCATAATCGGAACGCATGTGCATATACCCCAAAATATACCGGCTTGCTTTTTGTTAAAAATGAGTTTTTACTTATTTCATTGTATTGGTAACAAAATGTTTTAAACAGTTTCTTACAGCATAGCCTTGAAATTAATTACTATAACATCACTGAAGTGTTGTGCAGCAAGAACAATAAAAACATACTTCAAACAGAAGTCTAAAATACCAAATGTTTTGAATGGACCCAGATGAATAGTCAGGTTCAGGGTGGTTCCCAATAATCTGCTAAATGGCCTGTACCCATAAACATATCGGTAACCATTTTCTTCTAAAACCCCAAAAGGTAATAAAATCTAACATTTACCCCCACCCTACTCCCTACAAAAAAAGTCCCAGCCTATGTAGCAGGCAAGATTCAGACCACCCCCACCCCCCCCCCCCCCCCCCGAGTTGTTAAAACAAAACTATTCATAGTAGAACATATCTATCAGAAATTAAAAAGACATCCTGTGGCAAGCAAGGTCTATACTGCGCAAAATAAGGTTATTTATTCAGAGAGAGAGAGAGAGAGAATGGACCAACTTCGGACTTGGGTCGTATTGCTCTCGGCCGACATTGGCCAGGCATTCTTTACTAGCTGGTGAAAGAAAAAGACAGAACCCATTTTAGAAATGAGCCAGCGCATGGCAAAACCTACAATAAGACATGTGCGCCCAACGAAGACTCAGATCAGCCCCGCGCAGTCTGATCAGAGTCTTCGTTGTGAACTCTAATGATAGCTAAGGGCCCAATGCTTCTCCATGCATCTGGTTAGACTATATGGATGCGCAGGCTGATCTGAGTCTTCGTTGGGCGCACATGTCTTATTGTAGGTTTTGTCATGCGCTAGATTTAGAAATGTAAGTTACTCGGACAACGTAACGTAAATCAACACCACTTTAGCAAAAGCACGACAGATCCTATAAGAAAACCTGTGCAAACAGTATTCATATCAGCATGCCATTGTCGCATTCTGATCAAAGTATTCGCTGTTCAAATGCGCAGTCTAAGGACCTTGGACTATTAAAATAGCGACAGTTAAATAAACTGGCTAGACCGAGTTAATGCGCTGGCTGATTTGAGTCCTTACTGCTGGCACCGAATATATACTGTTAAGTTTTGCTGTGTCCCGGCTTATAGATAGGTTTTGTTTCCATATTTATTTTTCGATCCAATGCGACACATCCTGTGTAAAACTTTAGCTACGGCTAATCGATCAGCCTGTATTTTTGTTTATTGTAATAGTTTATGCTCCGTAGATCAACTGCGCAGGATGATTAGAGCCTACGCTGGTTACCTGTCAAGATTTCTCGCGACAACGCTTATATGTTATAAGCAGGATGCTGTTTTAATGGGGAATTGGAACACCTTCAGGGGAGGCAACTCCTGCAAAAGTATTTTTGTCTCCCATGTTAATAGGGGTCAAGTCGTAAAAGAGAAGACCCCTTTTTCAGCGAGACAGGGTTAATAGAAAAGGTGGCAGGAAGTCCCGAAAGTTGTCTCCCTTTGAAAAATGGTGTAAAAATCTGTCAGGTGCTCCCATTCCCCTTAAGGTAATTTGGCAAGAGCAGATTAGATGGTGCTACTTGATTTGGGCCAATTTACATACAAATGTGTCACACATATCCGCAGGGGCATAGTCTGAATTTTACCTGCTACAACGGCTGAGATTGAGATTCGATCCCTCAAAATACCAAAGCCTTACTGAGTACCTGAAAATATCCAGTATATCATCAATACCTCAAATATTATCTGCCAATTTTGGCATACCCCAAAAATTATTCCCAAATTATACTGGTCGAAAGACGAACAATCCCATTAGACCCGAATCCCAACTTGTCCGTCCTCGAAGTAGAGTGTCAATCGCGCGGAAAACATTTCCCCATTTTTAGTCTATGGGAGACTAAAGGGCAAGTTACTTTCACATGAACACTCCGACCGAACTGACCGGATTCGAACAAGTCCAAGATTTTATGGCGACCCTCACTACCTACGGGGATGTTTAGGATCCGATTGAAAATTAAAGCTGCTATAGCCCGGACAACATTTCCCCATTATTAGTCTGTGGGGGACGAAAGGACAAGTTACTTTCACACGAACAATCCAATCTGCCCCATATTTCAATACGATAACACACCCGTGCGACATAGTGCATATATCTCATCTCCAAAATTGCTACTTTTCTGATGAAAATCCCTGATATTTTTCTTATAAATACTGCAAACATAGGTTGTGGGTGCTCGTTAGAACCGCCTCATTGAGGCGGTTCTAACGAGTACCCACAAGCTATGTCTTGGAGTAGAAATAAAGAAAATAATGTTTACCCCCGTAAACCCCAGTTTTCTCTATATAAAGAGGGGTTTAGGGGGTCTTTATTTCACGGACTTGTTCTCGTGATGTGAACTCGTCCAAGATTGTATGGTTGTCCTTATTACATACAAGTTTGTTGAGGATCAAATCAAAATGAAGCGTCTATCGCCCGTACAAAATTTCGCCATCATAAGTCTATGGGGCGAAAGGAAAAGTAACTCTCACAAGAACAATCCAATCTGCCCCTTTGAACTCGTCCAAGATTTTTTGACTGTCCTCATTACCTACAATTTTTGTTTTGGATCAAATAAATAATCAAGCGTCTATCGCCAGGACAATATTTTCCCCATTACAAATCTTAAGGGGGTGGGATGGGGCTGCCCCTATTCGAACTCGTCCGCGAGTTTATGGCTGTCCTCATTTCCAACAAGTTTGTTGAGGATCAGTTGAAAAATAAAGCTTCTATCGCCCGAACAACAATTTCACCCATATTATAAGACAATTGGCGGATGAAAGGGCAAGTAACTCTGACATGAACAATCCGATCTGCCCCACATTCGAACTTGTCAAAGATTGTATAGCTGTCCTCAATACCTACAAGTTTGAAGCTGACCCTATCAAAATAAAGTTGCCATTGGTTGGACAACAAAAGTTAACGACGGACGGAAGGACGGACAGGCCAAGGCAAAAGCTGACCCGGAGCTCCAGCTGGGCTAAAAAATCCACCCCCTCCCAGAAAAGTCCCAGCCTCTGTAGCAGGCAAAATTTAGAGAACCCACCACAGGGTGGGTATATATAACCGTTATCTTTATCGATTTGGTTTGCACTTTCCAAACTTATGTTTCAGAAACAACTAGTCTTCAATAACAAACCTATAGTATGCATGCAGGCAATAAAAACAATATAAATTAACTAACCTCGAAGTCACTGGACACAGACGAGTAGTAAATATGTATTAGGTTGTCCTTTGGAAGCAAGGAATACACCACAGAAGTGAAAAGTACGGAGTAAACAAGTGTTTGAGAGGCAGACATATTTCTTGGTGTTGATAATCAATGGGAATGATGAAAATTTGATTCTTAAACGCATCCACAAACTTTAATTTCATATGTTAAGATTTCACTATACGTCATCAATCCTTGCGTACCTGCTTAAACCCTGCCAACATCGTAGGCTAAGCTTGGATGTAACAAGGACATTTAGCGTAGTTTCAGATCAGGCTGTGCACATGCGCAGTCTGATCCGTCTTCGCTGTTTGCATGTTTGAATTTAGGTTTAACGTCCCCGTCAACACTGTAAAGGTCATTTTGGAGAAGTTGCTTTCAAATTTTGTGGAACTTTTACCCGAAATTGAGATGAAATGACATTTCAAGCCCTGTCGCCGAATGAAACCCAAAGGGTTTATGAGCACCGCTTTGCCTGGGCAGGCATAGATCCTCTTAGCGTTTTACCAGTACTCGTGTGCGGTCGGCTTCAGCTATGTGTGGAAACATCATGCAGCCCATCTATTTCTTCAAGCCCCGATGGACGGAGGCGACGCGTAAGTTATTTAGATTGTCAGCTATACGTGGTGTGAGATGGAAGTGTGGACGTCAGCCTACAGTAAAGATGTACAGACATATCTGAGCTCATTGCTGTCACTGGACTGTCACCCACAAGTGTGGGACAGATATATTTCCAGTTCAAAGGGTGTCAGACCTAATTTATATGTTTTAAGTTTTATAAAAAAAAATCCGAGCTTAAGGGGAATGGATACAACTGGCATCTTTCAGCCATTTTTAAAGGAACTTCCTGTTCTTTTTTTCTATAAATTCAGTGTTGACACCTGTTGACACGGGAGACAAAAATACATCTGCAGGAGTTGTTTAACCTGAAGGGGTATTCATTCTCCTTAAAGCAAACAGTATCAATCCTGACGTCACGTTCCGTGGCTTTTAATCCGATTCAATACATTTTGCCAATGTTCCATTTCTGGCGAAGTTAGGCATATTGGGTCCGTGTGGCATTTGTATCGACGTTTGTATGGAAGCGCAACCTATGAATTAATTTTGAAATAGTCGGCTATAATCTGAATGTGACAATATCAGCTATTAACAGGAATAGACAGACCTGTCATATGTTGCTCTCCCCACCCCCTTTTTTCTACAATGGAGATAGACATTTGTAACTTCCTGCTGGTGCTGTGGTAAAATTGTGTCCATCTGAAAAAGGGACCTACTCTTAAAGGAAAGAATTTGCTCCTGGGGTGCAAATTCTCTCCTTTAAGTGTAGGCCCTTTTTGTAAAGAGACAAATATATCTTTAGAATAGTTGTCTCCCCTGATGGTGTATCAATTCCCTGCAAGACTGCATATGACCCAGTAGTAGAAGGCTTTGCACGAAGAGCATAAGTCAATTTACATGTAGCCAGCGCACGACAAAACCTACAATAACACATGTGCGCCCACCGAAGACTCAGATCAGCCTGCGCATCCATATAGTCTGACCAGAGACTTCTCTTGCTGCATGGAGGAGCATTGAGCCCTTAGCTATCCATAGAGCGCACAACGAAGACTCTGATCAGACAGCGCGGATGCACAGGCTGATCGGAGTCTTCGTTGGGCGCACATGTCTTATTGTAGGTTTTGTCATGCGCTGGCTCAAATGGTAAACATTAGTTTTCTATTTCTGATTAAAACAAAGTTTGTTGCATATATATATATATATATATATATAGACATAAACATACATACATATTTTATATATATGTTGCATAGCACACACGTTCAGCTGTAAAAAGTGTCACATTTAGTGAGCTGAGAAAGAAAGCATAATACTACACGATAGACTGTTAAACTGATTCAAGAAGGGCAGTCGTCAGTTTCTGACGAAAGGATGTGCACTGTATTGGGTTAAATGACAAGCAGGTACATACCAGCATGGGCACATTCTTTACGTTTCCATGACTCCTGCGCGGTGTGGTGGCATAGCTACTTAAATTGCCACATTATGCGTTGAGTTTGTATCGAGGTCCTGTCTCCGTATGGCGTTAATTATTGGTGGGGCGTAAAAATCAGACACACGCACGCACCTAAGCACGCTCACGCGAAATATCACCTAGCTTCGCAGAGATAAGAGAGGCGACTTCACGTAAAATAAGCATGCGTAGTAATATGAGTTATTTCCCTGCGTCGCCTCATTTTGTTGATTTATCACCTTAAGTTGTCATGGGCACTAATATTATTTTGGCCATTCAAGTTCCAGAGTTATCTGAACTTGAGTTATCGGTTTTTTGTGCATTTAAAAATGAAATTTGATCTGTACTTCCTTATGAAAGTTATCATATGTATAGAACACTACAGAGGACCCGCGTTATAACGACAGTATTTCAGTATTTGTTCCCTATTATTGTGCCGTTATAATGAATTTGCCCTTATAAAGAATCCTAGTTAGCATTGTGATAGGGTATAAAAAGTCTTTTCCACATAATTACCCCAAGAAACAAATGCTATAGACATTTGTTAGAATCGTCTCGATGAGGCGCTTCTAACAAATGTCTATAACATTTGTTTCTTGGAGTATTAAATTACAAGAATCATTCAAAACTATGGATTCGATTTGGGCATTTCCAGCCTGAGGGAAGCACAAGCCGCTCGGAATCGAGGCTAAACCTTAAGCTATGAATTCATTCCACTGGAATTGTCGTTACGAGTTTTGCAGTAATAACGAATGTCGTTATAACGCGGGTCCGTTGTATATGCGTATTCTGAAAGGATCACGACTCTGGCCATTGTTTTTCTTGAGCTATCTGTCCCCGATATATTTAAATAAAAGCGCTGCAAGCACTGCACTATGTTCCACCATTGCTCTTACATCGAGCAAGGACCATAACTTTGCTAAAGAAGATCTTTTCCTCAACGAGGTTGACATGAATATATGATTGTGATGACTACTAACGGTTGACAACTTTGCTCCCCTCCTCAATTGCACGCCGGTGGGTCAGGCCTCACATTCTATGACGGTTCCAGCGTAAATGCTTGCTGAAAGAATCTAATTTTATGTAATGTTGGTTGGTACCTGATGCTCTGTCTCCGGTAGGGCCCATCGAAGTCTAACTGTTGATTTTCTTTTGCTCCAGCATTTCAGTGGTTTCTTGCTGTCGAGTCCTCACCGTTGTTTCATCCCTGTGGTTGTTTTATTTTGTGTCCACGGAGATGGAGGCCTTCAAGCGGACTGAAAAAATTATTTGTCTAAATCATGACGGAAGAAAGGGCGAACACTGTGGCCACGTAAAATCGATTTAAGCGCCCCCCTACCCCCATCCCCTCACCCAGTGGAATTCGTTTCACTGACCGTTTCCAAGGCGTTTCTTCTGTCGCTGTTTAGTTATGTTATGCCTTGTCTTTTTAGTGTGGGTATCGCTTATATTATTTTGGACAGCAAATAGGCCATTTTGTGGGAAAGTGACTGTCCTTTTTCGTTTTCCGTTGTTGATGTTTTCATTGGGGTTTAGTTGTTTCTCGTTTGTGTTTCTTTCCCTTTTGTGTCTCTGGTTGGAGATGTGGGTTAATTGTATTGATTCCTGATACTGCCTTCACTTCTATTTTTTATTTAAGTTTTTTTCAATATTCAAAGGGCCATAGCTCCAAAATTAAGTTTACGAGAATTACAGTTCTCGGTTTCTGCAGGACCCTCATGGTGCTTAACTTTCGTGTAAAATTTACTGAAATACCTCAAAATAGTTTTCAATTTTCAAAGTAGATACAAGTATATCATAGAAACTGGTGTTTTTGTTTTCAATGTTCAAAGAGTCATAACACAAAAAGTGGTTAAGCAAGGGTTATGGTTCTTCTGTTCTGTATGTCATCCCATGTTGTTTGATAGTTTTTCAAGGTGTCAAGCAAATCTCTGGAACCGTTCTCAAGGTTAAGAAAGGGCACACGCATGTGGCTCGAATCGCTTTAAACACTTTTCAAAAGGCCGGCAACTTCAAAAACAGGTAATTTAGAGTTATAGTTTTTTGTGTTCTGCACAACGAGTCATGGTGATATACACATTTGCATAAAGTTTCAAGAGTTTTCAAGTTACAGAGCGAACAAACATATACCATTTTTTTTTTATTTGGTTGTGCTTTTCAGTTCTCAAACGGCCAAAACACGAAAAACAAGCTAATCAATGCACCTCGTCTCATGACGTCTTACATTATGTGAAGTACCATCAAAACATCTCTCAGTTTTCAACTTACACAGCGGATACGAGTACATCTTACAAATGCCGTGTTTTTAAATATCTACATGTAATATGTTCAGAAGGCCGAGTCCAAAAACATGTAGATTAACGCTAGTTACGGTTCTTGTACATTTTTGAGGTGCTTCTCCAGGTTTTCGGATGGGTCTTGTAACCGAGTTTTCGGCTTACAGAGCGGACTCGAGCACATGGTAGAATGTTCAAAGGGCAATAACTCCAAACGTAGGCAAACGTAGGATATGATTATGCTCAATGTTAAAGAGCAATAACTCCAAACATAGGCAAACTGTCATGAGTTACGGTATATAAACATTTTCGGCTTACTTAAATGTTTTATTTCAGGTAATTGCCGTTTGGTACCTGATGCTCTGTCTCTGGTCGGGCCCACCGGAGTCTAACTGTTGGTTTTCTTTTGCTCCAGCATTTCGGTTATTTCATGCTGTCGGGTCATCATCGTTGTTTCATCTCTTAGTCGTTTGAATTTTATGTTATCGGAGATGTAGCACCGATGAGCTAGAAAGCCTTCATGCGGACTAAATCTATCATTTCTCTAAACCACGGCAACCTCGCTGATGGAGTTCAAACGGAAAATAAAAACTTTACAACAAACCCCCACAAGCTATGTTTTTGTCGGAGAAAGAACCCACGAAATATCCTTAGTTTGAATCAAACACAACTGCAGCAGTTCAAATACCGATCTAAACCGAGTTAATATTGTCCCGAGTCCATTTTGTACCTGTGGACCAAACATTGAAAATGCTTATCATTATTTCCTTGACTGTCCATCGTACCTGATTCCCAGAAACCGATTAATAGCGTCGCTACCCCAGGTGGATATTAACACTGAATTGCTAATTAATGGTAATGAATTTCTAAACCCAGTAACAAATCGCTAAAAATAAGTAAGTCTGTGCTACAATTTATAAAGGGAACGGGAAGTTTCAAATGAATCACATCAATATGTTTGTGTAGTTTTTTTTGTGCCGTTACCACTTGTCTTACTATCATTTTTGTATCTCTTTTTGATTATTTTAAAAAGAATTCCTGTTACACCGTTGTACCATATGTGCTGCTATCTGTTTATGTTTAGGGAGATGATTTACTAATGTTGTATAACTTGTATCCAATCCCATTGTGTTTCATGCAATAAAATATGTTTAATCTAATCACGGCAGAACCAAGGGCGAGGATTATGGAAATGTAAAACTGATTTAAAAGCCCCTGCCATGTTGAAATACTTTTTGGTCACCGTTCCAAGGCGGTTCTTCTGCCGTGGTTTGTTATTGTTTGTCTTTGCATGTATGTATTGCTTATATCTTTGAATAATCCATTTTGTAGGAATGTAACTGTCCTTTCGGCTATCCGCTAGTGACGTTTTCATTAGGGTTTTTGTTACTTCATGTTCATGTTTCTTTCCCTTTGGTGTCTCTGATGGTAGGCGTGAGGTGATTGTATCGATTCCTAATCAAAGGATTCACATTTTATGTGCTCTGCACGCCGTTCTATGGTGATTTACATTTATGTGAAGTCTTGTGAAAATTTCTCAAACGAGACCAGAGTTATCATTTGGAAAACACGCCTATACAAATGCATTGTAAATTTTATCGCCGAAAAAACGAACATTTTCAGATGAAAAACTGATATATTTTTCTTATTTCTGCACAAAACATAGATCATGGGTACTCGTTAGAACCGCCTCATCGAGGCGGTTCTAACGAGTACCCATAATCTATGTTTTAGAGCAGAAATAAGAAAAATAAGGTTTACCTCCGTAATAAACCCCAGTTTTACAATATGAAAGTGGGGTTCGAGGGGTCAGAATTATATAGACGTGTTTTCGTGATGTGGAGCAGACACGAATGATAAACAAGCATTGGTGGACGGACGACGGACGGACGGACGAACAGACGATGTAAACCAGTATACCCAAAAGTTTGGGTATAAAAATTCCCTCTAATCAGGTTTTGTTTGTTTGTTTGTATTGGAGTTTAACGGCCCAGTCAACACTATTTAGGTCATTTTTGAGCCGGTCAATTTACCTTTCAACACTTTCCTGGGCAGGCTTATGCGTAAGCGGTTAACCAGTACAGTGCACATTCTTGCCAGAAACTGACAACTGCCCTTCCTGAATCAGCGGAAGGGAGAGAATGACCGTAGAAAAGATTTCATGATCACGAAAGAATGTTGCCGCGCCCGGCGGGAGTCGAACCCGCGTCCTCCTGATCACCAGTCAGACGCGTATTCGACTGAGCTACCGAGCCCCTGATCAGGTAATACATTGTATAACGGATCTGCATTACTGCAACGGCTGATAACATCACACAAGCACACCTAAATAATTTTTACCCCTTAAACCTCAAATTTTATATAGTAAAACTGGGGTTTACAGGGGTATACATTAATTCTCTTATTTCTGCTCAAACCCATAGATTGTGGGTGCTCGTTAAAACCGCCTCATCGAGGCGGGTCTAACGAGCACCAACAATCTATATTTTGAGCAGAATGAGAAACACTATCACAATTTTTTATCTAAAAGTTCGTTTATTTTATTTTTTTTTCCAGTGATAAATTTACATTGTATGTGTATAGGCGTGCTTCCGTAATTAGTCCAGGATGCATGTGGGAACAATAACGTTTGTGTTTATACATAAGCTTTAATATTTTAGAATGAGTACATTTATATAAATAAATGATATACATGTATACATGACAAAATAATTTTAAGGCCGTGTTCAAACAAGCAACATAATCCTGATAAACTTGACCGCGTTCAAACTGTATTCATTGAACCAAGTAAATCCCAAATAAGCTATGTTTATACTGAATTTGGTTCTGGAACAGTTTGAACTAAGCTAAACCCATTTTGCATTGGAAACCCAAAAGTGGGTCATCGGCAAACAGAGGAGGCCCAGATCAATACTGATCAGGGCCTAACCTGTTTGCAAAACTTTCAGCCACTTGGTAAGTGAGTATTTCTATAAATAACACAACGTGACACTCCTAATCTCAAACTGGACTATCCCTGTGTACAGGCATGAGTATAATGGACTGATGAAAAAGTCTCAAATCCGTGTTAAATACAACCTGAAAACCGCTACCATCCCATCCAAAAATATCATTTTTTGCCACTTGCATTTGGCGGTTCTAACGAGAACCCACAACGCAAGTCTTCTGTCGTGGTTTATTTTTGTTATGGCTTGTGTTTGAGTGTTTGTATCGCTTATATTATTTTGATTTGGGTGGCAAATTGGCCATTTTGTGGGAAAGTGACTGTCCTTTTGGCTTTCCGCTATTGATGTTTCCATTAGGGTTTAGTTGTTTCATGTTTGTGTTTCTTTCCCTTTGGTGTCTCTGATGGGGGCTGTGGGTTAATTGTATCGATTTCAGATCATTGACTTCACTTCTATTTTGGAACAGAAATGAGAAAAAATAATGTATACCTCCATAAACTCCAGTTTTAAAGTGGGGTTCCATAAACTCCAGTTTTAAAGTGGGGTTTAGGGGTGTACATTGCACGGACTTTTTCACATGATGTTAAGCCTGACCTGGATAAAGTCCCTAGTTTCAGCTCGGCCTAACAGTGTTAAAATGGCAATTAGTTTCTAACTTATAACAATGGTAAAAACATATCAATTTCCATCATGAGTTTTTACATAGATGATGAGAAAACATAGGACTATCAGTAAGCTAGGCTTAGTAGGTCGAAATTCCTGGGCAAAGCTGGCCAGTTAGCAGATTTTGCACAAATACGTTACACAGTAAAGTTCTTATTTTGATACCGTGCTTTTGACTGTCATTACGATAACTCACCCGTGCGACATAGTGCATTTTTCACATCTCCAAAATGGCTACTTTTCTGATGAAAATCCTTGACATTTTTGTTATAAATGTTTAAAACATAGGTTGAGTGTGCTCGTTAGAACCGCCTCAATGAGGCGGTTCTAACGAGTACCCACAACCTATGTCTTGGAACAGAAATACGAAAAATAATGTTTACCCCCGTAAACCCCAGTTTTCTCTATATAAAGTGCACTTGTTCACGTGATGTAAAGAAAGAATAACTAAATCCGTCTGCATATGCTTTCAAAAGCAGAATAAGCCTTAATTTATGTTGGTCTTAATCGTGGGATTTCACTTCATATGTTGAGAATTTTAAAAATGAATTTGCACAATGAGAAATAAGTACAAATATAAACTAGACAAGTAAATATCCAACCTTTGAAACAAAAAGTGAATCTACACTGTTGGCATACGTCACTGAACTGTGTCAGTCTGCAAGGATGAGAGAGTTAAGTGTTATCATGCTGTTCACGACAACCCCTATCTTTGGAAACAGTGTAGATCCAGATCAGATGGCTTCTGAAGAAGCCATCTGATCAGGATCTACACTGTTTGACATTCAATTTATGAATTTGTAGGAATAAATTACATCAAGTAATTTGATTGGTTGAAAATCAGAAATGGGTGTGGCTAAACTGAATATTCAGCAAGAGAAGGGTTAAGTGTTACTGAGCTATTTTACTGCTGTTTTAACCCTTATCCTGCTGAATATTCAATTTGGCCACACCCATTTCTGACTTTGAACCAATCAGATTGATTGATGTAATTTTTCCCTACAAATTCATAAACTGAATGTCAAACAGTGTAGATCCTGATCAGATGGCTTCTTCATCTGATCTGGATCTACAATGTTTGCAAAGGTAGGGATTGTCGTGAACAGCAGGATAAGGGTTATAGTGAAAGAGCCAATGACATTATCAACAAAATGTAGTGATCTGTGGTCAGATTTAATGCTTGGCGACTATGGTCCATCGTATCATCGAGGAAAGAAACGCCTGATGGAAAGTCATATGTTCTTCAAACTGTACAATGCTAATAGTATTGCATACAAAGGCACCGAATGATGACATATTACATGTACAATAACACACCCGTCTGACATAGTACACGCTTTCATATCTGCACAACGGTCATTTGTGATAATTTTCTTGTTTATATGTCAAAAAAAGGTTGTGGGTGCTCGTTAGAACCGCCTATTGTGGGTGCTCGTTAGAACCGCCTTAATGAGGCGGTTCTAACGAATACCCACAACCTTTGTCTTGGAATAGAAATAAGAAAAGTCATGTTGCCTCTTCAGGATACAGTCTTCTCTATATAAGATATTGTTTTCATTTCTGCTCTAAAATACAGATTGTTGGTACTTGTTAGAACCACTTCGATAAGGTGGTTCTAAGAGTACCAACAATCCATGTTTTGAGCACAAATAAGAAGCATATCACAGTCTTTAAGCAATAAATGTTTCGTTTTTCTTGTTTTTCTTATTTTTGTTGCTGTTGTTTTGGCGGTAAACTTTACAATGTATTTGTATAGGCGTATTTTTGTAATGCCTAGTTTTTCACAGAATATGAAGGCTTTGCGTTTCTTGTGAATCGTGACTCGTATGTCTAACAGACGTTTAACAGATTATCTTTTCTGAAAGGTAGAAAAACAAAAAAAAAAATACAGTAAAAGTCCACCTTTTGGACTGTTTAAGACCACTTTTGCACAGTCCCAAAGGTGGTCCCTGACCAAAGGACATTGTGCGCAGAAAACATGGAGAAAGTATAAGCACATCATTCTAAATAAGTTTTTTAAATCAAAATTAGTCTTAATTTTAGGTGGTCTAAAAGCTGAATTTCACTGTACTTTGAAAATGCCGTTTGTTAGTCATGTTTGGTGATTTAAGGTTCATTATGTCTCAGATTTTGCCTAAAATTTAAGCTGAAAAGTTATATTTTTAGACTGAAAATTTACATCTGTGTGATAGCATGGCATCTCTCATTTGTTTGTTTGATATGAGGTTTAACGTCCCCCTCAACACTGTAAAGGTCCTTTTGGAGACGCTGCTCCCAATTTTGTGGGACTTTTACCCGACATTGAGATGAAATCACATCTCAAGCCCTATCACCCGATGAAACCAATAGGGTTTAATAGCATGGATGGTCCGCCTCGCACCGCGGTTCCTGGACAGGCTTAGATCCTCTAAGCGGATTACCAGTACTAGTGTGCGGGCCGGATTCAGCTCTGCTTGGAAGCATCATGCAGCCCATATATTTCTTCAAGCCCCTATGGGCGGGGGCAATGACATCCCTCATATCTTTACAAATAGCACATTAGGAAATTAAACATGTCCGTGTGAAATAATGGCGTCCAATATGGTGCCAGAGATGACAAATTTGAGGTAAAAATGATAACATATTTCTTATATCTGCTTTCAACATAGATTGTGGGTGCTCGTTAGAACCACCTCATCGAGGCGGTTCTAACGCGTACCCATATTCTATGTCTTGGAGCAAAAATAAGAAAAATTATGTATACCCCCGTAAACCCCAGTTTTCTCTATATGAAGTGGGGTATAAGGGGGTGTTTATTTCACGGACTTGTTCACGTGATGTTAGTTTCCAGTGTTTTCTTATTTGTAGTCCAAATATAGATTGTGGGTGCCTCGCTTGGGCGGTTCTAACAAGTGCCCACAATATATGTTTTGAGCAGAAATAAAGAAAAAAAACATTGTACTCTCCTGTCAACTCCACTTTTCTCTGAACAATATGTTTTTAGGGGTTTTCATTACATGGACTTGTTAACCTGATCAATATTTTCTGATATCCATGAGCGAAAAACTGAACACATTTTGGAGAAATATGAAAAAGCAGGAAAACATGCCTATATAATTTTGACCCCCTTTAAAACCTACCACATTTATGTAGTAAAACTGGAATGTACAGGTATAAACCTTATTTCTCTTATTTCTGCACTAAAATATAGATTGTGGGTATTCGTTAGAGGTGGTTCTTATGAGTACCCATATTCTATATTTTGAGAAGAAATAAGAAAAATATCACTATTTTTCATCTTAAATTTTCGTTTTATTTTCAGCGTTAAAGTTTACAGTGTATTTGTATAGGCGTGTTTTCGTAATGTAACACAAATATAAAGCATTTCACCCCCTGAGTTTCTTATTTTGACAAGTTAAGTCTTGTAAGCATGGGATGGGGGACATTATTCATCTAAAAAAAAAACATTGTTTTCCTACATAAAGTAGTGTTTATTTGCGTGTGCATTTCATAGACATGTTTACGTGATGCAGAATGGCAAGCTGTGTTGATCCTGATGGAATGGTCCATAATGAGCCACCTCATCTGGCTCTACACTGTTTTATATGTACACGAATCTCTATTGGTTTACAGAGTTGAAAGCATACAGTTGTTTATGGCAGTTTGGGGAATAGTCAAAACTATTGCCCCGAGGTGTTGTGGACGATATGATGCACTATTGCCCAAGGTCTCGTGGTAGCAGTATACAGTTATTTCACTGTAGTTTGGAGATAGTAAAAACTATTATCCAGAGGTGTTGTCGACGACAAAATGCATTATTGCCCAAGGTCTCGTGGTAGCAATATACAGTTATTTCATGGCAGTTTGGAGTATAGTCAAAACCATTGCCCCGAGGTGTTGTGGACGATATGATGCACTATTACCCAAGGTCTCGTGTTTTTTTTTTTTTTGGGGGGGGGGTTGGTTTTACGGCCCTTTCAAGATTATTTCACTCATATCGAGCCGATCGTTAATCAGAGTTGGGCGAAAACCGGAGTACCCGGAGAAAAACCACCTGACCTTCCGTTGCAGAACTTGGCGTCTCACATGTGAACCAAGCGAGGCTCGAACCACAGCGGTGAGAGACCTAATGATCAAGAGTCAGCGCTCTTAACCACTAGGCCACGGAGGCCCGTCCAAAGTCTCGTGGTAGCAGTGTACAATAATTTCACTGTAATTTGGAGTATAGTAAAAACTATTGCCCCGAGGTGTTGTGGCCGATATGATGCACTATTACCCAAGGTCTCGTAGTAGCAGTATACAGTTATTTCACTGTAATTTGGAGTAAAGTCAAAACTATTGCCCCGAGGTGTTGTGGCCGATATGATGCACTATTATCCAAGGTCTCGTAGTAGCAGTATACAGTTATTTCACTGTAATTTGGAGTATAGTCAAAACTATTGCCCCGAGGTGTTGTGGCCGATATGATGCACTATTACCCAAGGTCTCGTGGTAGAAGTATACAGTTATTTCGCTGTAACTTGGAGTATAGTCAAAACTGTTGCCCCGAGCTGCTGTGGACGGCATGATGCACTATTGCCCAAGGTGTCGTGGTAGCAGTATGCAATTATTTCATGACAGTTTGGAGTATAGTCCAAACTATTGCCCCGAGGTGCTGTGAATGACATTATGCATTATTGTCCAAGGTCTCGAGGTAACAGTATACGGTTATTTCATGGTAGTTTGGAGCATAGTCCAAACTATTGCCCCGAGGTGCTGTGAATGACATAATACATTATTGTCCAAGGTCTCCTGGTAGGAGTATACAGTTATTTCATGGTAGTTTGGACAAACTATTGCCCCGAGGTGCTGTGGACGACATAATACATTATTGTCAAAGGTCTCATGGTAGGAGTATACAGTTATTTCATGGTAGTTTGGAGCATAGTCCAAACTATTGCCCCGAGGTGCTGTGGACGACATAATACATTATTGTCAAAGGTCTCATGGTAGCAGTATACAGTGATTTCATGGTAGTTTGGAGTATAGTCCAAACTATTGCCCCGAGGTGCTGTGAATGACATTATGCATTATTGTCCAAGGTCTCGAGGTAACAGTATACAGTTATTTCATGGTAGTTTGGAGCATAGTCCAAACTATTGCCCCGAGGTGCTGTGAATGACATTATGCATTATTGTCCAAGGTCTCGAGGTAACAGTATACAGTTATTTCATGGTAGTTTGGAGCATAGTCCAAACTATTGCCCCGAGGTGCTGTGAATGACATTATGCATTATTGTCCAAGGTCTCCTGGTAGGAGTATACAGTTATTTCATGGTAGTTTGGACAAACTATTGCCCCGAGGTGCTGTGGACGACATAATACATTATTGCCCAAGGTCTCGTGGAAGCAGTATACAGTTATGTCATGGCAGTTTGGAGTATAGTCCAAACTAATGCCCCGAGGTGCTATGGACGGCATGATGCACTATTGCCCAAGGTCTCGTGGTAACAGTATACAGTTATTTCATGGTAATTTGGAGCATAGTGCAAACTATTGCCCCGAGGTGCTGTGAATGACATTATGCATTATTGTCCAAGGTGTCCTGGTAGGAGTATACAGTTATTCCATGGTAGTTTGGAGTACAGTCTAAACTATTGCCCCGAGGTACTGTGGACGACATGATGCATTTTTGCCCAAGGTAACAGTATATATTTCTTTCATGGCAGTTTGGTGTAAAGTCAAAACTATTGTCCCGAGGTGCTGTGGACGACTGATGCACTATTGCCCGAAGCCGAAAGCCGAGGGCAATAGTGCATTAGGTCGTTCACAGTACCGATAGCAGCAATAGTTTAGGCTTTGCTCCAAACTGCCGCAAAATACGCGTAACTATGTGAGTGTTTTATTACCCAATCCATCGACTACACTTTATAAGAATGAACAGTTTTTTTAGAAAAATTCTATACTTTCAGACCTAGAACAAAACACCACTGTCCAATCATTATTATGACTTCAATAGTATGTATACTAAACACACATACCATGTATTCACTTGGTTCTCATGATTTCATTTGGATATACCAAGTTCCAAGCGACCCAGCCCATCGGGGCTTGAAGAAATAGATGGGCTGCATGATGTTTCCACGCAGAACTGAATTCAACCACACACGAGTACTGGTAAACCACTAAGAGGATCTAAATAGAAGTGAAGGCAATGAACAGGAATCGATACAATTAACCCACAGCTTCCATCAGAGACACCAAAGGGAAAGGAACACTAACATGAATGAACTACACCCTAATGGAAAAAGACAGTTCCTTCTGAGCCTGCCCAGGCAAAGCGGTGCGAGTCGGACCGTCCATGCTTCTAAACCCTATTGGTGTCATTGGGCGACTGGGTTTGAGATGTCATCTCATTGTCGGATAAAAGTCCCACAAAATTGGAAGCAACGTCTCCATAATGACCTATACATTGTTGACGGGAACGGTAAACCTGAAATCAAACAAACCAAACAAGTTCCAAAGATGGATTCCAAAAGGGCATACATTACATAGACCAATAACCGGCCAATAGAACCGTCAATTAGAAAGTAAAAAGATCTTGGCTGGTGATATATGTCACTCAGGTTAAAATAAGTTTAAACTCATCCTTTAGCCATAAATGTATCAAACCACTTTAAACAATAGATTGGGTAATAACACATCTGGAAAGCTTTAATTATTCCTTATTTGATAGAAATCTCCGTAATCCCTGCATCAGTCAGAGGCATCTGTATAAATAGGTCGACCATGGTCAGATGTGGCATGTAGCGTCGGATCTAGCCAAGAGTCCTTTGTTAAATGGCACTTTTATGGAATACTAAGCGTGTGGTATGAAGGTCATATTTCGGCGCCGATGGTAAAATAAAATGGAATGCGTTGCTAGAAAGTTCAGTGGTTCCTTATGGCACTGAAAGAAAGAAAGCAAATTATAACGGTACAATATTAGGGAAATACATCTGTATTTATGATTTGGTTCAGAACAAGACAAGAGAATCTCAATCAAGTTTTCGGTTTATTCAAGTCTCATGCGAAGCTATGTCAAGTTTTCTGTTCATTCAAGTCTCGTGCGAAACTATGCCTTGCACGAGACTTAAATAACATGAAAACGAGCCCGGGATTTCATTGTCTTCAATTAATAATATTTGTCTCAACCATCTACTTTAAAGAATATGCACTGAACGATAAAACTCTTTAAAAGAAGCGATTCCCTTCAGACTGCTTACGTAGTTAACCCAATCACGGTTGGCAACTTTGCTTCCCTATTTAATTGCACGCCGGTGGGTCAGGCCTCAGATTCTATGACGGCTCCAACGTAAAGGCTTATTGAGAATTAGAGAGATCTAATTCAAGGTAATGTTGGTTGGTGCCTGGTGCTCTGTCTCTGGTCGGGCCAATCGGAGTCTAACTGTTGGTTTTCTTTTGCTCCAGCATTTCAGTGGTTTCTTGCTGTCGAGTCCTCACCGTTGTCTCACCTCTGTGGTTCTTTGATTTTTTGTGTTCACGGAGATGTGGCACTGATGAGTTAGGAGGCCTTCATACGGACTGAACAAATTATTTGTCTAAATCGCGACGGAAGTAAGGGCGAGGATTGTGGCCACGTAAAATCGATTTAAGCCCCCCAGTGGAAATCATTCCACTGACCGTTCCAAGGCGGTTCTTCTGTGGCGGTTTGTTTATAGTGTTGTTTGTTGCTTGCTGTGTGTATCACTTGTGTCTTTTTATTTTGGATGGCCATAGGGCCATTTTGTGGGAAAGTAACTGTCCTTATGGCCTTCCTTTGTTTAGGTTTCCATTATGGTCTGGTCGCTTGATGTTTGTGTTTCTTTCCCTTTGGTGTCTTTGATGGGTGGAGTAAGTTAATTGTATCGATTCCTAATCTTTGTTTTACTTCTTCTTTACAAATACAAACAAAAGCAATATGTACAATGGCCCCACCACAGAAATGCAACAGTGTAAGGAAGGGAGAGCCGTTATTTTTTCTTACCTTCTAAAACGATGCCCACCATGTTAACAAGTCCGGTAAATTCACACCCATCTTAACCCCACTCTCTATTGACAAAACTGAGGTTTACATAGAGGATCTTACATGGGTGTTCATGCATTATTGAATTTATTAAACGAGTTGAGGAAAAGGGATAAAATGCGAGGCTTTGCCGAGCATTTTATCCCTTTTCCTCAACTCGTTTTATAAATTTAATAATACATGATCACGAATGCAAGATTCTATTTATCATATGACATTTAAAACGCATTTTATTCTCGATTATTTACCAAAATGTCAATATTCCGCCATTAGTAAACGCGACGTCGTTAAGGACGTCGTGCGTATAACATTACGGAACGTATCTAGCTAATTTGCATATTTAATCCACTAGTGGATTATCGAAAATATTACATGGCGTTATTACACTCTCAGACGCGACGTCATATGATAAAGGGGTGTACATTATTTTGCTTATTTCTGATCCAAGACATAGGTTATCGGAACATGTTAGGACCGCCTCTATGAGGCGGTTCTAACGAGCACCAACAACCTATGTTCGGAGTATAAATAAGAAAAATTTCAAAAACTTTCACCAGAAAAGTAGCCATTTTGAAGAAATGAAAGAATGCTTGATGTCACACGAATGAGTTATCGTAATGTGTTAAAAACATTTTCCAGTGAGCTGCTTAAATCCATTGTAATTAAACATGCATTCATTTATATGAAATTTGAAGTTACTTCTGAAAGCTGCATTGTATATGTTCATTACATCACATTCTTATAATCACGCTTGACAGCAGCCAGATATGATAACTTATCATATGACGTCGCGTCTGAGAGTGTAATAACGCGATGCAATATTTTCGATAATCCACTAGTGGATTTAATATGCAAATTAGCTAGATACGTCCCGTAACGTTACATATACGACGTCCTTAACGACGTCGCGTTTACTAACGGCGGAATATTGACATTTTTGTAAACAATCGTGAATAAAATGCGTTTTAAATGTCATATGATAAATAGAATCTTGCATTCGTGCTCATGTATTACTGAATTTATTAAACTCGTTGAGAAAAAGGGATATTTTATCCCTTTTCCTCAACTCGTTTAGTAAATTTAATAATGCATGAACACTCATGTAAGATCCTCTATATAGCTCCTAGGAAATCTATGACGAAAAATTAAACACTGGTCCATGGAGAGAAAGAAGAAGGATAAACAAATTAACAAACTAGACAAAGTGCCCAGTGGGGCACGTATACCCCCGGTCAGTGCCATCACCTTTTAGTGGAAATGACAATTTGTCTGTGTCATTGAACCTTTCCATATAAACTTTCCATTTAGACCACTGGGAATAACTATTGTATTTCAACAAATATAGTATAATTTATCATATCCAATAATGAAACTGCTTGTCTTTGCTGAATAATAAAAATCAAAGTTTATGGCAATTTGTCACAATTTTACCTGGAGACAACAAACATAGAATAGGCTGTCATAGAACATTTCCTGAATTAAAGTAGCTGTATTATGCCATAATAAAGCAATACTTTTTATATTATTGCTTACATTTACTATTGTCTGCATTTCAAGAGGAAATATTATGCAAAATTTAACAGTTCTAGTCACTGTAGTTTCTAAGATCACAAGGACCAATATATAAGCTGACAAATCTGACAAGGGTCACAGCACAACGAAAGAACAAACTAACTTATAATGAACAGATGGCAAGGCAAAAACTATATCACCTTTGATATACATTGTATGCCAGGAGTATAATGACAACAGTTAACACAAAACTTTGACGTAATCAAAATGCCTAAGTCTTAATAATTATCCCCTAGCCCCACCAGGGGCTTGACCCAGAAGCTTAGATATTCCATATGGAAGTTAATACTACAGCGATATTCTGTACCAAATATGAAGAGAATCTAACATGAGGTTACAGAGAAAATAGCAATCAAAAAGGTTTAACAAAAAACCTTGACGTAAAAGTTGACAAACGGATGGACAGCCCACCCAGCCAGGGGCTTGGTCCAGGAGCTTAGATATTCCATATGAAAAGTAATGCTCTAGAGATATCCTTTACCAAATATTAAGAGAATCTAGCATGTGGTTACAGAGATATGAGCAATCAAAAAGGTTTAACACAAAACTTTGACGCAAATGTTGATGAACGGACAGACGGACAGCCCACCCAGTGGCTTGACCCGCATACTAAGATATTTCATAGGAAAGGTAATGCTTTAGAGTTATCCTGTACCAAATATGATGAGAATCCAAAATGTGGTTACAGAGATATGAGAATTCATGAAGGTTTAACGCAAAACTTTGACGTAAAGGTTAACGAACGGGGTGACAGATGGAAGTACGAACGAACGAACGAACGAACAAACGACCGAACAAACGAAAAAACGAACGAAATTTTGACGTAAATGTTGATGAACGGACGGACGGACAGCCCACCCAGTGGCTTGACCCACAAGCTTAGATATTCCAAATGAAAGGTTATGCTATGGAGATATCCTCTACCAAATATGAAGAGAATCCAACATGTCGTTACAGAGATATGAGAAATCAAAAAGGTTTAACACAAAACTTTGACATAAATGCTTAAAGTTGACAAACAGACGGATAGCCCATCCAGGGGCTTGACACAGGGTCTTAGATATTCCATATGAAAGTTAATGCTTTAGAGATATCTTTACCAAATATTAAGAGAATGTAACATGTGGTTACAGAGATATGAGCAATCAAAAAGGTTTAACACAAAACTTTGACGTAAATGATGATGAACGGAGAGACGGACGGACAGGCAGCCCACCCAGGGGCTTGACCCGCGAGCGTAGATATTCCAACATGTGGTTACAGAGATATGAGCAATCAAAAAGGTTTAACGCAAAACTTTGACGTAAAGGTTGACGAACGGCGGGACAGACGGAAGCACGAATGAACGAACGAACGAACGAACAGACGAACGAACAAACGAACGAACCAACCAACGAAGGACGAACGGACGGAAAAACGAAAACTATATACCCCCTGACATACTTCGTATGCCGGGGTATAATAAGCCAAGAAAACCCACTGTCTTCAATACAATTACGAAAACACAACAGCACAAATACATGTACATTGTAAATTTTACCGCCGAAAGAACGAAACATTTAAGATGAAACAAGATGTGTTTGTGAAACAACGACGCCCCTTCCTCCCCAACAGCGTATGTAAAATATGAAAGCCCTTTCACTAACCAATCAAAAGGTATGACCAATGTTCAAGTCTTAAAAAAATAGGTCAAGGTCACAAGGTAAAAAATTATGGTATTACTGAAAAGGTCTGTGACAAGGAATGCTCATGTGAAATATGAAAGCCTAACCACTTACCAATCGAAAGTTATGGCCAATGTTAAAGTTTTTTAAAAGTAGGTTAAAGATCAAGGTCACAAGGTCCAACATTCTGGTACCACTGAAAAGGTATTGAGACAAGGTGAAATATGAAATCCTATCATTTACTAATCGAAAGTTACAGCCAATGTTAAGTTTTTAAAAAATAGGTTAGATGTGCAGGTCACAAGGTCAAAACTTATGGTATCACTGGAAAAGTCTTGTTACAAGGAATGCATATGTGAAATATGAAAACCCTATCACTTACCAATCGTAAGTTACGGCCAATAGTGAAGTTTTTAAAATGTAGGGCACACGTCAAGGTCAAGGTAAAAAAATATGGTACCACTGGAAAGGTTTTGTGATATTGAATGCGTAAGTAAAATATGAACGCCCTATCACTAACCAATCAAACGTTATGGCCAATAATAAGGTTTTTACAAGATGTGTTTGTGAAACACTGATGCCCCCGGACAGCGCCAATGTTAATGTTTTTAAAAATTTTGAAAAAATAGGTCAAAGGTCAAGGTCAAGGTCACGAAATCAAAAATTATGGTACCACTGGAAAGGTCTTGTGATAAGGTATACACATGTGAAATATGAAAGCTCTATCTATTACCATTCAAAAGTTATGCCCAATGTTAAAGTTTTTGCAGACGGACAAACGGACAAACAGACAAACAGACGGACAGACCAAAAACTATATGCCCCCGAATCTCTTAGATTCCGGGGGCATAAAAAAGTAGGCCAAAAGTCAAGGTCAAGGTCACAAGGTCAAAAATTCTGGATCGTTGGAAAGGTCTTGTGACATAGAACGCACACGTGAAAAATGAAAGCCCTATCACTTACCCATCGAAATTTATGGTCAATGTTAACGTTTTTAAAAAGTATGTTAAACGTCAAGGTCAAGGTTACAAGGTCAAAAGTTATGGTACCACTGGAAAGGTCATGTGAAAAGGAATGCACGTGAAATATGATGGCCCTATCAGTTACCATTTAAAAGTTATGCCAAATGTTAAGGTTTTTGTGGCCAGACAAGCAAACAGACGGACAAACAGACATACAGACAGACCAAAAACAATATGCCCCCGAATCTTATTTTCTTATTTCTGTCCACAATATAGATTGTGGGTACTCGTTAGAATGGCCTCATCGGCTGAAAAATAAATTGTATCCCTGTAAACCCCAATTTTACAATACAAAAGTGGGGTTCAAGTGGGTCAAAATTATATAGGCGTGCTTGCGTGATGCGATACAAATCATTACACTGCACTACTGTAATGGCTTGGACGCACAATAAGAATCATATCATCAAATAATAAATTGTGGGTAATCGTTAGAATCGCCTCCACGAGGTTGTTATACACAATCTTTATTTTTGAGCAATAATGTCCACCCCTGTAAATCTCAGTTTTACAATATTTAAGGGGTTGAAGGGGTCAAAATTACACAGGCATGTTCTCGTGATGCAAATATTTTTCGACGGTACTTTTTGTCCTTTTTCGGATTATTTGTCACTACTATTTAAGGGGATTGGGAGACTAGGGGTCAACTCTTAAAGGAAAAAAAATGCTCCTGCGCAGCTAATTCTTTCCTTTAAGAGTTGATCCCTTTTGTCGTGGGTCAGAGCTTATAGAAAAGCGAACAGGAAGTTCCGAAAGTTGCCCCCCCCCCTTTGAAAAATGGTGGAATATTCGCCCAGGTGTTCTCATTCCCCTTAAGTTATTATAATATGTAGTTAAACGTAGTGAAGATAATTTGACGTTATATAGAGAATACAAGATTAGTGTCTTTTGATATCAAGTTTATCAGGCAAGGCTTCGAGAACGCTTGTAGAATCGCGAGGCTTGCCGAGCGATTCTACATGCGTTCTCGAAGCCGAGCCTGATACACTTGATATCGAATGACACGAATCTGGTATTCTATTCATCAGTTTAGCCCCTTGTAAACTCTTTATATTGGCAGTTTACGATCAGTTTCCGATTGTCCTTAGTGCGTCCTAACATTCCAGTGCGGAATATAATCGATCTGTATATTTCCCATCAGCTGATCGTTATTTTTATTTTCATTTTTTTTTTCAATGTATTTGTTTGCAGTTTTTCTAGTAATAATAACACTTTTGCAATTTTTCCGGTTGTCCGTTTCTTTTATAAAAGTGCAATGTCACGTTGACGTGATAAAACTCACTTGACCTGAGATAGCGTACCTTTATCAGGTCAATACGTAACAATGCAATATATATAGGGGGTAACTGATAAAAATTGTTTATCAGTTGTGAACAAACGGACAAACACAAGTAGCTTGACTTACAAACTAAGGTTTCAGGAACTCATCTAACTTTTCGTCTTCTACAGCAAGGTAAAAGGCATCATAGTCCTGAAATAGAGCAAATAAACTAGCCCATTTGAAAAAGAGTCCACAGCGCGCATGCCTGAAGTAATCGCCCTGCGCAAGAGCAGACATGAGTCAGCGCAGCCAGTTACCTCCCTTTTGTAATCGTTAAAGAGGCGAGTCTATTGGGTACACACACCATACAGGCCCCTGTCAATCGGGGCTTGGAGAAAGTAGTTGGGCTGCAGGGTGCTTACACGCAGAGCTGAAACCGACCGCGCATGAGTACTGGAAAACCGCCTAGAACGTTTAAGGCCTACCCAGGTCATGTGGTGCGAGTCGGGCCGTCCCTGTATACAAAACCAATTTGTTTGTTTGGGCGGTAGGGCTTGAAATGTCATTTCTTCTCAATGTCGGGTGCTAGTCCTATAAAATTGGAAACAACGTTTCCAAAACGACCTAAATACTGTGGACGGGATCAATTCAAACAAACACAATCTTTGAAAAAAAAAATTGTATGTACTCATTACATTAGCCTCAATGAGGCGATTCTGATCGGTGCACACAGCATACCTATTTTTACAGAAGTACGAGGAGATACCCTTATGTGGTCATCATTATACCTCGTTACTATAACACGAATGGCGTCTCTTACATGCTTTTCAATGAATGGTAGATTTCTCAGCGAAATCTAAATCAATACATTCGCATACGATCTTTATTTTCACTGTTTGTGAATTCGATGTATCATTCTCCGTTTGTGAAAAGTCAAGTAGCTAACGTTATTGTGTGACAGAAATTACGTCACGCACGTTTTCATGTAATTCCGACGTTTATTACGTCACTGTTAGCACCTATGCAACGTAAATAATGCACGCGACGCCAGACAGGCTTAGCCACTACGGAATTATTTAAATGCACATTTCAAGTGGCCCATTTGATAAAATTACATTTCCAGGTGAAAACTGTGTTTGCACCGAGTATTATAGCCAGTTAACACGCTGAACACCTCTAAATCGATGCGAAATCGCCCCGGAAAATGTTTGTCCTCTGTGATGACGGCTGACGCTTTGAAATTGCATAACAAATTACAATCTAAAGAATAAAAGAAACAGAAAGTTTGTTTTTTTTTTTTTTTTTTTGTTGTTTTTTTTTTCAGTGTAAGATCAATTTTTATTTCACTCATGAACACCACATGTAGTATTTTCACTCGTGGCTTCGCCACTCGTGAAAATACTTCTTTGGGTGTTCATTCGGTCTCTATCTCACCCATCTTTTCACATGAAAGTATATTGGTAGTTTTCTTCTTTCTGGTTGAAATATAGATTGTGGGTGCTCGTGAGAACCACATCAATGAGTCGGTTCTTACAAGTAGCCAACCAAAAGTCTATGGTTTTGAGCAAAAGTAAGGGAAATAATGTAAACCCCCGAAACACCCAACTTTGTCTTTATAAGGTGGGGTATAGAGGGGTGCTCATTGCACGGACTTGTTAATCTCATTACTAAAATACGCCAATATAATTTTGACCCCCTTAAACCCCACTTTTATATAGTTAAACAGGGGTTTACAAGGTATACATTATTTTTATTTTTTTCTGCTTAAACTAGATTGTAGATATTCGTTAGAACCGACTCAGAGAGGCGTTTCCAACGAGTTCCCACAATCTATGTTTTGAGCAGAAATTTGAAAAATATTGGATTTTTTCTTCTGAAAATTTGCTAGTTGTGGTTGTAAAATTTCAAAATATTTGCATGGTCGTGTTTTCGTAATGTGATGTCATGACCCGACGCCGTGATTAACTCTCAGTTTCAGTAGTTCGAACTGCTCCTATCTCGAACAGATTTTCATGGTTCTACAGGAGTTTGAGCTTTTGAAGGTCGACTGTACATACAGAGGACCCTCGTTATAACGACAGTATATGTTGCCCAATATGGTGCCTTTATCAGGAGTGAGTGAGTGTTTGAGTTTTACGTCCCACCAACAGCTAAGGTCATACGGCGACGGGACCTCGGTTTAAAGACTCATCCGAAAGTCTGGAGAAGCCCGGGATCTATCCTGCGATCCCTGGTTTACAAGGCGAGTAGCGTAACCACTACACCACGGAGGCTTCTACCGTTATCATGATTTTGCCGTTATAAAGAATCCCAGTTAGGAATATGGCAGAATATTAAGGGCTTTCTCACATTTATTTTCTCCAATAAACTAAACAAATGTTATATACATTTGTTAGAATCGCCTCGGCGATTCTAACAAATATCTATAACATTTGTATCTTGAAGATTATTTCATGAGTATGGATTTGATACATACATTTCCTACTGAAAGGAGGCCCACCGATCGGAACCAAGGCTAAACTTGAGCAAAGAAATTGTCGCGTTATAACGAGTGTTGTCGTTAAAACGAATGTCGGTATAAAGAGGGTTGACTGAACCTGTACAAGTACTTACCCCGCAGTACCTCTCTCCGCAAACAATCTGTGGTGGACGCGCTGTAGGGTCACCAGCCTTCTCTCTCATTTCTGCCTTGTCCGCTTCATGTGTTGCGATGTCTACCATCTCAAATGCTATACCCTTTGATTCTAGTACATTTTCTATATGCTGTTGTTTTCTCTTCAGCTGGAAGCAAAATATAGCTCTAATTCGCGTGAAAAATAGAGGATCTTACACGAGTGGTCATTTGATATGAAATCTATGAAACGACCCTTAGGCGAGTTTCGAAAATTTCGTATAAAATGACCACGAGTGTATTAATGTCTATCCCACCATTCCCTCATTGCATGGACTTGGTATACCGGCCCCGATAGCTCAGTTGGTAGAGTGTCCGCTCCGTGGAACGGGAGGTCTCGGGTTCGATCCAGGGCCGCGACATACCAAAGTCGTTAAAAATGGTACTAGCTGCTCCTCGCTTGGCACTCAGATTTACGGGGTAGAGCTAGGACTGGTCGATCCAGTGTCAGGATAATGTGACTGGGTGTGGTATCATGTAATGTGTCTGGGACATGATACTTCAGTGAGGCAGCACTATAAATGTGAGCATTGAGCTCCCTGTCGCAACCAAACACCGTCGTGATATGACTGAAAAATTGTTGAAAGCGACGTTAAACCCGAATTCACACACACACACACACACACGGACTTGGTATCGTGAATGTTAGGAAAAACGGATACACCTTCAGGGTAGGCTACTCTTTATAACATATAATTGTGTTGCCTCACATATCAAAAGGATTCTGCTCTTAAATGGAAGAATTTGCTCCTTTTTGGAAATATCATCTGTTTTTGGTGAGGCTCAAGGGGAAGGGGAACACCTTCAGGAGAGGCACCTGCAGCAAAAGTATTTTTGTCTCCCATGTCAATAGGGGTCAACTCTTAAAGGAAAGAATTTGGAGCAAATTCTTTCTTTTAAGAGTAGACCACTTTTTCAGTGGGACAGGGTTTATAGAAAAGCGAACAGGAAGTCCCGAAAGCTGTCTCCCTTTGTAAAATGGCGGAAAAATCTGCCAGGTGTTCTCATTCCCCCTTAAATTAAGGGAAAGCAAAGAGGAAGTTACACAAGTTATCTCCCTTGGAAAAATGCCGAAAATCAATACCAGGTGCAAGCATTCTGCAAACTGAAGAAAATCTGAGACACGTGAGTGAGTGAGTTTTTGAGTTTTACGTCTCACCAACAGCTAAGGTCATACGGGGAGGGGGCGTCGGTTAAAAGACTTATCCGAAAGTCTGGAGAAGCCCGGGATCGATACTGCGACCCCTGGTTTACAAGGCGAGTAGCATAACAACTGCACCTGAGACACGTTTCTATTTCATACATCCATATACTCTTTTTTGATATATGTATGGTGCACGTTCTTTTCAAAAGGGTACGTCACTGCATGGGCAAATGACATTTAAGCAACAGCGCAACAAGCTACGTGTATGCGTGTTGGGCATTTACATGTATACTTGTACAGCCGCCTTCCTCCACCACCACCAACAAGAACGAGAACATTTTGACTATTAAAGCTGGAAGACCCTTACTAGGTGCAAGAACCTCCCTTCCACTCAAAGACACCCATTTAAACTGGCGCCAAAAATGCTGCGAAAATTCAGGCTGATATGTCAGTAATAAAGCCCTTATCTCATCCTTAATCCAGTAATTCAAATATGAAGTTCCCACTCATTTGCCCTGCTTATCCCCACCAAACGTTGCAGGTGTTGGGTGCAAACGACTGCATTGACGTATTTCAATGTATATCAAAGAATAAATAAGAAAATCCGATGCACATGTATTTATCTCTCCAAAACTTCACTTTGAACAAAAAGGTCTTGTACAGGAAAGCATCTATCAATGTTATCCCTCGCCCCCACAACCCCCCCCCCCCCCCCCCCCACACACACACACATACTCCGGAAAGGAGTGTTTTACCCTGGAGAATTATACGATTTGGAAAATGTGGTGTCTTATTTCCTGCGCATGGAGCAGTTTTGTGTCAAACACGACCCCAGGAAGGCTTTTGTCTAGAATTTCAAGTTGGGTATCTGAAATCCGTCCCCTGCCGAATGCCCAAGGGTTGTGGCATGGTTTAGATGCCAAAGATGTGCTTGCCATCCCCACCTCTGTGAGGTGAGGTGAACATCAATATCTTCACACAAGAAACCTGGCTCCGAGGTTATAAAACTTTTTTTTGCTCATTTAAGCTGAGCATGAAGTTTGTAATGCTCATAACTATTAAAATACAAACAAATCAGACAATTTTCCTTCAAAGATCAGCTCATAATTTGCTTCATTTATTCCGCTCATAAATTTTAAAATGCCAACATTTGTTGACATTTTAAAATGTATGAGGACAATCAATTTCATGCTCAAATGAGCTGAGCATGAAAAATGTTTTATAACCTCGGAGCCTGCTGGCGGCTATCTGTTGATACACCAGGCACCATAATCTGAGGGCATGCGCATATAACTGAAATACTATGGTTTAGCGCAAGATGGTTACAAGTGTATATCAAGGTGAATGGGAACACCTGGCAGATTTTCCCGCCATTTTTCAAAGGGAGATAACTTCCGGGACTTCCTGTTCGCTTTTCTATAAGCCTTGTCCCATGAAAAAGGGGTCTACTCTTTAAGGAAAGAATTTGCTCCCCAGGAGCAAATACTTTCCTTTAAGAGTTGACCCCTATTGTCATGGGTGACAAACATACTTTTGCAGGAGTTGCCTCCCCTGAAGGTGTTCCCATTCCCCTTAAATATTTATGTTTTTATACCTTCTAGCACCAGGCCCTTGGGATAAGGTTTCCGGTTCTTCATTCAAGACCGGAAGGGGTCTTTATTACTAGTGATATCTTTGTTGTATAGGAAATGAAATGGTTTCAAGATCGAGACTTAACCCATTTGTACCAGAAACCCCAAAACGAGTACCCTGGCAAACAGTGCAGGCCAAGATCAGACGCTGCAGAACGCGGCGTCTGATCAGGGACTACACTATTTGCAAAGAGTTCAGCAATTTTCCGAAACAATTTTAAAGATAACACAGCCTGTCACCCCTAAATTTCGAAATGGACTCCTGCTATATATACGAAGGATGGGTCCATTTGGTGCAAAAAGGGCTAAGTGTTTAAAACTAGCGATGCCGTTACGTACCCAATTGTTATGATTTTGATCATATTATAAGCCAATTTTGCTAATATCTTAGCTGAAGAAAATGTGAGTTGCAAAAGCGACGCACATTTTTTTTTTTTCAAGCAAAAATACCAGTCCGAGAGTCTTAGGTACTGTTTTTGTTGTGTTTTTTTTATTATTTACATGATATTGGTTCGATAGAACTGTAAACATTTATTTACACACCAGGCCCCCGCCCATCGGGGCTTAAAGAAATAGATGGGCTGCATGATGTTTCCACGCAGAGCTGAAACCGACCCGCACACGAGTACTGGTAAACCGCTTAGAGGATCTAAGCCTGCCCAGGCAAAGCGGTGCGTGTCGGACCGTCCATGCTTATAAACCCTATTGGTTTCATTGGACAGCAGGGCTTGATATGTCATTTCCTCTCAATGTCGGGTAAAAGTCCCACAACATTGGAAGCAACGTCTCCAAACTGACATTTACAGTGTTGTGGGGTAAGTTCAACCCCAAATCAAACAAACAAACTTATTTACCCACATATTGGTTTGCAAGAACTGTTAACATTTGACAACTAACGAGCTCGTTAAATTAACCCTTGTTCTGCTGAATATTTATATATGCCACACCCACTACCGATTATCAACCAATCAGATTACTTGATGCAAATTATTGCACCAAATTCACAATATGAATGGCAAACAATGTAGATCCTGATCAGATGGCTTCGTCAGAAGCCATCTGATCTGGATCTACATTGTTTCAAAGATAAGACATATCCGGGATTAGCAGGACACGGTTAAGCTAACAATGCTTTGAACTATTGGATGCAGTATTTGAAGACTCCATGATACGACAATGCTTGCCACGACCTCAACACTTTGGAGCGCTTTGGTGCGGTGGTAGCGCATCGGATTTGTGATCGAGAGGTTGTGGGTTCGATCCTCACGCTGACCAAAGTGTTGTGTTCTTAAGCAAAGTTCTTCATCCGCATTGCTTAAAAACAGTACTGGTCACCACCCGGGAATCCCTGCTCATAATGTTCAGATGTTTTGTTTGTTTGATTTGAGGTTTAACGTCCCCGTCAACACAGTAAAGGTCATTTTGGAGACGTTGCTTCCAATTTTGTGGGACTTTTACCCGACACTGAGATGAAATGACATCTCAAGCCCTGACGCCTAATGAAACCAATAGGGTTTATTAGCATGGACGGCCCGCCTCGCACCGCGGTTCCTGGACAGGCTTAGATCCTCTTAGCGGTTTACCAGTACTCGTGTGCGGGTCTGTTTCAGCTCTGCGTGAAAACATCATGCAGCCCATATATTTCTTCAAGCCCCTATGGGCGGGGGCTTAATGTTTAGATGTGAGCCAGTAGCAATAACAGGAGAAAAAGAACACTAAGCAAGATCAGCGGGATACTGTCGGGGCTTTTTATTCCTGACACGGACTACTTTATTTGGTATGTAATGATGTTTACGCTTCAGTGAAGATGAATCACTCAGTTTCTCATAATTTAACATGACTGTGGGCGAACAGCGTGTATATTAACCCATATATTCCTAGCGGCCCTTTTTGGGACATTAGCAAACAGTGCAGATCCAGATCAGACGCCGTTAAACGCGGCGTCTGATCTGGGTCTACACTGTTTCCTTAAAGAACATTCATTTTTGGCCAATAACAAGCCCGACACCCCAATAATTGGAAATGGACCACTCCAAACTTACAAGGCGGAAGATTACATTGTCATGTATGGGTTAAGCGGCAATTTTCCACTGCTCAAGTTCCCGCTCATTTTGCATGCATAATTTGAGCTTACCCGACCGTATTGAGTACTGTTAAACCGCTAAGAAGGTCTGAGCCTGTCCAGGTAAAGTGTTGCGAGTCGGAATGTTCTTGCATAAACCTTATTGGTTTGCTTGGGCAGAAGGGCTTGAGATGTCATTTCATCTCAATACCGGGTAAATGTCCGATAAAATTGCAAGCAACGTCTCCAAAATGACCTAAATAGTGTTAACTGGGACACAAAGAGAGAGAGAGAGCAATTCAGAACCGAACTGTAAGAATTAACCCATTCAGTACCAAAAACCTCTAAAGGTGTACCTAGACAAACAGTGCAGGCCCAGATCAGACGCCGCACAATGCGGCGTCTGATCAGGACCTACACTGTTGGCAAAAAAGTTAAGTCATTTCCAAAATAAATTTTAAAGAAAACACAACCTGACACCCCTAAGTTTTGAAATTGACTCATGCCATATGTAAGGAGGAAGATTCCATTTGGTATTAAAAGGGCTAAATTTACAATAAAAATCCTGGTAAACGCAGTTGTTCTCCACATTAGAAAATGGGTTTACCGGAGAATAATTGTTGGTCGTACAAAAAAACGTAAATTAACACCATTTTAGTGGATGCACGACAACGTGTACAAACAGCGAATATATTCAGATCAGCATGCGTAGTGTTGCATTCTGATCAAAGTCGTCGCTGTTCACATGCGAAGTCAAAGGGTCCTGAACTATAGAAACAGCGACAGTAACTTGAACACTCTAGCCTGAGTTTATGTTCAGGATGACCCAAGTCTTTACTGGTGACACAGACTATAATGGTAAGTTTTGCTTTGCCCCGGCTTATTTTGTACGTTGTGTGTGCCCCCGGTTCACACGCCTGTATCTTTCTAGGCCATCGATTTCCAATGCGACATTAATATGATTAAATTATTAGCCTGCCTATACATCCCGTGTAATCATTTATCTGCTTGGCTAGAAATACTCTGAGCAGTCTGTATATCTGACTACTCCGACGTTTGATTTGAGGTTTAACGTCTCCGTCAACACTGTAAAGGTCATTTTGGAGACGTTGCTTCCAATTTTGTGGGACTTTTACCCGGCATTGAGATGAAATGACATCTCAAGCCCTGTCGCCCTATGAAACCAATAGGGTTTATTAGCATGGACGGTCAGCCTCGCACCGCGGTTCCCGGACAGGCTTAGATCCTCTAAGCGGTTTACCACTACTAGTGTGCGGGCCGGATTCAGCTCTGCGTAGAAGCATCGTGCAGCCCATATATTTCTTCAAGCCCGCCCATAGCATCGTGCAGCCCATATATTTCTTCAAGCCCCTATGGGCGGGGGCTGCACTACTCCGACGTACTAAATGACGTCACATCAACGTCAGTACAACGTCATGACATTTATGTTATGTCATATCTACGTCGGTGCAACGTCTGACGTTGCACCGACGTTGATTTGACGTTTCCCTATCGACTTGTGGCTGCTGGGCCGATACTTTAGGATTCGTAGAAACATTAGGTGGCAAGCTAGGGCTCTGATCAGCCTGCGCTCAAAGCCTTCGCTTGACACAATGTCATGATAACCCATCACGAAAGCACGCCTATATAATTATGACCCCATTGAACCCCACGTTTATATAGTAAAACTGAGGTTTACAGGGGGTAAACATTATTTTTCTTATTTCTGTTCTAAAATATAGATTGTGGGTACTCATCGAGGCGGTTCTAACGTGTACCCACAATCTATATTTTGAGCAGAAATGAGAAAAATATCACATTTTTTCATCTTAAAATTTTCGTGTTTTTTTTTTTCGGCAATAAAATTACAACATATTTGTATAGGCGTGTTTGCGTAATGCGTAGCTTGTCACGGGACAGGTTTTCTCGCGACTACGCTTATATGTAGTAAACATGGAAACCTATGGGCATGCTGTATCAATGTATTTGGGTCAATTTACATACAAGTTTGCCGCGAAATTACATACATTAAAATCACCCATATCTTAATCGGTTTTATATCGTATTTTCCAAAAATAGTTTTAGACCATAAAGCAAACGAGTAACAAAGCGATCTTGTACATGACATAGAGCATATACATATAAGCATGTAAAGTCATAAAAATAACAAACAGATATAGTAACATGTTGGCAATAAAGACAAAGTAAATAAACATACCTCTCGATCACTGGACACAGACGCGTAGTAAACTTTGACAGACATATTTTTTGGTGTTGACAATCAATGAGCAAGATGAAAATGTGATTTTAAAGCACTTATTTCCTTTTTAGGTCCGTTTCAATTCACATACTTTACTTCCGTATGTGAAGATTTCGCGACGCGTCATCAATACTTGTGTACCTGTTTAAGCCCTGCCCATATCGTCGGCTAAGCCATGGCAAAACAGAACCTGCGATGTGACAAGGGCATTTAGCGAAGTTTCATATTAGGCTGCGCACATGCGCAGTCTGATCAGTCTTCGTTGTCAGCATAAGCTATCTAGATTCTTAGAGGTGATTGCCTAGGTCAGACTGATCTGTGTTCGCTTGTTGCCTACGTCATCAGTGGGTGACAGGACTCATTCATTAGGGCCTCGCAAACTTTTTCCGGGTGCCCAATAGTAATCACCCTGTCTGTCCGTCCGTCCGTCCGTCCACATTTTTCATGTACATTTTTCTTAATGACTTGCACTATTGTAAGGGTAATCCCAGCAGGCACTCAACGTTGAACCAACGTTGTTTCAACGTTGATTCAATGTTGAGTCAAGGTTATATGCCTGCAGGGATGGGCCTTTGAAAATTCATTTTTTCAGTATTTCTCTTTTTTTTACGGCGTAGCCGTTCTGGTTTTGCTTTTGTCCTACATTTTTCGTTATTCCATTGGTCAATAAAACCACATGTCCAAGGAGATGACCATTTCATTGGTCAATGATTTGCATAAACAAATCTACTCAAAAGTACGACAGTTTACTGAAGTTTTAACCTAGGAAATGTTTCGTTTTTTATGTGAGACATGAATGAAAAATATATACAGTTTCGGCTTGCTCACCGTCTTGTCCTTTGATGACCATACGTCATATGTAAAATTGTGTTTCTAGTGAATTCTGTAACTGCTGTGGTGAATAGCTATTTTGACCTAATTTCACGTGGTTGGTCTATATAGCGAAAGGAACCATTTCGCGAAAGGAAGGCTCCTTTCGCGAAAAGAAGAATTTTCTGCGAAAGGAATTGTTTGTTTGATTTGAGGTTTAACGTCCCCATCAACACTGTGTAGGTCATTCTGGAGACGTTGCTTCCAAGTTTGTGGGACTTTCACCCGACATTGAGATGAAATGACACCCAAGCCCTGTTGCCCAATGAAACCAATAAAGAGATATAGCATGACAAAACATGTAATAATCGCATTACAAATTGACAGATGTTAAATTTACAATATATGCTAAATAAAAGTTGCAGTGTATCATTTGTCTTCAGCATACTTTATGTCCTCCATTTTAACACAAAATGGACATTTTCGAATATCATTAATGTTATATAAATTCTGAAAAGGAATAAGTGTAATTTGAGTTTTAATTAGGTGCACATAAGATCAAGTTTCCGTCCGTTTGTCTGCTCGTCCGTTTGTTCGTCCGCCTATGCGTTTACGTTCACCATAGCGACAACCCGAAATGTTAACCCTAGAATTTGTGTTCAAAAACAGTAAATGATAACGTTTTCTTATTTGTTGTGCATATACTTGAGATCATCTGCTCTTGAAATGAGGTCATGTTTTTAACCTTGACCTTTTACAATGACCTTAGCTCAAACAGGCGGGACACCGCCCTCTGCAAAGCTATTTTTCCTCGCGTGACATCTGAATTGTTTGAATACAGTAAACCAGTTCATAGCTAGACAATTGTTGCTGTCACTATTGTAGCTCATATTGCACGAACCGCAGAAAAAGCGACCGACTGAAGTCGGTTGATTTTCTAAGAGTGCCCTAAAATCACCGTGTCATTCTGTCAGTCTGTCTGTCCGTCCGTAACCCGTTTGTGAAAATTGGTGATAGTGACTTAACCACTTGGAATATTTAAACAATTTTTGGCATACTGATAGATATCAATGAGATCTAACCAATGAACTTACGAAATATTATATTCCATTTAGTATAGGCTCGCCGAGGCGAAAAAATGTGAAAATTTTCGAACTGCTTCTCCTCGGAAACCGTTGGGCCGATTGAAGTCAAATTTCATATGGAGCCTCTATGGGATGGGGGAAACCAAAATTTGCTCATGGGGTCCAGGTCACATGACCCAAATGGCCGCCAAGCCATATATGGTCTGTCTGTCTGTCCGTCCGTAACCCGTTTGTGAAAATTGGTGATAGTGACTTAACCGCTTGGAATATTTAAAATTTTTTTGGCATACTGCTAGTAGTAATGAGGTTTAACAAAAGAACTTGCGAAATATTACATTCCATTTAGTATAGCCTCGCCGAGGCGAAAAATGTGAAAATTTTCGAACTGCTTCTCCTCGGAAACCGTTGGGCCGATTAAGGTCAAATTTCATATGGAGCCTCTATGGGATGGAGGAAACCAAAATTTGCTCATGGGGTGCAGGTCACATGACCAAAATGGCCGCCAAGCCATATATGGTAAAAACCCTTCAAAATAGTCTTCTCCAGAACCACTTTGCAGATTTCCACGAAACTTGATAAATAACATCTGGTGGGACAGAGGCCCATTATAAATTGCTAAAATGGTGAGCCTGGGTTGACCTTGACCTTCCTTGTGCCTAGGTCAAACTTTGACACATATGCTTTTGTATTGGAAAAGTGAGGATTCATTTTATCCTGCAAACGATTCAGAATACAGTACTTAAGTATTAGATATATTTTTGCTCCTTACGATAAGGCGCATTTATTGGGGGAACCGTTTTAGGTCCAGGTCACATGACCAAAATGGCCGCCATACCCATTTATGGTAACACTCATCAAGCTAAAAGCATCCGGTGGGTCGTGCACTTCAGCTGAAGCACTGGTTTCTAAACAACCTTCCAATTAAATCAACGCCGCATATCTTTTTTAAAGATATTTCTTGTTCCTCATAATGTCAAAACTGTTATTCTAATGAAACTTGCACATGTGTAGCACTGAAGTGGTACAACTCTAATTTTAATATGTTATGGTTTATGCCCCTTTGACTGTCTATGTCCGACCACATTTTTTCATGTTTTTTTTTTATTATTATTTTTTATTTATTTTTATTATTATTATTGTTGTTTTTGTTTTGTTTTTCTTGCGAACTTGCGAACCGTAAGGCGCACAAATTTCAAACTGCCAGAATAATACACAATTTTAATGTTAGTGATTTTAATCTAGTTACAATATAATTAGAGTAATGGCCCTTTGTAAAATCAAATTTTTTTTTCGTCTTTTTTTCTTCATACATTCGAAATCGTTATATGAGCGCCGCCAAGGGAATTTGTGTCTTCGAGCTTTCTGTCATGACAAATTTTAACTGCGCATGCCCAGCCATTCAGAGGGGCCAGGGATATGGCCCCGGCTTTCTGTCTGAAGGTTCCTCTTGATTCACTGCTTGTATGGGCGAGCAGTGAAGGTTCTGGCGAGACTGCGCGGATGCGCAGGCTCGCCTGAACCTTCGCTGCTCGCATAGGCGATAGGTACCAAAATCGCTTGACGGGGCCCATATATATTCCAATGAAACTTGCTTTACTTATTGACAGTGACAATACGCGCATGTATAGCAAAGGGCAACAACTCTAGCTTTGATAAATTTTGACTTATGCCTCTTTATCCGACTTTAAAGCTTTTAAATTGGCCATAGTTTTAAAACCATGCAAAATATGCAAACTTGATATAATTTTTCACAAAGACTAAATGCACATGTGTAGCAAAGGGAAACATCTCTAGCATTAATAAATTTTGACTTATAATTTGAGTGAGGCTCAATTCCTTCCTGCTGATATGGTGCCTTGCTGCTGATATGGTGCCTTCCTGCTGATATGGTGCCAGCAGTTGCAGTTATAAATATTTTGTTAAGAGTTGCCTTAAATCGTACTTCACGGTGTCTAACCGTGCATGTTTCTCGGATTACGTCCGACTTAGTTGCATAAGAGGAATTGTTTGTTTGATTTGAGGTGTTTTTTTTTGGGGGGGGGGGGGGGGGGAGGGTTGGTTTATGGTCCTTTCAAGATAATTTCCCTCATATCGAGCCGATCGTTAATCATACGTGGGCGAAACCCGGAGTATCCGGAGAAAGAACACCTGACCCTCCGTTGCAGAACTTGGCGTCTCGCATGTGACCCGAGCCAGGCTCGAAACACATCGGTGAGAGACCTAATGATTAACAGTTGGCGCTCTTACCCACTAGGCCGCGGTGGCTCGTGTTTGATTTGAGGTTCAACGTCCCCGTCAACACTGTAAAGGGCGTTTTTGAGACGTTGCGACTTTTACTCGACATTGAGATGAAATGACATATCAAGTCCTGCCGCCCATGAAACCAATAAGGGTTTATAAGCATGGACGGGTCCGACTCGCACCGCTTTGCCTGGGCAGTTTTAGATCCTCTAAACGGTTTACCAGTACTCTTATGCGGGTCGGTTTCAACTCTGCGTGGAAGCATCATACAGCCCATCTATTTCTTCAAGCCCCGATGGGCGGGGGCCGTTTATCAAGAGGAGGTAAAACTGTTAACAAACGTGTCATAACAGAAACATTTTTTATTACATTCAGTAATCCGTACATGACTAGACCGATTTATTTACTTGAAAGTCCTTTTCGGACCAAGTCTTTTCAATGTTAAATACTGGCCCCAGTTACATTTTAAATTTGCATTCTGGCCTACAACTGGGGCCTTTTGCTGACAATTGCTAATATAACGGAGTATGTCTTCTTTGTTTGTTTGATTGTTTGATTGTGGTTTAACGACCCCGTCAACACTATTTAGTACATTTTGGAGATGTTGCTTCAAATTGGGGGGGGGGGGGGGGGCACTTTTACCTGACATTGAGATGAAATGACATCTTAAGCCGTGCTGATTAATGAAACCAATAGGGCTTATCCAAACGGTCTGACTCTCATTACTTGGCCTGGGCAGGCTTAATCAGTCTAAGCGGTTAACCAGTACTCATATGCGGTCAATTTCAGCTCTGCGGGGAAGCACCATGCAGCCTAATCTATTTCTCCAAGCCCCGATAGGCGGGGACCCTTGGTTTGACTCCTGTGCAACGAAGCATCAAAGCCAAGTTACATGAGATAAGAGTCCGAGAAAATAATTGTTCAAGTGATACGTAATTTGTACTAACACGCCAGTTTCTGCAACGGAAGGTCAAGTGTGCCTTTTACTATGGGTACTGCGGTTTAGGCCCACATCTTATTAACGATTGGCTCGAAATAATTGAAATGGACGTATTTCTAAAAGAATAACAGCAAAAAACATGCTTCATTTGGTTTTTTATACAATGCTCAACAGTCTTAACCCGTCAGAGACCAATAGAACCACCAGAGAATCATCCTTCTAATAGCTTTGGACAAGTACATACACAATTTAAGGAATGTAAAGATATTTTTATTTGTTTTAAGTTTTACACCAGATTCCCTATCGTTTAAAAACAAACAGTAAATGACCTGATCACACGCGGAGTCTGATCAGGATCTTCACTGTCAATGTCCCATTTTGAGACGGGATAATTTAACTTCTTTCTTTCTTCTTTCTTTCATTTGTGAACCTGGCTCGGGTCCGTCATGTATGAAATATAGGCACCGGACTCGGTAGCTCAATCGGATGCGCGTCTGATTGGTGACCAGGAGGACGCGGGTTCGATACCTGCCGGAGTCGGCAACAGTCTTTCGTGGAAATTGATCATGATTTTTTATGCGGTCATTCTATCCCTTCCCCTGATTCAAGAAGGGCAGTTGTTAGTTTCTGGCGAAAGAATGTGCACTGTACTGGTTAACCGCTTACGTGTAGCCTGTCCAGGAAAAGTGTGAATAGGTAAACAGACCGGCTAAAATGACCTAAATAGTGTTGACTGGGCTGTTAAACCCCAATACAAACAAACAGACAATGAAAAATAGGTTTATCTGGTTGACCTGAACGATTTTTTTTTTCAATCATGGCCCTGGGGTCAAAATGCCCCTGTCCCTAGGATGCTTTACAAAGACTCATGAGTAAAACTGGAATGTCCAGGCCTTTGATATTTTATGTAAGTACAACTTTAATCTCTAACAACTTGGTTTAAAATATACACGATAGGGTCAAAAGTGAACACTTGTTTTTCATCGGAAATTTGAAAAATCTTCTCATTATATACCACACTAGTTATCTATATAGAAGCATCGTCGCACTCTTGAACATACACTTTATACAACGCTGTTAAAGCAATGCATCTGCTTGTTTGAAGTTTCAGTAATAAGGAATCAAAATATGTTACTTTATATGTACGATTTAGGAAAATCATGATTTCTTCAGTTGTAGTTGAAATGGAGCTTTTTCTTCTTCAAACACAGTTTGCATGTGTTGGTTATAACATATCCTGAGTCGGCAGGGAGAGGCAAATGTGTCGTGTAGCTTTCGACATTAAAGAGGTCCCAAACAATATTTGAAAAAGGCCTGTTGTCCTTGCAGCAGGGTAAGGTATGAGGGAATGCTATGAAATCTACCCACTTTTATTCTCATTTCTCCTGAATTTCCTTACATGTTTCAGCGATCTTATAGTCGTATAATATTTATGTTGTACCCAATCGAGATATTTTATATCGAATAATGATTTTAAGAAATTGGGTGAATCATTGCGCGTACATGTATATATTTTTCTCTGAATTTATATACTAAGCCACCATAAAATTCGGGTTCTGATAGACCTTGTTGCAGAATAGATTTAAGTCCAACATTGATATTAGAAATTGAATCGGTATGACATCTATAAAACTTAAAAAAGGCTTTGCGTAGTTTAAGATACCGATAACCCTGATTTAGAAGTTTAGCAGTGTTCAATTTATTACGAGTGTTGAAGTCAGTTACATGACAAGACACTCTGGCAAATTTAATTAATTGCGAAATATAAACGCCAAAGGATGAGGCACGAGGAACAGCATCAAAGAAAGGAAGATATATAATCTCAAATTCATCGCGTTTATCATAAATTTTGCAGGAAACGATAGATAGATGTAAATCCCAAAACGGGGCATGGAATCAGAAGAATTTTTTTTATTTAACTGAAGTTCTGGGTGGAGGGGGCGGTAATTTGACTGATCAAACCATCGAAATAGGTATTGTCAATATTGAATACATAATCCATATATCTAGAAGTCGAGCTTAAGGCTTTGGTTTTCAACGGAAAGGAACATCATGAAGCCTCTTTCATAACAAAACAAGAACAGATCAGCCACAAGGGGAGCGCAGGCAAAGTGGTGTGACTCAGACCGCGCAATGCATATACTCTTTTTGGTTTCATTGAGCGACAGGGCTTGAGATGTCATTTCATCTCATTGTCGGTAAAAAGTCCAATAAAATTGGAAGCAATGTCTCCAAAATGACCTTAATAGCATTGACGCGGATGTTAAACATCAATTCAAACAAAATGCAACTGGATAGGACTTGCTGTTATGGTCTCTGAAGGTATGTAACTGGATAGAGCTTGCTGTGTTGGTCCCACCAGGGATGCAAATGGATAGGACTTGCTGTACGTATGTAGCAGGATACGATTTGCTGTTATGCTGCCTGCATGTATGTACTGAGGGGGACGTGCTGTTACGGTCCCTGTAGATATGTAACTTGACATGACCGGCTGTTATGGTCCCTGTGGGTATGTAACCTGAGCGGAGTTGCTGTTATGGGCCCTATACGTATGTAACTGGATAGCAACCGCTCTTATTCTCCCTGCAGATATGTAATCTGAGCGGACCTCTTGTTACAGTAACTGTGGGAATGTTATCTTAGCGTACTTGCTGTTACGGTCCCTGTAGCATAGTAACTTAATCGGAACTGCTGTTATCGTCACTGATGAAATGTCACTCAAGTGGACCTGCTGTTATGATCCCTGTAGTTATGCAACTCGATAGGACGTGTTGTTAAGGTAACTGCTGGTATGTAACCGGATAGGAATTGCTGCTATGGTCCCTGTAGATTTGTAATAGGATAGGGCTTGTTGTTATTCTCCTATAGGTAAGTAACCTGAGCGAACTGTTGTTAGAGTCTATGTAGGTATGTAACTTAATTGGACCGGCAGTTATTCTCCCTGTAAGTATGTCACCTGAGTGGACCTGCTGTTATGGTCCCTGTAGGTATGTAACTGGATAGGACTTGCTGTTACGGTCCCTGTAGGTATGTAACCTGAGCGTGCCGACTGGTATGGTCCGTGTATGTATGTAGCTGGATAAGACCGGTTGGCATGGTTCCTGAAGTTATGTAACTAAATAGGACCTGCTGTTATGGTCCCTATAGGTATGTAACCTGTTCGGACTGCCTGTCATGGTCCCTGGAAGTATGGTACTGGAAAGGACCTGCTGCTTATTTGTTTGATTTGAGGTTTAACGTCCCAAAATATAGGTCATTTTGGAGACGTTGCTTCCAATTTTGTGGGACTTTTACCCGACATTGAGATGAAATGACATCCCAAGACCTGCCACCCAAGGAATCCCAAAGGGTTTATAAGAATGAACGGTCCGACCTGCAGCACTTTGCCTGGGCAGACTTACATGTACACTCCATATTTGTCAGTTCTGTGGTGTATTCTTTGCTTCCAAAGGATAACCATGAATATATTTAATGTCACTAAAGTGTCTGGGAATGAGTGGGGCCGTAAAAAGTCTCCCTGCCCTACACCATAGTGTAGTTTATATTTTCTTGTCGCTTGGGATCATTGATTCCATTTCTGAAGTTTGAAAATATTTGAGTGTCACAGATGAGGCGTAAGTGTCCGAAACTAGTCTGGCCAAGAAAACATGTATATACATATATACCTTTAGTACGTTACTGGATAGGACCTGCTGAAATTGTCCCTGTAGGTATGTAACCCCGGCGAACCAGCTGTTATGGTCCCTGTATGTATGTAACGGGAAAGGTAATTCTGTTGTGATCCCTGTACTTATGTAACTGAATACAACCTGATGTTATTCTCCCTGCAGGTATTTTACCTGCTGTTACAGTCCCTATAGTAATGTTACCTTTGCAAACCTGCTGTTAATGTCCCTGTAGCATTTTAACTGGATTGGCCCTGCTGTTATGTTCCCAGTTTAAGGCTTTTTATTGCCCCTGTAGGTATGTATCCTGGACATACCTTCTGTCGTGGTCCCTATATGTAGATAAACCCTGACTTTATGGTCCCTACAGGTATGTAACTGGATAGGACCAGCTGTTATGGTCCCTGTTGGTATGTAACTGGGTAGGATCTGCTGTTATGGTCCCTGTAGGTAATTGGATAGGACCTGCTATTATGGTCCCTGTTAGTATGTAATCTGAGCGGACCTGCTTTTTTGTCCCTGTGGGTATGCAAAAGGATAGAACTTGCTGTCATGTTGCCTGTGGGTGTGTAGCCTGAGTGGTCTAGCTGTTATGGTACCTGTAGATATGTCAGTGGATAGAACCTGTTGTTATAGTCCCGTAGGTACATGTATCTGACTGGTTAAGACATTCTGATATGTTCCCTGCTATATATGACTGGAGAAGACCTGTTGTTATGCTCCCTGTACGTGTTTCTGAATAGGGCTTTTACGGTTCCAGCGTAAAACATAAATGGAATTTTATTTTAGTATTCTTTATGTTGGTTGGCGCCTTTTGTCGGGCCCCTCTGAGTCTAACTGTTGGTTTTCTTTTGCTCCAGCAATTCTGTTGTTGTATGCTGTCGAGTCCTCAACCTTGTTTCATCTCTGTAGTTTGTTTTTATTTGTATGTTCTCGGAGATGTTACACTGATGAGTTAGGAAGCCTTCATGCGGACTAAACAAACTTAATGTATACCGCGACAGAGGTAAGTGCGAGGATTTTGGCCATGTAAAATCGATTTAAGCCCACCAGTGAAATTCTTTCCACTGACCGTTCCAAGGCGGTTCTTCTGTGGCGGTTTATTTATGTTGTTGTTTGTTACTTACTGTGTGTATCACTTGTGTCTTTTTATTTTGGATGGCCATATGACCATTTGGCCATTTTGTGGGAAAGTAACTGTCCTTATGGCCTTTCTTTGTTTAGGTTTCCATTATGGTCTGGTCGCTTCATGTTTGTGTTTCTTTCCCTTTGGAGACTTTGATGGGTGGAGTAAGTTAATTGTATCGATGCCTGATCTTTGTTTTACTTCTACTTTGCTGATGTTGTCCCCGTTGGTATGTAACTTGATAGGACCTGCTGGTATGGTCCATGCAGATATTTAACTGGATAGGACTTGCAATTAATGTCCCTGTAGGAATGTTACCTGAAAGGACCTGCTGTTCTTGTACCCGTAGGTATGTAACTAGATAGGACCTGCTGTTATGGTACCTGAAATTATGTAAGCTGAACGCACCCGCTTTTTCTGTCCCTTTGAGTATGTATCCTGAGTGGACATGCTGTTTTGTCCCTGTAGGTATATAACCTGAGCGGACCAGCTGTTATATCCTTGTTGAAATTTAACCAGAGCGGACCTGGTGTCATGGCCCCTGAAGGTATGTAACTGGATAGGACTTGTTGTTATGGTGCAGAAATGTAACTGGATAGGACTTAATGTTATGGTCCCGAAGGTATGTAACAGGATAGGACTTGCTGTTATTGTCCTTTTAGGTATGTAAGTCAATAGGACCTGCTGTGATTGTCGCTGTAGGTATGTTACAGTATAGGACCAGCTGTTATGGTCCCCGTAGGTAAGTAACCTGAGCGGACCTGCTGTTATGATCCCGGTAGATATTAAATTGGATAGGATCTGTTGATAATTATATATAAGCTGGTCGAACTTGCTGGTTTGGTCCCTGAAGACATGTAACCTGACGGGACATGCTGTTCTGGTACCTGTAGGTATGCAACATGAGCGGATCTAAAGTTTCCAGGTCCCTGTGGGTATGTCACTACATAGACCCTGCTATTATGGTTCCTACCATTATGTAATCTGGCCGGACATACTGTTATGCTCCCTGTATGTATTAACATGTTCGGACCGCCTGTTACGGTCCCTTTAGGTATGTTACTGGATTGGACCTACGGTTATTGTCTCTGTAGGTATGTATCCTGGGCGGACCTGCTGTTATGATCCCTGTAGGTATGTAACTGGATAGAACCTGCTGTTATTCTCCCTGTAGGTATGTTACCTTAGCGGACCTGCTGTTACAGACCCTCTTGTAATGTTACCTTTGCACACTTGCTGTTATAGACCCTGTAGCAATGTAACTGGATTGGACCTGCTGTTATGTTGCCTGTAGGTTTGTAACCTGGATAGATCTGCTTTTATGGTCCTTGTAGGTAGATAAGACCTGTCGTTATGGTCCCTTTAGCTATTAACATGTTCGGACCGCCTGTTACGGTCCCTTTAGGTGCGTTACTGGATATGACCTGCTGTAATTGTCCCTGTAGGTATGCAACCCCGGCGAACCTGCTGTTATTGTCCTTGTATGTGTGTAACGGGAAAGGACATCCTGTTATAATCCCTGTACTCATGTAACTGAATAGAACCTGCTGTTATTCTCCCTGCAGGTATGTAACCTATGGAGACCTGCTGTTACAGTCCCTCTAGTAATGTTACCTTTGCAAACCTGCTGTTAATGTCCCTGTAGCATTTTAACTGGATTGGTTCTGCTGTTATGTTTTCTGTGGGAATGTATCTGAATAAGACTTTTTATTGTCCCTGTAGGTCTGTTTCCTGGACATACCTGCTGTCATGGTCCCTATAGGTAGATAGACCCTGACGTTTTGGTCCCTATAGGTAAACAACTGGATGGGACCAGCTGTTATGGTCCCTGTTGGTATGCAACAGGATAGGATCTGCTGCTATGGTCCTTGTAGGTAATTAAGTGGATAGGACCTGCTATTATGATCCCTGTACGTATGTAATCTGAGAGGACCTCCATTATTTGTCCCTTTTATGTATGAAAAAGGATTGAACTTGCAAGCATGTTGCCTGTGGGTATGTAGCCTGAGCGATCTAGCTGTTATGGTACCTGTAGATATGATGTGGATAGAACCTGTTATTATAGTCCCGTAGGTGCATGTATCTGACTTGATAAGACATTCTGATATGTTCCCTGCTATATATGACTGGAAAAGACCGGTTGTTATGCTCCCTGTATGTATGTTACTGGATAGGGCTTGCTGTTGGCCTCCCCGTAGATATGTAACTGGATAGGACCAGCTGGTATGGTCCCTTGAGGTATTTAACTGGGCAGGACTTGCTGTTTATATCCCTGTAGGTATGTTACCTGAGCGGACCTGCTGTTCTTGTACCCTAAGGTATGTAACTGGAAAGGACCTGCTGTAATGGTACCTAAAATTATGTAAGCTGAACGGACCCGCTTTTTCTGTCCCTGTAAGTATGTATTCTGAGTGGACATGCTGTTATGTCCCTGTATGTATATAACCTAAGCGGACCAGCTGTTATTGCCTTGTTGAAATTTAACCAGAGCGGACCTGGTGTTATGGCCCCTCAAGATATGTAACTGGATAGGACTTGTTTTTATGGTGGAGAAATGTAACTGGATAGGACTTACTGTTATGGTCCCGAAGGTATGTAACAGAATAGGACTTGCCGTTATTGTTCTTTTAGGTATGTAAGTCAGATGGACCTGCTGTAATTGTCGCTGTAGGTATGTTACAGTATAGGACCAGCTGTTATGGTCCCCGTAGGTATGTAACCTGAGCGGACCTGCTGTTATGAATCCCGGTAGATATTTAACTGGATAGGATCTGTTGATAATTATATAAACGCTGGTCGAAGTTGCTGGTTTGGTCCCTGAAGAAATGTAACCTGACGGGACATGCTGTTATGGTACCTGTAGGTATGCAACATGAGCAGATCTAAGGTTTTCAGGACCCTATGGGTAAGTAACTACATAGACCCTGGTATTATGGTTCCTACCATTATGTAAGCTGGCCGGACATATTATTATGCTTGCTGTAGGTATAAACATGTTCGGACCGCCTGTTACGGTCCCTTTAGGTATGTTACTGGATTGGACCTACGGTAATTGTCTTTGTAGGTATATACCCTGGGTGCACCTGCTGTTATGATCCCTGTAGATATGTAACTGAATAGGACTTGCTGTAATGATCGCTGTAGGTATGTTAATTGATAGGACCTGCTGTAACGATCCCTGTATGTATGCAACTGAATAGAACCTGCTATCGTTCTCCCCGTAGGTATGTTACTGGATAGGACCTGCTGGTATGGTCCCTCGAGGTATTTTACTCGGTAGGACTTGCTGTTTATATCCCTGTAGGTATGTTACCAGAGCGGACCTGCTGTTCTTGTACCCGTAGGTATGTAACTTGAAAGGACCTGCTGTTATGGTACCTGAAATTATGTAAGCTGAACGGACCCGCTTTTTCTGTCCCTGTAAGTATGTATCCTGAGTGGACATGCTGTTATGTCCCTGTAGGTATATAACCTGAGCGGACCAGCTGTTATGGCCTTGTTGAAATTTAACCAGAGCGGACCTGGTGTTATGGCCCCTGAAGGTATGTAACTGGATAGGACTTGTTGTTATGGAGCAGAAATGTAACTGGATAGGACTTACTGTTATGGTCCCGAAGGTATGTAACAGAATAGGACTTGCTGTTATTGTTCTTTTAGGTATGTAAGTCAATAGGACCTGCTGTGATTGACGCGGTAGGTATGTTACAGTATAGGACCAGCTGTTATGGTCCCCGAAGGTATGTAACCTGAGCGGACCTGCTGTTATGATCCCGGTAGATATTCAACTCGATAGGATCTGTTGATAATTATATATAAGCTGGTCGAACTTGCTGGATTAGTCCCTGAAGATATGTAACCTGACGGGACATGCTGTTATGGTACCTGTAGGTATGCAACCTGAGCGTATCAAAAGTTTTTAGGGTATGTAACTACATAGACCCTGCTATTTTTGTCCCTGTCATTATTTAAGCTGGCCGGACATGCTGTTATGGTCCCTGTTGGTATTAACATGTTCGGACCGCCTGTTATGGTCCCTTTAGGTGCGTTACTGGACAGGACCTACGGTTATTGTCTCTGTAGGTATGTATCCTCGGCGACCCTGCTGTAATTATCCCTGTTGGTATGTTACTGGATAGGACTTCCTGTAATGGTTGCTGTAGGTATGTTAATGGATAGGACATGCTGTAATGATCCATGTACGTTTGTAGCGTGATAGAATCTGCTATTATTCTCCCTGTAGGTATGTTACCTTAGCGGGCCTGCTGTTATGGACACTCTAGTAATGTTACTTTTGCACACCTGCTGTTATGCTCCCTGTAGCAAGGAAACTGGATTGGACCTGTTGTTATGTTCCCTGTAGGTATGTTACCTGGATGGATCTGCTGTTATGGTCCTTGTAGGTAGATAGGACCTGCCGTTATGGTCCCTGTGGGTATTACCATGTTCGGACCGCCTGTTACGGTCCCTTTAGGCACGTTACTGGATAGGACCTGCTGTAATTGTCCCTGTAGGTATGTAACCTCGGCGAACCTGCTGTTATGGCCCTGTAGGTATGTAGCTGGATAGGACTTGCTGTAATGGTCGATGTAGGCATGTAACGGAAAACGACATGCTGTTATGATCCCTGTACTTATGTAACTGAATGGAAGTTGCTGTTGTTCTCACTGCAGGTATGTAACCTATGGGAACCTTCTGCTACAGTCCCTCTAGTAATGTTACCTTTGCAAACCTGCTGCTAATGTACCTGTAGCATTTTAACTGGAATGGACCTGCTGTTGTGTTCCCTGTGGGAATGTTTCTGAATAGGACTTTTTACTGTCCCTGTAGTTATGTATCCTGGACAGACCTGCTGTCATTGTCCCTGTAGGTAGATAGGACCTGCCGTTATGGTCCCTATAGGTATGTAACTGGATAGGACCTGCTATTATGGTCCCTGTTGGTATGTAACTGGATATGATCTGCTTTTACGGTCCCTGAAGGTAATTTAGTGGAAAGGCCTTGCTATTATGGTCCCTGTACGTATGTACTCTGAGCGTATCTGTTTATTGGTCATTGTAGTTATGAAACTGGATAGAACTTGCTGTCATGTTGCCTGTGTTACTGGATAGGGCTTGCTGTTGTTGTTCCCGTAGGTATGTAACTGGATAGGACCTGCTGGTATGGTCCCTGTTGGTATTTAACTGGACAGGACTTGCTGTTAATGTCCTTGTAGGCATGTTACCTGAGCGGACCTGCTGGCATGGTACCAATAGGTATGTAACTGGACAGGACCTGCTGTTATGGTACCTGAAATTTAGTAAGCTGAACGGACCAGCTTTTTCTGTCCCTGTAAGTGTGTAACCTGAGCGGACATGCTGCTATGGTCCCTGTAGGTATATAACCTGAGCGGACCAGCTGTTATGGCCTTGTTGGTATTTAACAAGAGTGGACCTGGTGTTTTGGCCCGTGTAGGTATGTTAATGGATAGGACTTGCTGTTATGATGCAGACATGTAACTGGATAGGACTTGCTGTTATGGTCCTGAAGATATGTAATTGGATAGGACTTGTTGTTATTGTCCTTTACTGTATGTAAGTCAATAGGACCTGCTGAAATTGTTGCTGCAGATATGTTGCAATATAGGACCAAATGTTATGGTCCCTGTAGGTATGTAACCTGAGCGGACCTGCTGTTTTGATCCCGGTTGATATTTAACTGGATAGGACATGTGGATAATTATATAAGCTGATCGAACTTGCTGGGTGATACCTGTAGGTATGCAACCTGAGCGGATCTAAAGTTTTCAGGTCCCTGTGGGTATGTAACTGTATAGACCCTGCTATTATGGTCACTGCCATTATGTAAGCTGACCGGAAATCCTGTTATGGTCCCTGTAGGTATTAACATGTTCGGACCGCCTGTTACGGTCCCTTTAGGTGCGTTACTGGATAGGACCTACGGTTATTGTCTCTGTAGGTATGTATCCTGGGCGGACCTGCTGTTATGATCCCTGTTGGTATGTAAATGGATAGAACCTGCTGTTATTCTCCGTTGTCACCGTTGGTATCAAACTGGATAGGACCCACTGTTATGGCTCCTTCCTTTATGTAAGCTGAGCGGACCTGCTGTTACGCTCCCTGTACGTATGTCACCTGTTCGGAACACCTGTTATGGTCCCTGTTGGTATGTAACTGGATAGGATCTGCTGTTATTGTCCCTGTATGTAATAAGGTGGATAGGACCTGCTATAATGGTCCCTGTACGTATGGAATCTGAGCGGACCTGCCGTATTGGTCCCTGTTGGTGTGAAACTGGATAGAACTTGCTGTCTAGTTGCCTGTGGGTATGTAGCCTGAGCGATCTAGCTGTTATGGTACCTGTAGGTATGTAAGTGGACAGTACCTGTTGTTAGGGTCCCGTAGGTACATGTATCTGGCCGGATAAGACATTCTGATATGTTCCCTGCTATATATGACTGGACAAGACCTGCTGTTATGCTCCCTGTACGTATGTTACTGGATCGGGCTTGCTGTTGTTGTCCCCGTAGGTATATAACTGGATAGGACCTGCTGGTATGGTCCATGTAGGTATTTTACTGGACAGGATTTGCTGTTAATGTCACTGTAGGCATGTTACCTGAGCGGACCTGCTGTTCTTGTACCCGTAGGTATGTAACTGGATAGGACCTGCTGTTATGGTACCTGAAATTATATAAGCTGAACGGTCCCGCTTTTTCTGTCTCTGTAAGTATGTAACCTGAGCAGACATGCTGTTATGGTCCCTATAGGTATATAACCTGAGCGGACCAGCTGTTATTGTTGGCATTTAACCAGAGCGGACCTGGTGTTATGGCCCCTGTAGGTATGTACATGTAACTAAATAGGACGTACTGTTATGGTGCAGAAATTTAACTGGATAGGACTTGCAGATATGGTCCTGAGAGTATGTAATATGATAGGAATGCTGTTATTGTCCTTTTAGATATGTAAGTCAATAGGACTTGCTGTAATTGTCGCTGTAGGTATGTTACAGTATAGGACCAGATGTTATGGTCCCTGTAGGTATGTAACCTGAGCGGACATGCTGCTATGATCCCGGTAGATTTTTAACTGGATAGGACCTGTGGATAATTAAATATGCTGATCGAACTTGCTGGTTTGGTCCCTGTATGTATGTAACCTGAGGGGACATGCTGTTATGGTACCTGTAGGTATGCAACCTGAGCGGATCTAACCCTGTACGTATGTAACTGAATAGAACCTACTGTTATTCTCCCTGTAGGTATGTTACCTTAGCGGACCTGCTGTTACAGGCCCTCTAGTAATGTTACCTTTGCACACCTGCTGTTATGGTCCCTGTAGCAATGAAACTGGATTGAACCTGCTGTTATGTTCCCTGTAGGTATGCAACTTTGATTGATCTGCTGTTATGGTCCTTGTAGGTAGATAGGACCTGCCGTTATGGTCCCTGTAGGTATGTAACTGGATAGGACCTGCAATTATGGTCTCTGTACGTATGTTACCGTAGTGGACCTGCTGCATTGGCCCCTGTAGGTATGTAGCTGGATAGAACTTGCTATCATGTAACCTGGAAGTATCTAGCCTAAGCGGTTTTGCTTTTATGGTACCTGTCCGTATGCAATTAGATAGGACCTGTTGTTATAGTCTCATAGCAATCTAACTGGACATTCCGATATGATCCCTGCTATATGTGGCTGAAAAACTGCTATTATGCTCCCTGTACGTATGTAACTGGACAGGTCTTGCTGTTGTTGTCCCCGTAGGTATGAAACTGGATAGGACCCACTGTTATGGTTCATTTCTTTATGTTAGCTGAACGGACCCATGTTATGCTACCTGTAGGTATGTCGCCTGTTCGGACCACTTGTTATGGTCCATTAGGTATCTTAATGGATAGGACCTGTTGTAATTGTCCCTGTAGGTGTGTAACCTGAGCGGACCCTGCTATTATGGTCCCTGTATACAGTCTAAATGCAGAAAAATATATAACCGCAATGACTTCAGCGCCCAATTTTGTAAAGTCACTCTTCGATATTAAAAGACTGAGTACAACACAAATGTTATACGACAGACTGCATGCATGGTAGTTAACCCAATCACGGTTGACAACTTTGCTTCCCTCTTTAATTGCACGCCGGTGGGTCAGGCCTCAGATTCTATGACGGTTCCAAAGTAAAGGCTTATTGAGAATTAGAAAGATCTTATTCAAGGTAATGTTGGTTGGTGCTTGATGCTCTATCTTTGGTCGGGACCATCAGAGTCTAACTGTTGGTTTTCTTTTGCTCCAGCATTTCAGTGGTTTCTTACTGTCGAGTCCTCACCGTTGTTTCATCTCTGTGGTTGTTTGATTATTTGTGTTCACGGAGATGTTGCACTGATGAGTTAGGAGGCCTTCATGCGGACTGAACAAATTATTTGTCTAAATCGCGACGAAAGTAAGGGCGAGAATTATGGCCACGTAAAATCGATTTAAGCCCCCCCCCACCCCCCCCACAGTGGAATTCGTTTCCGCTGACCGTTCCAAGGCGGTTCTTCTGTCGCGGTTTATTTTTGTTACTGTTTGTCTTTGGGTGTTTGTGTCGCTTATATTATTTTATTTTGGATAGCCTATTGGCCATTTTGTGGGAAAGTAACTGTCCTTTTGGCTTTCTGCTATTGATGTTTCCACTAGGTCTGCTGTTTCATGTTTGTGTTTCTTCCCCTTTGGTGTCTCTGATGGGAGCTGTGGGTTGATTGTATCGATTCCTGATCATTGCCTCCACTTCTATTTTTCCTGTTGTTGTTGCTGTAGGTATGTAACATGAGCGTCCCTGCCGTTTTGGTACTTGTAGGTATTTAACATGAGCGGACATTCTGTTATAGACTCTCTAGGGACGTTACATTAGCGTACCTGCTTTTATGGTCCCTGTATGCATGTGACTATATAGGACCTGCTGTTACGGTCCCTGTTATGATGTTAGGCTCAGCGGACCTGCTGTTGTGGTCCCTGTAGGTATGTTACATGAGCGGACATGTTTTATGGTCCCTGTAAGTATGTTACCTGAGCGGACCTTCTGTTGTAGTCCCTGTAGGAATGTAACAGGCCAGGACTTGCTGTTTTGTGCCCTGCAGGTATGTTACTGGATAGGACCTGCCGTTATGTTCCTGTATGTATGTAACCTGGGCGGACCCACCAGTAGAGTCCCTGTAGGTATGTGATCGGATTGACTTTGCTATAATGGTCACTGTGGTCATGTTACTTGATATGACCTGCTGTTATGTTCCATGTTCGTATGTGACTGGATATGACCTACTATTATTAGCCCTGCAGGTATGTAACCTTAGCGGACCGGCTGTTACAACCCCTCCAGTAATGGTACCTTAGCGGGCCTGCTGTTATGGTCCCTGTAACAGTGTTACTATGCAAAGCCTTTTCAAAATTTTATAGACGTCATTGAAAATTCAATGTTGGACTTAAATCTCGTCTGCAACAAGGTCTATTGGAATCCGAATTTTATGGTGTCTTAGTATATAAATTCAGAAAAATATATAAATGCAATGACTTCATCCAATTGCGTTAAATCATTCTTCGATATAAAAAGATAGGGTACAACATAAATGTTATACGACAGACTGCATGTATGATAGTTAACCCAATCACGGTTGACAACATTGCTTCACTCTTTATTTGCACGCCGGTTGGTCAGGCCTCAGATTCTATGACGTTTCCAGCATAAAGGCTTACTGAGAATTAGAGAGTATCTCATTTTATGCAATTTTGGTTGGTTGCTATGTCTCTGGTTTGGTCCATCGTAGTCTAACCGTTGGTCTTCTTTTGCTCCAGCATTTCAGTGGCGTTTTGCAGTCGAGTCCTCACTGTTGTTTCATCTCTGTGGTTGTTTGATTTTTTTATTCACGGAGATTTTGCACGGATGAGTTAGGAGACCTTCATGCGGACACAACACATTATTGTCTGAAGCTTGACGGAAATAAGGGCGAGGAGTGTGGCCAAGTAAAATCGATTTAAGCCAACACCCCACCCCCAAGTGGAATTCGTTTCAATGACCGTTCCAATGCGGTTGTTCTGTTGCGGTTTATTTTTGTTGTTTTTTGTCTTTGAGTGTGTGTATCGCTTGTATTATTTTGTTTTGGATAGCCAATTGACCATTTTGTGGGAAAATAACTTGGCTTTCTGCTATTGATTTTGCCATTAGGGTCTAGTTGTTTCATGTTTGTGCTTCTTTCCCTTTGGTGTCTCTGATTGGAGCTGTGGGTTAATTGTATCGATTTCTGGTCATTGCCTCTGTTATCGTCCCTCGATAGAAATTGCTAACATATGTAACAGGACAGAACTTGCTGTTATGGTCCCTGTAGGTAGATAACAGGATAGGACTTGCTGTTATGGTCCTTGTAGCTAGATAACCGGAGAGAATCAGCTGTAAGTCCCATCAGGTATGTAACTTGACCAAAAGTTTTGGTCTTAGTAGGTAAGTTACATGAATTGACCTGTTGTTATGGCCCCTGTATGTAACTGGTTAGGACTTGTCGTAATGGTCACTGTAAGTATGTAACCGGAGCCTACCTGCTGTTATGGTCCCTGTTTGGATGATGCAGGAAAGTACCGGCAGTTATGGTCCCTGTAGGTATGAAATGGACAGGTTAGGCAGTAACGGTTCCTGTAGATATGTAACATGTTCAGATCGCCTGTTATGATCCGTTTAGGTATGCTACTGGATAGTACCTGCTGTAATTGTGCCTGTAGGTATGTATCCTTGGCGGACCTGCTGTTATGGTCCTTGTAGGCATGTAACTGGAAAGGACTTACTCTAATGGCCATTGAAAGTATCTTACTGGATAGGACATTGTCCCTATTATTTATAACCTGAGAGGACCTGCTGTTATGGTCTCTGTAGGTCTATTCCTGTATAGGACTTGCTGTCATGGTTGCTGTAGGTATGTAGACGGAGCTGTCTTGCTGTTGTGGTCCCTTTACGTATGTTACTGGATAGGACCTGCTGTTATAGTACCCGTAGATTTGTATCCTGAGCGGATATGTTGTTATGGTCCGGGTACGTATGTGACCTGAACGGATCTGCTGTTATGGTCCCTGTAGGTATGTACTTGATAGGACCAGCTGTTATGGTTCCTTTCATTATGTAAGCTGAGCAGACCTGCTGTTATGCTCCTTGTAGGGTATGTAAACTGTTCGGACCGCCTTTATGGTCCCTTTAGGAATGTTAATGACTAGAACCTGCTGTAGTTGTCCCTGTAGGTATGTTACCTGGACTGGCTGTCATTGCGGCCGTATGTAAGTAACAAAAGTGGACCTGCTATTTTGGTCGATGTAGGTATGTAATCTGAACCGAAATGCTGTTATAGTCCCTGCAGGGAGTGAGTGAGTGGGTGTTTGAGTTTTACGTCCCACCAACAGCTATGGTCATACGGAGACGGGACCTCGGTTTAAAGACTCATCCGAAAGTCTGGAGAAGCCCGGGATCGATCCTGCGATCCCCGGTTTACAAGGCGAGTAGCGTAACCGCTACACCACGGAGGCTTCTAGTCCCTGCAGGGACGTAGCCTTAGCCTACCTGTTGTATTGTTCACTATTGGTATGTAACTGGATAGCTTGTTTGTTTGATTGGGGTTTAACGTCCCCGTCAACACTGTTTAGGTCATTTTGGAGACGTTGCTTCCAATTTTATGGGACGTTTACCCGCCATTGAGATGAAATGACATATCAAGCCCTGTCGCCAATGAAACCAATGTGGTTTAAAAGCATGAATGGTCCGACTTGCGCTGCTCTGCCTGGGCGAGCTTAGATTCTCTAAGCGGTTGATCAGTACTAGTGTGCGGTCGGATTCAGGTGTAGCTTGACAGCATCTGCTGTTATGGTCCCGGCATTGATGTAAACTCAGCGGACCTTCTGTTGTTCTCCCTGTAGGTATGTAACCTGAGCGGCCATGCTGTTATTGTATCTGTACGGATGTAACTTTTGCGGACCTGCTGTTTAGGTCCCTGTACGTATTTTACCTGAGCGGACCTGGGGTATGGTCACTGTAGGCATCTAACTGGATAAGGCTTACTGTTATGTTCTCTGTATGTGTGTCCCTGCAGGTATGTGACTGGACAGAACTTGCTGTTATGTTCCCTGTAGGTATGAAACAGGACAGAACGTGCTGTTATTGTCCCTGTAGGTATTTAATTGAATAGGACCTGCTGTTAAGGTACCTGTAGATATGTAACTGAATAAGACCGGCTTTTATGGTCCCTGTAGGTATGCAATCTGAGCTGTTATTCTCCATGCAGGTATGTAACCTGATCTGACCTCAAAGGGACAGTACTTACTGTAATTGTCCTATAGTTAGGTAAACTGAGCGGAACTGTTGTTACGGTCCCTCTAGGTATGTAACCGGATACGACCTGCTGTTATTCTCATTGTAGGCATGTAACATGAGTAGGCCTGCTGTTATGGTCACTATCGGTATGTAACCGGAGCGGACCTGCTGTAATGGCCCCTGTATGTATGTAGTTGAATAGGACAGGCTGTCATGGTCCCTGTTGGTATGTAACTGGAAAGGACCTGCATTTATGGTCCCAATAGGCATGTAGCCTGCTAGGACCGCTAGTCATGGTCCCTTTGAGTGTGTTACTGGATAGGACCTGCTGTTTGTTAGTTTTATTTAAGGTTTAACGTCCTCGACAACACTTTATAGGTCATTTTCGAGACATTGCTTCCAATTTTTGTGGGACGTATATCCGACATTGAGATGAAATGACATTTCAAGCCCTGCCGCCTAATGAATCCATGTTGCCTGTGGGTATGTAGCCTGAGTGGTCTAGCTGTTATGGTACCTGTTTGTATGTCAGTGGATAGAACCTGGTATTATAGTCCCGTAGGTACATGTATATGACTGGAAAAGACCTGTTGTTATGCTCCCTGTACGTGTTACTGGATAGGGCTTTTACGGTTCCAGCGTAAAACATAAATGGGATTTTATTTTAGTATTCTTTATGTTGGTTGGCGCCTTTTGTCGGGCCCCTCGGAGTCTAACTAATGGTTTTCTTTTGCTCCAGCAATTCTGTTGTTGTATGCTGTCGAGTCCTCAACCTTGTTTCATCTCTGTAGTTTGTTGATTTGTATGTTCTCGGAGATGTTACACTGATGAGTTAGGAAGCCTTCATGCGGACTAAACAAACTTAGTGTATACCGCGACAGACTTAAGGGCGAGGATTATGGCCATGTAAAATAGATTTAAGCCCCCCCCCCCCCCCCAGTGAAATTCTTTCCACTGACCGTTCCAAGGCAGTTTTTCTGTGGTGGTTTATTTATGTTGTTGTTTGTTACTTACTGTGTGTATCACTTTTGTCTTTTTTTATTTTGGATGGCCATATGGCCATTTTGTGGGAAAGTATCTGTCCTTATGGCCTTCCTTTGTTTAGGTTTCCATTATAGTCTGGTCGCTTCATGTTTGTGTTTTTTTCCCTTTGGTGTCTTTGATGGGTGGAGTAAGTTAATTGTATCGATTCCTGATCTTTGTTTTACTTCTTCTTTGCTGATGTTGTCCCCGTTGGTATGTAACTTGATAGGACCTGCTGGTATGGTCCATGCAGGTATTTAACTGGATAGGACTTGCAGTTAATGTCCCTGTAGGAATGTTACCTGAAAGGACCTGCTGTTCTTGTACCCGAAGGTATGCAACTAGATAGGATCTGCTGTTATGGTACCCGGAATTATGTAAGCGGAACGCACCCGCTTTTTCTGTCCCTGTGAGTATGTATCCTGAGTGGATATGCTGTTATGTCCCTGTAGGTATATAACCTGAGCGGACCAGCTGTTATGGCCTTGTTGAAATGTAACAAGAGCGGACCTGGTGTCATGGCCCCTGAAGGTATGTAACTGGATAGGACTTGTTGTTATGATGCAGAAATTTAACTGGATAGGACTTAATGTTATGGTCCCGAAGGTATGTAACAGAATAGGACTTGCTGTTATTGTTCTTTTAGGTATGTAAGTCAATAGGACCTGCTGTAATTGTCGCTGTAGGTATGTTATAGTATAGGACCAGCTGTTATTTTCCCCGTAGGTAAGTAACCTGAGCGGACCTGCTGTTATGATCCCGGTAGATATTAAACTGGATAGGATCTGTTGATAATTGTATATAAGCTGGTCGAACTTGCTGGTTTGGTCCCTGAAGATATGTAACCTGACGGGACATGCTGTTCTGGTACCTGTAGGTATGCAACATGAGCGGATCTAAAGTTTCCAGGTCCCTGTGGGTATCTAACTGCATAGACCTTGCTATTATGGTTCCTACCATTATGTAATCTGGCCGGACATACTATTATGCTCCCTGTATGTATAAACATGTCCGGACCGCCTGTAACGGTCCCTTTAAGTATGTTACTGGATTGGACCTACGGTTATTGTCTCTGTAGGTATGTATTCTGGGCGGACATGCTGTTATGATCCCTGTAGGTATGTAACTGGATAGAACCTGCTGTTATTCTCCCTGTAGGTATGTTACCTTAGCGGACCTGCTGTTACAGAACCTTTAGTATATACCTTTGCACACTTGTTGCTATAGACCCTGTGGCAATGTAACTGGATTGGACCTGCTGTTATGTTGCCTGTAGGTTTGTAACCTGGATAGATCTGCTGTTATGGTCCTTGTAGGAAGAAAAGACCTGTCGTTATGGTCCCTGTAGCTATTAACATGTTCGGACCGCCTGTTACGGTCCCTTTAGGTGCCTTACTGGATAGGACCTTCTGTAATCGTCCCTGTACGTATGCAACCGCGGCGAACCTGCGGTTATTGTCCTTGTATGTGTAACGGGAAAGGACATCCTGTTGTAATCCCTGTACTTATGTAACTGAATAGAACCTGCTGTTATTCTCCCTGCAGGTATGTAACCTATGCAGACTAGCTGTTAGAGTCCCTCTAGTAATGTTACCTGTGCAAACCTGCTGTTAATGTCCCTGTAGCATTTTAACTGGATTGGTCCTGCTGTTATGTTCCCTGTGGGAATGTATCTGAATAAGACTTTTTATTGTCCCTGTAGGTCTGTATCCTGGACATACCTGCTGTCATGGTCCCTTTAGGTAGATAGACCCTGACGTTATGGTCCCTATAGGTAAACAACTGGATGGGACCTGCTGTTATGGTCCTTGTTGGTATGCAACTGGATAGGATCTGCTGCTATGGCCCTTGTAGGTAATTGAGTGGATAGGACCTGCTATTATGGTCCCTGTACGTATGTAGTTCGAGAGGACCTGCTTTTTTGTCCCTTTAGGTATGAAAAAGGATAGAACTTGTTGCCATGTTGCCTGTGGGTATGTAGCCTGAGCGGTCTAGCTGTTATGGTACCTGTAGATATGTCAGTGGATAGAACCTGTTATTATAGTCCCGTAGGTACGTGTATCTGACTTGTTAGTTAAGACATTCTGATATGTTCCCTGTCATATATGACAGGAAAAGACCGGTTGTTATGCTCCCTGTATGTATGTTACTGGATAGGGCTTGCTGTTGATCTCCCCGTAGGTATGTAACTGGATAGGACCTGCTGGTATGGTCCCATTAGGTATTTAACTGGGTAGGACTTGCTGTTTATATCCCTGTAGGTATGTTACCTGAGCGGACCTGCTGTTCTTGTACCCGTAGGTATGTAACTAGATAGGACCTGCTGTTATGGTACCTGAAATTATGTAAGCTGAACGGACCCGCTTTTTCTGTCCCTGTAAGTATGTATTCTAAGTGGACATGCTGTTATGTCCCTGTAGGTATATAACCTGAGCGGACCAGCTGTTATGGCCTTGTTGAAATTTAACCAGAGCGGACCTGGTGTTATGGCCCCTGAATATATGTTACTAGGACATGTTGTTATGGTGCAGAAATGTAACTGGATAGGACTTACTGTTATGGTCCCGAAGGTATGTAACAGAATAGGACTTGCCGGCATTGTTCTTTTAGGTATGTAAATCATTTGGACCTGCTGTAATTGTCTTGGTAGGTATGTTACAGTATAGAACCAGCTGTTATGGTCCCCGTAGGTATGTAACTTGAGCGGACCTGCTGTTTTGATTCCGGTAGATATTAAACAGGATAGGATCTGTTGATAATTATATATAAGCTGGTCGAACTTGCTGGTTTGGTCCCTGAAGACATGTAACCTGACGGGACATGATGTTATGGTACCTGTAGGTATGCAACATGAGCGGATCTAAAGTTTTCAGGTCCCTGTGGGTAAGTAACTGCATAGACCCTGCTATTATGGTTCCTACTATTATGTAAGCTGGCCGGACATACTATTATGCTCCCTGTAGGTATTAACATGTTCGGACCGCCTGTTACGGTCCCTTTAGGTATGTTACTGGATATGACCTACGGTTATTGTCTCTGTAGGTATATATCCTGGGCGCACCTGCTGTTATGATCCCTGTAGGTATGTAACTGGATAGGACTTGCTGTAATGATCGCTGTAGGTAAGTAAATGGATAGGACCTGCTGTAACGATCCCTGTACGTATGTAACTGAATAGAACCTGCTGTTATTCTCCCTGTAGGAATGTTACCTTTAGCGGACCTGCTATTATAGAACCTCTAGTAATGTTACCTTTGCACACTTGCTGTTATAGACCCTGTAGCAATGTAACTGGATTTGTCCCTGTAGGTATGCAAAAGGATAGAACTTACTGTCATGTTGCCTGTGGGTATGTAGCCTGAGCGGTCTAGCTGTTATGGTACCTGTGGATATGTCAGTGGATAGAACCTGTTTTTATAGTCCCGTAGGTACATGTGTCTGACTGGATAATACATTCTGATATGTTCCCTGCTATATATGACTTGAAAAGACCTGTTGTTATGCTCCCTGTATGTATGTTACTGGATAGGAACTCATTTTTGATTTTTATTTGCCTTCACTGCAGCTGGTGTTGTGCCGTGTGGCGGCCGTAAAACGTCTCCCCGTACATCAACCATAGTGTAGTTTATATTTTACTTTTGGTCCTTTGAGATCAGCGTGAATATTCTGAGAAATCAGAAATAAATTATTTGTTTAGACTCATATTATAGACAGGGGTCACTGATGAGGCCTAATTGGCCGAAACTAGCTAGTCTGGCCCAGAACACATGTACACTCCATATTTTTCACTTCTGTGGTGTATTCCTTGCTTCCAAAGGATAACCCTTTTATAGAACATATTTAACTTCACTACAGCTGGTGTGTGGGAATGTGTGGTGGCGGTAAAACGTCTCCCTGCCCTACATCATAGTGTAGATTATATTTTCTTGTCCTTTGGGATCATTGACTCCATTGTGGACTGTTGAAAATATCTGAGGGTCACTGATGAGGCCTAATTGGCCGAAACTAGCTAGTCTGGCCCAGAACACATGTACACTCCATATTTTTCACTTCTGTGGTGTATTCCTTGCTTCCAAAGGATAACCCTTTTATAGAACATATTTAACTTCACTACAGCTGGTGTGTGGGAATGTGTGGTGGCGGTAAAACGTCTCCCTGCCCTACATCATAGTGTAGATTATATTTTCTTGTCCTTTGGGATCATTGACTCCATTGTGGACTGTTGAAAATATCTGAGGGTCACTGATGAGGCCTAATTGGCCGAAACTAGCTAGTCTGGCCCAGAACACATGTACACTCCATATTTTTCACTTCTGTGGTGTATTCCTTGCTTCCAAAGGATAACCCTTTTATAGAACATATTTAACTTCACTACAGCTGGTGTGTGGGAATGTGTGGTGGCGGTAAAACGTCTCCCTGCCCTACATCATAGTGTAGATTATATTTTCTTGTCCTTTGGGATCATTGACTCCATTGTGGACTGTTGAAAATATCTGAGGGTCACTGATGAGGCCTAATTGGCCGAAACTAGCTAGTCTGGCCCAGAACACATGTACACTCCATATTTTTCACTTCTGTGGTGTATTCCTTGCTTCCAAAGGATAACCCTTTTATAGAACATATTTTAGTTATTTGGACCCGATTTTGATTTATATCAGTCTTTGAATCGACTGCCTATTCGAAATTCGTAAAATTGCAGTATGTTTCCTCTGGCTTTCTTTGCCGGATCATTTCAGGGTCACTGATGAGGCTTTATTAGCCGAAACTACGTAGTATGACCCATCTTCTTTCATATGATTTTTTTCATTGCTCTTAAAGGAACTCATTTTTGATTTTTATTGCTGTTGTTCTTCCCGTAGGTATGTAACTGGATAGGACCTGCTGGTATTGTCCCTGGAGGTATTTAACTGGGTAGGACTTGCTGTTTATATCCCTGTAGGTATGTTACCTGAGCGGACCTGCTGTTCTTGTACCCGTAGGTATGTAACTGGATAGGACCTGCTGTTATGGTACCTGAAATTATGTAAGCTGAACGGACCCGCTTGTTCTGTCTCTGTGAGTATTTATCCTGAGTGGACATGCTGTTATGTCCCTGTAGGTATATAACCTGAGCGGACCAGCTGTTATGGCCTTGTTGAAATTTAACCAGAGCGGACCTGGTGTTATGGCCTCTGAAGGTATGTAACTGGGTAGGACTTGTTGTTATGGTGAAGAAATGTAACTGGATAGGACTTACTGTTAAGGTCCCGAAGGTATGTAACAGAATAGCACTTGCTGTTATTGTTCTTTTAGGTATGAAAGTAAATTGGACCTGCTGTAATTGTCGCTGTAGGTATGTTACAGTATAGGACCAGTTGTTATGGTCCCCGTAGGTATGTAACCTGGGCGGACCTGCTGTTATGATCCCGGTAGATATTAAACTGGATAGGATCTGTTAATAATTATATATAAGCTGGTCGAACTTGCTGGTTTGGTCCCTGAAAATATGTAACCTGACGGGATATGCTGCTATGGTACCTGTAGGTATGCAACATGAGCGGATCTAAAGTTTTCAGTTTCCTGTGTGTATGTAACTGCATAGACCCTGCTATTATGGTTCCTACCATTATGTAAGCTGGCCGGACATACTGTTATGCTCCCTGTAGGTATTAACATGTTCGGACCGCCTGTTACGGTCCCTTTAAGTATGATACTGGATTAGACCTACGGTTATTCTCTCTGTAGGTATGTATCCTGGGCGGACCTGCTGTTATGATCCCTGTAGGTATGTAACTGGATTGGACTTGGTGTAATGATCGATGCAGGTATGTAAATGGATAGGACCTGCTGTTATGATCCCTGTTCGTATGTTACTAAATAGAACCTGCTGCAATTCTCCATGTAGGTATGTTACCTTAGCGGACCTGCTGTTACAGACCCTCTAGTAATGTTACCTTTGCACACTTGCTGTTATAGACCCTGTAGCAAAGTAACTGGATTGGACCTGCTGTTATGTTGCCTGTAGGTTTGTAACCTGGATAGATCTGCTGTTATGGTCTTTGTAGGTAGATAGAACCTGCCGTTATGGTCCCTGTAGCTATTAACATGTTCGGACCGCCTGCAACGGTTCCTTTAGGTACGTTACTGGATAGGACCTGCTTCAATTGTCCCTGTAGGTATGCAAACTCGGCGAACTTGCTATTATTGTCCTTGTATGTATGTAACGGGAAAGGACATTCTTTTGTAATCCCTGAACTTATGTAACTGAATAGAACCTGCTGTTATTCTCCCTGCAGGTATGTAACCTATTGAGACCTGCTGTTAAAGCCCTCTAGTAAAGTTACCTTTACAAACCTGCTGTTAATGTCCCTGTAGCATTTTAACTGGATTTGCCCTGCTGTTGTGCTCCCTGTGGGAATGTATCTGAACAAGACTTTTTATTGTCCCTGTCGGTATGTATCCTGGACATACCTGCTGTCATGGTCCCTATAGGTAGATAGACACTGCTGTTATGGTCCCTATAGGTATACAACTGGATAGAACCAGCTGTTATGGTCCCTGTTGGTATGTAACTGGATAGGATCTGCTGTTATGGTCCTTGTAGGTAATTAAGTGGATAGGACCTGCTATTATAGTCCCTGTACGTATATATTCTGAACGGAACTGCTTTATGTGTCCATGTAGGTATGCAAAAGGATAGAACTTGCTGTCATGTTGCCTGTGGGTATGTAGCCTGAGCGGTCTAACTGTTATGGTACCTGTTGGTATGTCAGTGGATAGAACCTGTTTTTATAGTCCCGTAGGTCCATGTATCTGACTGGATAAGACATTCTGATATGTTCCCTGCTATATATGACTGGAAAAGACCGTTTGTTATGCTCCCTGTATGTATGTTACTGGATAGGGCTTGCTGTTGTTCTCCCCGTAGGTATGTAACTGGATAGGACCTGCTGGTATGGTCCCTGGAGGTATTTAACTGGGTAGGACTTGCTGTTTATATCCCTGTAGGTATGTTACCTGAGCGGACCTGCTGTTCTTGTACCCGTAGGTATGTAACTGGATAGGACCTGCTGTTATGGTACCTGAAATTATGTAAGCTGAACGGACCCGCTTTTTCTGTCCCTGTAAGTATATATTCTGAGTGGACATGCTGTTATGTCCCTATAGGTATATAACCTGAGCGGACCAGCTGTTATGGCCTTGTTGAAATTTAACCAGAGCGAACCTGGTGTTATGGTCCCTGAAGGTTATGTAACTGGATAGGACTTATTGTTTTGGTGCAGAAATGTAACTGGATAGGACTTACTGTTATGGTCCCGAAGGTATGCAACAGAATAGGACTTGCTATTTTTGTTCTTTTAGGTATATAAGTCAACAGAACCTGCTGTGATTGTCGATGTAGGTATGTTACAGTATAGGACCAGCTGTTATGGTCCCCGTAGGTATGTAACCTGAGCGGTCCTGCTGTTATGATCCCGGAAGATATTAAACTGGATAGGATCTGTTGATAATTATATACATGCTGGTCGAACTTGCTGGTTTGGTCCCTGAAGATATGTAACCTGACGGGACATGCTGTTCTGGTACCTGTAGGTATGCAACCTGAGCGTATCTAAAGTTTTTAGGCCTCTGGGGGTATGTAACTGCATAGACCCTGCTATTATTGTCCCTGGCATTATTTAAGCTGGCCGGACATGCTGTTATGGTCCCTGTTGGTATTAACATGTTCGGACCGCCTGTTACGGTCCCTTTAGGTGCGTTACTGGACAGGACCTACGGTGATCGTCTGTGTAGGTATGTTTCCTCGGCGGACCTGCTGTTATTATCCCTGTTGGTATGTAACTCGATAGGACTTGCTGTAATGGTTGCTGTAGGTATGTTGATGGATAGGGCATGCTGTTATGATCCATGTACGTATGTAGCGGGATAGAATCTGCTGTTATTCTCCCTGTAGGTATGTTACCTTAGCGGACCTGCTGTTATAGACAATCTAGTAATGTTACTTATGCACACCTGCTGTTATGGTCCCTGTAGCAATGTTACTGGATTGGACCTGTTGTTATGTTCCCTGTAGGTATGTAACCTTGATGTATCTGCTGTTATGGTCCTTGTAGGTAGATAGGACCTGCCGTTATAGTCCCTGTGGGTATTACCATGTTCGGACCGCCTGTTACGGTCCCTTTAGGCGCGTTACTAGATAGGACCTGCTGTAATTGTCCCTGTAGGTATGTAACCTCGGCGAACCTGCTGTTATGGTCCCTGTAGGAAAGGACTTTCTGTAATGGTCGCTGTATGCATGTTACGGAAAACGACATGCTGTTATGCTCTCTGTACTTATGTAACTGAATGGAACTTGCTGATGTTCTCCCTGCAGGTATGTACCTATGGGAACCTTCTGCTACAGTCCCTCTAGTAATGTTACCTTTGCAAACCTGCTGATAATGTACCTGTAGCATTTTAACTGGAATGGAGCTGCTGTTGTGTTCCCTGTGGGAATGTATCTGAATAGGACTTATCCTCCCTGTATGTATGTTACTGGATAGGGCTTGCTGTTGTTCTCCCCGTAGGTATGTAACTGGACAGGACCTGCTGTTATGGTACCTGAAATTTAGTAAGCTGAACGGACCAGCTTTTTCTGTCCCTGTAAGTGTGTAACCTAAGCGGACATGCTGCTATGGTCCCTGTAGGTATATAACCTGAGCGGTCCAGCTGTTATGGCCTTGTTGGTATTTAACAAGAGTGGACCTGGTGTTATGGCCCGTGTAGGTATGTTAATGGATAGGACTTGCTGTTATGATGCAGAGTAACTGGATAGGACTTGCTGTTATGGTCCTGAAGGTATGTAATAGGATAGGACTTGTTGTTATTGTCCATTACTGTAGGTAAGTCAATAGGACCTGCTGAAATTGTCGCTGTAGATATGTTGCAATATAGGACCAGATGCTATGGTCCCTGTAGGTATGTAACCTGAGCGGACCTGCTGTTTAGATCCCGGTTGATATTTAACTGGATAGGACATGTGGATAATTATATAAGCTGATCGAACTTGCTGGTTTGGTACCTGTAGGTATGCAACCTGAGCGGGTCTAAAGTTTTCAGGTGCCTGTGGGTATGTAACTGCATAGACCCTGCTTTTATGGTCCCTGCCATTATGTAAGCTGACCTGAAATCCTGTTATGGTCCCTGTAGGTATTAACATATTCCGACCGCCTGTTACGGTCGCTTTAGGTGCGTTACTGGATAGGACCTACGGTAATTGTCTCTGTAGGTATTTATCCTGGGCGGACCTGCTGTTATGATCCCTGTAGGTATGTAACTGGATAGAACCTGCTGTTATTCTCCCTGTAGGTATGTTACCTTAGCGGACCTGCTGTTACAGACCCTCTAGTAATGTTACCTTTGCACACTTACTGTTATAGACCATGTAGCAATGTAACTGGATTGGACCTGCTGTTATGTTGCCTGTAGGTTTGTAACCTGGATAGATCTGGTGTTATGGTCCTTGTAGGTAGATAGGACCTGTCCTTATGGTCCCTGTAGCTATTACGGTGTATTTCTCTGTAGGTGTGTATCCTGGGCGGACCTGCTGTTGTAACCCCTGTAGGTATGTTACTGGACAGGACCTGCTGTTATGATCCCTGTACGTATGTAACTGAATAGAACCTGCTGTTATTCACCCTGTATGTAGGTTACCTGCTGCTACAGACCCTCTAGTAATGTTGCCTTTGCACAACTGCTTTTATGGTCCCTGTAGCAATGTAACTGGATTAGACCTGCTGTTATGTTTCCTGTAGTTATGTAACCTTGATGGATCTGCCGTAATGATCCTTGTAGGTAGATAGGACCTGCCGTTATGGTCCCTGTAGGTATGTTACTGGAGGGACCTTCTGTTATGGTCCCTGTTGGTATGTAACTGGATAGGACCTGCTGTTATGGTCCTTGTAGGTATGTAACTGGATAGAACCTGTAATTATTGTCTGTACGTATGTAACCTGAGCGGACCTGCTGCATTGGCCCCTGTAGGTATGTAACTGGATAGAACTTGCTATCATGGTCCCTGTAGGTATTTAGCCTAAGCGGTTTTGCTTTTATGGTACCTGTATGTATGTTATTGGATAGGACCTGTTCTTATTGTCCCATAGCTATCTAACTGGACATTCTGATAGGTTCCCTGCTATATGTGACTGAAAAAAAACTGCTGTTATGCTTCCTGTACGTATGTAACTGGATAGGTCTTTCTGTTGTTGTCACCGTTGGTATCAAACTTGATAGGACCCACTGTTATGGTTCCTACCTTTATGTTAGCTGAGCGGAGCTGCTGTTACGCTCCCTGTACGTATGTCACCTGTTCGGAACACCTGTTATGGTCCCTGTTGTTATGTAACTGGATAGGATCTGCTGTTATGGTCCCTGTATGTAATTAGGTGGATAGGACCTGCTATAATGGTCCCTGTACGTATGCAATCTGAGCGGACCTGCCGTATTGGTCCCTGTTGGTGTGAAAGTGGATAGAACTTGCTGTCATGTTGCCTGTGGGTATGTAGCCTGAGCGGTCTTGTTGTTATGGTACCTGTAGGTATGTAAGTGAACAACACCTGTTGTTAGAGTCCCGTAGGTTCATGTATCTGGCCGGATAAGACATTCTGATATGTTCCCTGCTATATATGACAGGACAAGACCTGCTGTTATGCTCCTTGTACGTATGTTACTGGATCGGGCTTGCTGTTGTTGTACCCGTAGGTATAAAACTGGATAGGACCTGCTGGTATGGTCCCTGTAGGTATTTAACTGGACAGGACTTGCTGTTAATGTCCCTGTAGGCATGTTACCTGAGCGGACCTGCTGTTCTTGCACCCGTAGATATGTAACTGGATAGGACCTGCTTTTATGGTACCTGAAATTATAAAAGCTGAACGGACCCGCTTTTTCTGTCTCTGTAAGTATGTTACCTGAGCGGACATGCTGTTATGGTCCCTATAGGTATATAACCTGAGCGGACCAGCTGTTATTGTTGGTATTTAACCATAGTGGACCTGGTGTTATGGCCCCTGTAGGTATGTACATGTAACTGAATAGGACTTGCTGTTATGGTACAGAAATGTAACTGGATAGGACTTGCAGTTATGGTCCTGAAAGTATGTAATATGATAGGAATGCTGTTATTGTCCTTTTTGATATGTTAGTCAATAGGACCTGCTGTAATTGTCGCTGTAGGTATGTTACAGTATAGGACCAGATGTTATGGTCCCTGTAGGTATGTAACCTGAGCGGACATGCTGCTATGATCCCGGTAGATATTTAACTGGATAGGACCTGTGGATAATTAAATAAGCTGATCGAACTTGCTGGTTTGGTCCCTGTATGTATGTAACATAAGGGTACATGCTGTTATGGTACCTGTAGGTATGCAACCTGAGCGGATCTAAACTTTGCAGGTCCCTGTGGGTATGTAACTGCATAGACCCTGCTATTATGGTCCTTGCCATTATGTAAGCTGGCCGGACATGCTGTTATGGTCCCTGTTGGTATTAACATGTTCGGATCGCCTGTTACGGTCCCTTTAGGTACGTTACTGGATAGGACCTACGGTAAATGTCTCTGTAGGTGTGTACCCTGGGCGGACCTGCTGTTTTATCCATGTAGGCATGTTACTGGATAGGACATGCTGTAATGGTCGCTGTAGGTATGTAAATGGATAGGACATGCTGTTATGATCCCTGTACGTATGTAACTGAATAGAACCTGCTGTTATTCTCCCTGTAGGTATGTTACCTTAGCGGACCTGCTGTTACAGGCCCTCTAGAAATGTTACCTTTGCACACATGCTGTTATCGTCCATGTAGCAATGAAACTCGATTGAACCTGCTGTTATGTTCCCTATAGGTATGCAACTTTGATTGATCTGCTGTTATGGTCCTTGTAAGTAGATAGGACCTGCCGTTATGGTCCCTGTAGGTATGTTACTGGTAGGACCTGCTGTTATGGTCTCTGTTGGTATGTTACTGGATAGGACCTGCAATTATGGTCTCTAGACGTATGTAACCGTAGTGGACCTGCTGCATTGGCCCCTGTAGGTATGTAGCTGGATAGAACTTGCTATCATGTTCTCTGGAAGTATTTAGCCTAAGCGGTTTTGCTTTTATTGTACCTGTCCCTTTAGGTGTCGGTATGCAATTGGATAGGACCTGTTGTTATAGTCTCATAGCAATCTAACTGGACATTCTGATATGATCCCTGCTATATGTGGCTGAAAAACTGCTATTATGCTCCCTGTACGCATGTAACTGGATAGGTCTTGCTGTTGTTGTCCCCGTAGGTATGAAACTGGATAGGACCCACTGTTATGGTTCATTCCTTTATGTTAGCTGAGCGGACCCATGTTATGCTACCTGTAGGTAAGTCACCTGTTCGGACCACCTGTTATGGTCCATTAGGTACCTTAATGGATAGGACCTGTTGTAATTGTCCCTGTAGGTATGTAACCCTTAGCGGATCTGCTATTATGGTACCTGTATGCAGTCTAAATGCAGAAAAATATATAACCGCAATGACTTCAGCACCCAATTTCGTAAAGTCATTCTTCGATGTTAAAAGACTGAGTACAACACAAATGTTATACGACAGACTGCATGCATGGTAGTTAACCCAATCACGGTTGACAACTTTGCTTCCCTCTTTAATTGCACGCCGGTGGGTCAGGCCTCAGATTCTATGACGGTTCCAACGTAAAGGCTTATTGAGAATTAGAGAGATCTAATTCAAGGTAATGTTGGTTGGTGCCTGATGCTCTATCTTTGGTCGGGACCATCAGTGTCTAACTGTTGGTTTTCTTTTGCTCCAGCATTTCAGTGGTTTCTTGCTGTCGAGTCCTCACCCCGTTGTTTCATCTCTGTGGTTGTTTGATTATTTGTGTTCACGGAGATGTTGCACTGATGAGTTAGGAGGCCTTCATGCGGACTGAACAAATTATTTGTCTAAATCGCGACGAAAGTAAGGGCGAGAATTGTGGCCACGTAAGATCGATTTAAGCCCCCCCCCCCTCCCTCCACCAGTGGAATTCGTATCCGCTGACCGTTCCAAGGCGGTTCTTCTGTCGCGGTTTATTTTTGTTATTGTTTGTCTTTGGGTGTTTGTGCCGCTTATATTATTTTATTTCGGATAGCCTATTGGCCATTTGGTGGGAAAGTAACTGTCATTTGGGCTTTCCGCTATTGATATTCCACTAGGTCTGTTGTTTCATGTTTGTGTTTTATTCCCTTTGGTGTCTCTGATGGGAGCTGTGGGTTGATTGTATCGATTCCTGATCATTGCCTCCACTTCTATTTTTCCTGTTGTTGTTGTTGCTGTAGGTATGTAACATGAGCGTACCTGCCGTTTTGGTACTTGTAGGTATTTAACATGAGCGTAAATGCTGTTATAGACTCTCTAGGGACGTTACATTAGCGTACCTGCTTGTATGGTCTCTGTATGCATGTGACTATATAGGACCTGCTGTTACGGTCCCTGTAATGATGTTAGGCTCAGCGGACCTGCTGTTATGGTCCCTGTAGGTATGTAACATGAGCGGACATGTTTTTATGGTCCCTGTAAGTATGTAACCTGAGCGGACCTTTTGTTGTAGTCTCTGTATGTATGTAACTGGCAAGGACTTGCCGTTTTGTGCCTGCAGGTATGTTACTGGATAGGACCGACCGTTATGTTCCTGTATGTATGTAACCTGGGCGGACCCACCATTAGGGTCCCTGTAGGTATGTGATTGGATTGAACTTGCTCTAATGGTCTCTGTGGTCATGTTACTTGATATGACCTGCTGTTATGTTCCATGTTCGTATGTGACTGGATATGACCTACTATTATTATCCCTGCAGGTATGTAACCTTAGCGGACCTGCTGTTACAACCCCTCCAGTAATGGTACCTTAGCGGACCTGCTGTTATGCTCCCTGTAGCAGTGTTATTATGCAAAACCTTTTCAAAATTTTATAGACGTCATTGAAAATTCAATGTTGGACTTAAATCTCGTCTGCAACAAGGTCTATTGGAATCCGAATTTTACGGTGTCTTAGTATATAAATTCAGAAAAATATATAAATGCAATGACTTCATCCAATTGCGTAAAATCACTCTTCGATATAAAAAGATAGGGTACAACATAAATGTTATACGACAGACTGCATGTATGATAGTTAACCCAATCACGGTTGACAACTTTGCTTCCCTCTTTAATTGCACGCCGGTGGGTCAGGCCTCAGATTATATGACGTTTCCAGCATAAAGGCTTACTGAGAATTAGAGAGTATCTCATTTTATGCAATGTTGGTTGGTGCCTGATGCTATGTCTCTGGTTTGGTCCATCGTAATCTAACCGTTGGTCTTCTTTTGCTCCAGCATTTCAGTGGCGTTTTGCTGTCGAGTCCTCCCTGTTGTTTCATCTCTGTGGTTGTTTGATTTTTTTATTCACGGAGATTTTGCACGGATGAGTTAGGAGACCTTCATGCGGACACAACAAATTATTGTCTGAAGCTTGACGGAAATAAGGGCGAGGATTGTGGCCATGAAAAATCGATTTAAGCCAACACCCCACCCCTAAGTGGAATTCGTTTCAATGACCGTTCCAATGCGGTTCTTCTGTTGTGGTTTATTTGTGTTATAGTTTGTCTTTGAGTGTGTGTATCGCTTGTATTATTTTGTTTTGGATAGCCAATTGACCATTTTGTGGGAAAATAACTTGGCTTTCTGCTATTAATTTTCCATTAGGGTCTAGTTGTTTCATGTTTTGAGCTGCTTTCCCTTTGTTGTCTCTGATTGGAGCTGTGGGTTAATTGTATCGATTTCTGGTCATTGCCTCTGTTATCGTCCCTCGATAGAAATTGCTAACATGTGTAACAGGACAGAACTTGCTGTTATGGTCCCTGTAGGTAGATAACAGGATAGGACTTGCTGTTATGGTCCTTGTAGCTAGATTACCTGAGAGAATCAGCTGTTAGTCCACTCAGGTATGTAACTTGACCAAAAGTTATGGTCCTAGTAGGTAAGTTACATGAATTGACCTGTTGTTATGGCCACTGTATGTAACTGGTTAGGACATGTCGTAATGGTCACTGTAAGAATGTAGCCGGACCCAACATACTGTTATGGTCCCTGTTTGGATGCTGCAGGAAAGTATCGGCAGTTATGGTCCCTGTAGGTATGTAAATGGATAGGTTCTGCGGTAACGGTTCCTGTAGATATGTAACATGTTCAGATCGCCTGTTATGATCCCTGCTACTGGATAGTATCTGCTGTAATGCCTGTAGGTATGTATCCTGGGCGGACCTGCTGTTATGATCCTTGTAGGTATCTAACTGGATAGGACATTGTCCCTATTATTTATAACCTGAGAGGACCTGCTGTTATGGTCTCTGTAGGTCTATTTCTGTATAGGACTTGCTGTCATGGTTGCTGTAGGTATTTAGCCGGAGCTGTCCTGCTGTTTTGGTCCCTTTACGTTGTTACTGGATAGGACCTGCTGTTATAGTACCCGTAGATTTGTATCCTGAGCGGATATGTTGTTATGGTCCGGGTACGTATGTGACCTGAATGGATCTGCTGTTATGGTTCCTGTAGGTATGTACTTGATAGGACCAGCTGTTATGGTTTCTTCCATTACTCAAGCTGAGCAGACCTGCTGTTATGCTTGTTGTAGGTATGTAAACTGTTCGGACCGCCTTTATGGTCCCTTTAGGAATATTAATGACTAGAACCTGCTGTATTTGTCCCTGTAGGTATGTTACCTGGACTGGCTGTCATTGCGGCCGTATGTAAGTAACAAAAGCGGACCTGCTATTTTGGTCGCTATAGGTATGTAATCTGAACCGTAATGCTTTTATAGTCCCTGCAGGGAGTGAGAGGGTGTTTGAGTTTTACGTCTCACCAACAGCTATGGTCATACGGAGACGGGACCTCGGTTTAAAGACTCATCCGAAAGTCTGGAGAAGCCCGGGATCGATCCTACGAGTAGCGTAACCGCTACACCACGGAGGCTTCTAGTCCCTGCAGGGACGTAGCCTGAGCGTACCTGTTGTTATGCTCACTATTGGTATGTAACTGGGTAGGTTGTTTGTTTGATTGGGGTTTAACGTCCCCGTCAACACTGTTTAGGTCATTTTGGAGACGTTGCTTCCAATTTTATGGGACGTTTACCCGACATTGAGATGAAATGACATATCAAGCCCTGTCGCCAAAGAAACCAATGTGGTTTGAAGCATGAGTGGTCCGACTTGCGCTGCTTTGCCTGGGCGAGCTTAGATTCTCTAAGCGGTTTATCAGTACTCGTGTGCGGTCGGATTCAGGTGTAGCTGGACAGCCTCTGCTGTTATGGTCCCGGCATTGATGTAAACTCAGCGGACCTTCTGTTGTTCTCCCTGTAGGTATGTAACCTGAGCGGCCATGCTGTTATTGTCACTGTACGGATGTAACTTTTGCGGACCTGCTGTTAAGGTCCCTGTAAGTATTTTACCTGAGCGGACCTGGTGTATGGGCACTGTAGGCATCTAACTGGATAAGGCTTACTGTTATGTTCTCTGTATGTGTGTCCCTGAAGGTATGTAACTGGACAGAACTTGCTGTTATGTTCCCTGTAGGTATGAAACAGGACAGAACGTGCTGTTATTGTCCCTGTAGGTATTTAATTGAATAGGACCTGCTGTTAAGGTCCCTGTAGATTTGTTACTGAACAGGACCGGCTTTTATGGTCCGTGTAGGTATGCAATCTGAGCTGACATGCTGTTATTGTCCTTGTACATATGTAACTGGATAGCACTTGCTGTTATTCTCCGTACAGGTATGTAACCTGAGCTGACCTCAAAGGGACAGGACTTGCTGTAATTGTACTATAGTTAGGTAACCTGAGCTGAACTGTTGTTACGGTCCCTCTAGATATGTAGCCTAATACGACCTGCTGTTATTCTCACTGTAGGCATGTAAAATGAGTAGACCTGCTGTTATGGTCACTGTAGGTATGTAACTGGATATAGCTTGCTGTTTTGGTCCCTATCGGTATGTAACCGGAGCGGACCTGCTGTAATGGCCCCTGTATGTATGTAGCTGAATAGGACAAGCTGTAATGGTCCCTGTTGGTATGTAACTTGATAGGACCTGCATTTATGGTCCCTATAGGCATGTAGCCTGCTCGGACCGCTAGTCATGGTCCCTTTAAGTGTGTTACTGGATAGGACCTGTTGTTTGTTTGTTTTATTTCAGGTTCAACGTCCTCGACAACACTTTATAGGTCATTTTCGAGACATTGCTTCCAATTTTTGTGGGACGTATACCCGACATTGAGATGAAATGACATTTCAAGCCCTGCCGCCTAATGAATCCAATAGGGTTTATCAGGATATATGTCCAACTTGCTCCACTTTGGCCGGCTAACACCATGTGAGCGGTTTACCGGTTTACTTTTACTCATCTGCGGTGGATTCCAGCTCTGGGCGGGGCGGTAGGAACTGCTGTAATTATCCATGTAGGTATGTAACCTGGGCGGACCTGCTGTTATGGTTACTGTAGGTCTCTTACTGGATAGGACCTGCCGTTATGGTCTCTGTAGGTACGTAAATGGACAAGACATGCTGTTGTGGTTCCTGTACTTATGTACCCTAAGCGGACTGCTGTTATGGTCCCTGAAGGCATTTAACTGGAACTTGCTAGGTACGTAAATGGATAGGACTTGCTGTTATGGTCCCGGTTGGTTTGTACCCTGAGCGATCCTGCTGTTCTGGTACCTGTAGATATGTAAGTGTATAGGACCTGCAGTTATGGCACCTGAACTTATGTAAGCCGAGCGGACCTGCTTTTTCTGTCTCTGTAGGCATGTAAACTAAGCGCAAATGTTGTTATGGTCCCTGTAGGTATATAACCTGGGCGGACCAGCTGTTATGGTCCCTGTAGGTATTTAACCAGAGCGGACCTGGTGTTAGGTACGTAAATGGACAGGACATGCTGTTATTTTCCCTGTACTTATGTACCCTAAGCGGACCTGCTGTTATGGTCCCTGGAGGTATGTAACTCGAACTTGCTACCACGGCCCATGAAGGTATCTAGCCTGATTGTCCTTGTTCTTACCGCCTGTTACAGTCCCTGTAAGTATGTCACTGGCTTGGACCTGCTATAATTGTCCCTGAAGGTAAGTTACCTGGACAGACATGCGGTTATGGTCCCTGTATATAGAAAGGACCTGCCTTTATGGCCCCTGTAGGTATGTAGCTGGATAGGGCCTGCTGTTATGGTCCCTGTTGGTATGTAACTGGATAGGACTTGCTGTTATGGTCCCTGTAGGTGTGTTACCTGAGCGGATCTGCTGTATTGGTCCCTGTAGATATGTTAGTGGATAGACTTGCTGTAATGTTCCTGTCCCTGTAGGTATATAGCATGAGCGGTCTTGCTGTTATGGTACTTGTTGGTATGTTATTGGACAGGACCTGTTATTATAGTTCCGTGGGTATCTAACTGGATAAGAAATTCTGATATGTTCCCTGCTATGAGTGGCTGGAAAAAACTGCTGTTATGCTCCCTGTACGTATGTTACTGGAAAGGACCCGCTGTTGTTGTCCCGGTAGGTATGTTACTGGATAGGACCTGCGGTTATGCTCCCAGTAAGTATTTAACTGGATAGGACTTGCTGTTATGGTCCCGGTATGTATGTGCCCTGAGCGGACCTGCTGTTCTGGTACATGTAGGTATGTAAGTGTATAGGACCTGCTGTTATGGTACCTGTAATTATGTAAGCCGAGTGGACCTGCTTTTTCTGTCTCTGTAGGCATTTAACCTGAGCGAACATGTTGTTATGGTCCCTGCAGGTAAATAACCTGAGCGGACCAGCTGTTATGGACCCTACAGGTAAATAACCTGAGCGGACCAGCTGTTATGGTCCCTGTAGGTATTTAACTGAATATGACTTGCTGTTATAGTGCAGAAATATAAACGGATAGGACTTGCTATTATTGTCATTTTAGGTATGTAACAGAATAGGACCAGCTGTTATGGTCCATGTAGGTATGTAACCTGAGCGGATCTGCTGTTACGGTCCCTGTAGGTATGTAAATGCAAAGACCCTTCTGTTATGATCCCTGTCATTATGAAAGCTGGCCGGATCTGCTGTTATGTTACCTGTAGGTGTGTAACATGGTCAGTGTGCCTGTTACGGTCCCTTTAGGAACGTTACTGTCTAGTACCTCTGTAATTTCCCCTGTAGGAATATTTACTGGGCGGACCTGCTGTTATGGTCCCTTTTGGTATGTAACTGGACAGGATTTGCTGTAATGGTCGCTGCTGGTATGTAACTGAATAAGATTTGCTGTTATTCTCCCTGCAGGTATGTAACCTTAGCGGAACTTCTGTTACAGTCCCTCTAGTAATATAACCTTAACAAATCTGCTGGTTTGGTCCCTATAACAGTGTATCTGGATTGGACCTGCTATTATGCTCCCTTTAGGTATGTTCTCTTTAGGTGATGATCCATTTAGGTATGTTACTGGCTAAGACTTGCCGTTATGGTTCCAAAAGGTATGTTACCGGAGCGGACCTGTTGTGATAGTACCGTATGTAGCAGGACAGAACCGGCTGTTATTGTCCCTGTAGGTATGTAACTGGATAGGACCTGCTGAAATGATCCCTGTAGGTATTTAACCTGTTCGGGCCGCCTGTTATAGTCCTTTAAGGTATGTTACTGGGTAGGACCTGCTGCCATTGTTCCTATAGGTATGTCACCTCGGCGGACCTGCTGTTATGGTCCTTGTAGGTATGTAACTGGATAGGACTTGTTGTAATGGTAATTGTTTGTATGTAACTGGATATGAACTGTTGTAATGGTCCCTGTGAATTTGTAACTAGATAGGAACTGCTGGTATGGTCCCTGTCCTTTTCTAACCTAAGTGGACATACCGTTATGGTCCCTGTAGGTCTGTAACTGGATAGGACTTGCTGTCATCGTCCCTGTAAGTGTGTAGCTTGAGCTGCCCTGTTGTGGTGGTTCCTTTTAGTATGTAACTGGATAGGACCTGGTCTTTTGGTCTCTATAATTAAGTAAGCTGAGCGGACCTGCTGGTTTGGTCCCTGGAGGTATGTTACCTGAACGGACCTGCTGTTATGGTCCGGGTAGGTATGTAACGGGATGGGTCCCGCTGTTTTGGTTCATTTCTTTATGTAAGCTGATCGGAACTGCTGTTATGCTCCCTGTAGGTATGTAACATCTTCGGACCACCTGTTATGATCCCTATAGGTATGTTTCTGGATAATACCTGCTGCAATTGTCTCGTTAGGTGTGTTACCTGAGCGGACATGCTGTTATGGTCCCTGTATATAGACTTGCTGTCATTGTCGCTGCCGTATGTATGACCTGCTGTTTTGGTCCCTGTAGGTATGTAATCTGAGCGGGAATGCTGTTATAGTCTCTGTAAGGACGTTACCTTAGCGTACCTGCTTTTATGGTCTCTGTAGGTATAATACCTGCTGCAATTTTATCGGTGGGTGTGTAACCTGAGCGGACCTGCTGTTATGGTCCTTTTATATAGACTTGCTGTCATTGTCGCTGCCGAATGCATGATCTGCTGTTTTGGTCCCTGTAGGTATGTAATCTGAGCGGACATGCTGTTATAGTCTCTGTAGGAACGTTACCTTAGCGTACCTGCTTTTATGGTCCCTGTAGGTAATTGCCGGATAGGACCTACTGTTACAATTCCTGGAATGATGTAAGCGGACCTGTTGTTGTGGTCCTTGAAGGTACATAACATGAGGGGACATGCTTTTTACAGTCCCTGTAGGTATCTAACCTAAGCGGACCTGCTGTTATAGCCCGTGTATGTATGTAACTGGCTAGGACTGCTGTTTTGTTCCCTGCAGGTATGTAACTGGATAGGACTTGCTGTTATGTTCCTGTAGGTATGTAATCTACGCGGACCTGCTGTTAGGGTCCATGTAGGTATGTAATCGGATAGGACTTGCTATAATGATCACTGTGGGTACGTAACGGGATATGCCCTGCTGTTATGCTCACTGTACATATGTGACTGTATACGACCTGCTGTTATTGTAACCTTAGCGGACCTGCTGTTACAGTTCCTCTCGTAATGGTACCTAAGCGGACCTGCTGTAATGGTCCCTGTAGCAGTGTAACTGAGGCGGACCTGCTGTTATTTTCCCTGTAGGTATGTAACGGGATAGGAATTGCTGTCATATGTAACAGGATAGAACTTGCTGTTATGGTACCTGTAGCTAGATAACACGTTAAGCTTTGCTGTTGTGGTCCTTGTAGGTAGATAACCAGAGTGAATCAGCTGTTACTGTCCCCTCAGGTTTGTAACTGGACCTGCTGTTATGGCCCGTGTAGGTTTGTTACTGGATAGGACTTGCCGCTATTGTCCCTGCAAGTATGTAACCGGAGCCGACCTGCTGTTATTGTCCCTGTTTGAATGATACAGGAAAGTTCCGGCTGGTATGGTCCCTGTAGGTATGTAAATGGATAGGACCTGCTGCAGTGGTCCCTGTAGATGTAACCTGTTCAGATCACATGTTATGGTCCCTTTATGTATGTTACTGGATAGTACCTACTGTAATTGTCCATGTAGGTATGTAGTCTGGGCGGACCTGCTGTTACAGTCCTTGTAGGTATGTAACTGGAAAGGACTTACTCTAATGATAATTGTAGGTGTGAAACTGGATAGGACCTGGTCCCTCTTCGTTTATAACCCGAGTGGACCTGCTGTTATGGTCCCTGTGGGTCTATTACTGTATAGGACTTGCTGTCATGGTCGCTGTAGGTATGTAGCCGAGACTGTCCTGCTTTTGTGGTCTATGTAGGAATTTAACTGGATAGGACATGGTGTTATTTTTCCCGCAGGTTTGTAACCTGGGCGGACATGCTGTTAAGGTCCGGCTGGGTATGTTACCTTAACGGACCTGCTGTTTTTGTCCCTGTAGTTATGTAACTTGATAGGACCAGCTGTTATTGTTCCTTTCATTATGAAAGCTGGGCGGACCTGCTGTGATGCTCCCCGTAGGTATGTAACCTGTTCGGACCGCCTGTTTGGCCCCTTTAGGAATGTTACGGGATATGACCTACTGTAATTGTCCCTATAGGTATGTAACCTGGGCGAACCTGTTGTTATGGTCCATGTAGGAAGACTGGCTGTCATTGCCGCTGTATGTATGTAACATAAGCGGACCTTCTGTTTTGGTCTCTGTAGGCTTGCAATCTTAACCAAAATGCTGCTATAGTTCCTGCAGAGATGTAACATTAGCGTACCTGCTGTTATGTTCCCTATACATATGTAACTGGAAAGGACCTGCTGGTATGGTCCAGGTAATGATGTCAGTTCAGTGGACCTGCTGTTGTTGCCCCAGTAGGTATGTAACCTGTGCGGTCATGCTGTTAGGGTCCCTGTAGGCATGTAACCTTCACGGACCTGCTATTATGGTCCCTGAAGGTATTTAACCTGAGCGGACCTGGGGTATGGTTCCTGTAAGCATGTAACTGGATAGGACTTGTTGTTATGTTCTTAGCCTATTGGCCATTTTGTGAGACAGTAACGGTCATTTTGGCTTTCTGCTGTTGATGTTGATGTTTCCTTTGGGGTCTGTTGTTTCATGTGTGTGTTTCTATCCCTTTGGTGTCTCTGATGGGAACTGTGGGTTAATTGTATCGATTCCTGATCATTGCCTCCACTTCTATGCTGTATGTATGTTACTGGATATAACATGTTGTTATGTTCCTGTAGGTATATAACTGGATAGGACTTGCTGTTATTGTCCCTGCATGTATGTAACTGGATAGAACTTGCTGTTATGTTCCCTGTATGTATGAAACAGCACAGGACTTGTTGTTTTGTTCTATGTGTGAATGTAACTGGAAACTGTTATGTTCCTGAAGGTATGTGCTTGATAGGACTTACTGTTATTGTCCCGGAAGATATGTAAGTGAATAGGACCTGCTGTTAAGGTCCCTGTAGGTATGTTACTGGATAGGAACGGCTGTTATGGGCCCTGTAGGACCTGCTGTTCTTCTCCCTGTAGGTATGTAACCTTAGCAGACCGGTGGTAACAGTCCCCGTAGGAAGGTTACCTTAGCGGACCTGCTGTTATGGTCCCTGTAGTAGTGTAACATGATAGGACCTGCTGTAGGTATGAAATTAGATTGGGCTGCTCTTATGGTCGGCCCCTGTAGCTATTTAACTGGATAAGAGTTGCTGTTGTGGTATCTATGGTAACTGGATAGGAACTAGAATTAGTTTTTCTACAAAAACACAGATGTCTCCCCCGTTTTTGACTGCTAAGTATAAACTTGACATTTGAGGTATTGAGCTGGGTCTTGTGTGCAACACATCATATAATGAAGATGAACATTTCTGCATAGTAACTTTAAAAATGTTCATAGAAAAATAAAAAAGTTATTGGCCGTAAACAAAAACAAGCACTTTTTTTACCTTTGACCTCTAAGTATGGCCTTGACCTTTGCGGTACAACACATCGTCTCATGATGGTTAACATTTCTGCCAAGTAATTTCATAATCCATCAAAGAATAAGGAAGTTATTGACTGTCCTTTTTTACCTTTGACCTCTAGGTATGACCTTGGAGGTATGGACCTAGGTCTTGTACATGACTCATGGTCCAACTTTCAAGCCTCTAGCTCCAATAGTTTTTGAGATATCTTGCTGACAAGATTTTATTAAAAAAAATTCAAAGGGCAATAACTCTTGAAAGGGGCATAATCCGGATGAGAAAAAAAAATACGCGTCAGCTTATTTCCATTAGGAATGCATATATGAAATTTCAAAACCATAGCATACACAGTTCTAAAGTTCTGCTATGCATCACTTTTAGCATTCATTACAATGGGCACAAATTACCAACATGACAAAGGGCCATAACTCGCAAAGTATTTTTCGGAATTTTGCCAAAAGTTAATCAGTTCATATACTCATCACCACCAATATACTCAACAACTTTCAAGGGTCTAGCTCCAATAGTGTTTGAGATATTTTGCTGACAAGATTTTATTAAAAAAAATTCAAAGGGCAATCACTCTTGAAAGGGGCATAATCCGGACGAGAAAAAAAATACACGTCAGCTAATTTTCCATGAGGAATCCATATATGAAATTTCAAAACCCTAGCATACACGGTTCTAAAGTTATGCTATGCATCACTTTTAGCATACATTACAATGGGCACAAATTACCAAAATGACAAAGGGCCATAACTCACAAAGTATTTTTCGGAATTTTGTCAAAAGTTAATCAGTTCATCTACTCATCACCATCAATATATTCACCAACTTTCAAGGCTCTAGCTCCAATAGTTTTTGAGATATCTTGCTGGAAAGATTTTATTAAAAAACAAATTCAAAGGGCAATAACTCTTGAAGGGGGCATAATCCGGACGAGAAAAAAAATATGCGTAAGCTAATTTTCCATGAGGATTCCATATACGAAATTTCAAAACCCTAGCATACACGGTTCTTTAGTTATGCTATGCATCAAAAGCGTAACTGACGGACGAACGGACGAACGAACCAGAACCAATATGCCCCTCCAACTTTTTCAAAGTTGGGGGCATAATAAGGAAGTTATTGACAGAACACAAAAAAGGCCCTTTTTTACCTTTAACCTCTATGTATGACCTTGACCTTTCATGTATTAAACTGGGTCATGCGTGCAACACATCATCTCATGGTGGTTAACATTTCTGCCTAGCAATTTCAAAATCCATCTAAAAATAAGAAAGTTATTGACCAAACACGAAAAAAGGCCCCTTTTTACCTTTGACCTCTATGTATGACATTGACATTTTAGGTACCAAACTGAATCATGCATGCAACACATCGTCCCATGATAACTTCAAATTCTATTTAAAAATAGGCAAGTTATTGACAAAACCCGAAAAAAGGCCCCTTTTTTACCTTTGACCTCTAAGTATGACCTTGACCTTTGAGGTACCAACCTGGGTCATGCGCGCAACACATCGCCTTATATTGGTTCACATTTCTGCTATGTGATTTCAAAATCCATCTCAAAATAAGAAAGTTATTGACCAAATACGAAAAAAAGGCCCACTTTTTGACCTTTGACCTCTAAGTATGACCTTGACCTTTGAGGTACCGACCTGCCTCATGTGCACTACACATTGTCTCATGATTGTTAATAATTATGCCAAGTAATTTTAAAATCCATCTCAAAATTAGAAAGTTATTGACCAAATACGAAAAAAGGCCCCTTTTTTGACCTTTGACCTCTAAGTATGACCTTGACCTTTGAGGAACCGACCTGCCTAATGCGCACCACACATTGTCTTATGGTTGTTAATAATTATGCCAAATAATTTTAAAATCCATCTGAAAATAAGAATGTTATTGACCAAATACGAAAAAAAGGCCCCTTTTTTACCTTTGACCTCTAAGTATGACCTTGACCTTTGAGGTACCGACCTGCCTCATGCGCACCACACATCGTCTTATGATTGTTAATATTTCTGCCGAGTAATTTTAAAATCCATCAAAAAATAAGAAAGTTATTGACCGGACAGGATTTGCCCATACATATATACATACCAACAAACTTCCAAGGGAGATAATTCAACAAGTATAAATGCGAGAGTTATGGTTCTTGCGCACTGCACGTCGTCTAATGCTGATTAATATTTATACAAAGTTTCGTGAAGATAGCTCTAACGGTTTTCAAGTTACAGAGCGGACACGAATGTGTGACAGACAGACAGACGGACAGACAGACAGACGCCCGGGGGAAAAACAATATGTCTCTCCGAAAAAAATTTTTTCGGGAGAGACATAATTACTGCTATGGTCCCTATAGAAAGTAAACCGGAGCGGACGTGTTGTTACGGTTCCTGTAGGTATGTTACTGGATGAGACCTACTGTAATCCTCGCTGTAACCTGAGCGAACCTGCTGTTACAGTCCCTGAAGGGATATTTCTTAGGGGACATGCTGTTGCGGTCCCGGAACTGCTGTTGCGGTCCCTGTAGCTATGTAACTGGTTAAGACCTGCTGTTATGGCCCATGTAATAATGTAAGCTCCTCAGATCTGCTGCTGTTTTCTCTGTAGACATGTAACCGGAGCGGATCTGCTGTTAAGGTCCCTGAAGGTATTTAACATGAGCGGACCTGTGGTATTCCACCTGAAGGCATGTAACTGGATAGGACTTGCTGTTATTTTCCCTGTAGGTTGGTACCTGGATAGGACTCGCTGTTATGTTCCTGTAAGTATGTAATTGGATAGGACTTGCTGTTATTGTCCCTGCAGGTATGTAACTTGATAGAACTTGCTGTTATTGTCCCTGTAGGAATGTAAGTGAATAGGACCAGCTGTTAAGGTCCCTGTAGGTATGTAACTGAATAGGACCGGCTGTTATGGTCCCTGTAGGTATGTTATCTTTGCAGACCAGCTTTGATCCCAACACGCATTTAACTGGATTGGGCTTGCTGTTATTCGCCATGTCAGAATGTAGCCTTAGCGGACCTGCTGTTATGGTCCCTGTAGCAGTGTACCTGGATAGCAACTGCTGTTATAGTCCCTGTAGGAATGTAAGTGAATAGGACCAGCTGTTAAGGTCCCTGTAGGTATGTAACTGAATAGGACCGGCTGTTATGGTCCCTGTAGGTATGTTATCTTTGCAGACCAGCTTTGATCCCAACACGCATTTAACTGGATTGGGCTTGCTGTTATTCGCCATGTCAGAATGTAGCCTTAGCGGACCTGCTGTTATGGTCCCTGTAGCAGTGTACCTGGATAGCAACTGCTGTTATAGTCCCTGTAGGTGTGAAACCGGATTGGACCTGCTCGTATGGTCCTGGCAGCTATTTAACTGGACGGTAATTTCTGTTATGGCGTCTGTAGTATGTAACTTGATAGGCTGCTAAGGTCCCTGTGGTAATGTAACAGGAAATGACACGTTGTTATGTTCCCTGTAGGTAGGAAACCGGAGAGGACCTGCTGTTTCGCTCCCTGCAGGTATATGACTGGTTAGGACCTACAGTTATCCTCGCTTTAGATATGTCACCTGAGCGAACCTGCTGTAACAGTCCTGGCAGGGATATTTCTTAGAGGACCTGCTGTTATGGTCCCTGTTATTATGTTACTTGATAGGACTTGCTGTTCTAGTACCCGTGACAGGATAGGAATTGCTGCTATGGTTCCTGTTTGTATGTAACAGGATATGATTTACTGTAATGGTCCCTGTAGGAAGGAAGCCTGAGAGGACCTGCTGTTACTGTCTCTGTAGGCATTATCTTGATAGGACCTAATGTTATCCTCGCTGTAGATATGTTACCTGAGCCAACCTACTGTTAAGTCCCTGTAGGGATTTTCCTTAGAGGACCTGCTGTTATGGTCCCTGTAGGGATGTTATATGAAAGGACCTGCTGTTATGGCCCTTGTATATATGTAATTGGATATGTAACTGGACGAGACCTACTGTTTTTCTCGCTGTGGATATGTAACCTGAGCGAACCTGCTGGTACAGTCCCTGTAGGGATATGTCTTAGAGGGCTTGCTGGTGTGGTACTTGTAGGTATTTTCCTGGATAGAACTTGCTGTTATTTTCCCAGTTGGTATGTAAATGGATATGAACTGCTGTTATGGTACCGGTAGGTATTTTACTGTATAGGACTTGGTGCTATGGTCCCTGTAGGTATTTACCTGAGCGGACCTGCAGTTATGGTCCCTGTAGGTATGTAACTTGATATGACCTGCTGTTATGGTTCCGGTGATTATATAAGCTGAGCGGACCCGCACCTCTTATCCCGGTAGGTCTGGAACCTGACGGACATTCTGTTATTGTCGCTGAAGGTATGTAACCTGGCCGGACCTCACGATTTGGTCCCTGTAGGTGTGTAACTTGATTGGACCTGCTGTTATAGTCCCTGTAGGTATGCAAATGGATAGGACTTGCTGTTATTGTCGCCATGGGTATGCAACTGGATAGGACCTGCTGGTTGATTCCTGTAAGTAAATACTTGATTGATTGCACATGCTGGTATGGTCCCGGTAGATATGTAACCTGAGGGGACATGTTGTCTTAGTCCCTGTAGTTATGTGACTGGATAGGAATTGCTATTATGGTAACTGTAATTATGTACGCTGTTTTTGTCCCATTAGGTATGTAACCTGAGCGGATATGCTGTTATGATCCCTGTATTTATATAACCTGAGCGGGCCTGCTTTTATGGTCCCTGTAGGTATTTAACCAGAGCGGACGTTGTGTTATGGCCCCTCTAGATATGAAACTGGATAGGACTTGTTGTTGTGGTGCAGGTATTGAACTGAATAGGACTTGCTGTTGTGGTCCCTGAAGGTACGTAACAGGATAGGACTTGCTTTTATTGTCCCTGTAGGCATGTTAGCTGAGCGGACCGTCTGTGTTGATCCCCGTAGGTTGCAAATTGGATAGGACCTGGTGTTAAGTATATTCTGAGCGGACTTGCTGGTTTGGTCCCTGTAGATATGTATCCTAAGCGGACGTTTTGTTATGGCATTTGTAGGGTTGAAACAGGATAAGACTTGCTGTTGTGGTGCAGGTATTGAACGGAATAGGATTTGCTGTGTTGTTCCTTTAAGGTACATAACAGGATAGGACTTGCTGTTATTGTCACTTTAGGTATGTAGGTTAATAGGACCTGCTGAAATGGTCTCTCTTGGTATGTTAATGAATAGGACAGGCTGTTATGGTCCCTGTAGCCATGTTACCTAAGCGGACCGTCTGTTTTGATCCCCGTAGGTTTTAAACTGGATAGGGCCTGCTGTTAAGTATATTCTGAGCGGACTTGCTGGTTTGGTCCCTGGAGATATGTATCCTAAGCGGACGTGCTGTTATATGGTCCCTGTAGGTATGTAACCTGAGTGGATCTGCTGTTATGGTCCCTGTAGGTATGCAACTGGATAGACCCTGCTATTATGGTTAATGTCATTATGTAACATGACCGGACCTGCCCTGCTGTTATGGTCCTGTAGGTATGCAACATGTTCGGACCGTCTGTTACCGTTCCTTTAGGTATGTTACTGGATAGGAACTGCAGTATGTATGTTACCTGGGCAGACCGACTGTTATGGTCCCTGTGTTATATAACTAAATAGGACTTGCTGTAATGGTTCCTGTAGGTATGTTACTGGCGCGGACCTGCTATTGTGGTCCCTGTGCGTATGTAACTGGATAGGAACTGCTGTTATGCTCCCTGCAGGTATTTAAGCCTACAGGAACTGCTTTACAGTTCTTCTAGTAATGTTACCTAAGCGGACCTGATGCTATGGTCCCTGTAGCGGTGTAACTGGATCAGATATGCTGTTATCGTCGCTGTAGTTATAGAAGTGGATTGGACCTGCTGTTATGTTCCCTGTAGGTTTGTATCTGGATAGGACTTGCTGTTATGGTCCCTGTAGGTATATAACGGGATAGGAATTGCTGTTATATGTTAGAGGATAGAACTTGATGTTATGGTAACTGTAGGTTGACAATACGATATGACTTGTTATTATGGGCCATGTAGGTAGATTACCTGAGCAATCCTGCTCTAACTGTCCCTGCAGGTATGTAACTGGGCCAAATATTATGACTGAAACAACGGAACAGAGGCAGCAGGCGCGTCTGTATCAGTAGTAATGGCACAAAACTGTTGATTATTAATGTGACATGATAAACGCAATGGCATCGAGCAGCCAGGTACCTCTGAGGCATTGGTACTGATCCAACAGCTAAATCTGAAGCTGTCGCACTGAGCCAGCTCGCATGCCTGAGCCAGTACCAACGAGCCTTCAGGTATATCTAAGGCAATGGAACCGTGCCAACAGGCATGTCTGTGGCAGTGGCACCTAACTAGCATGCGTCTCTTTAGCTGAGGCACCGAATCAGCAGCTGTGCCAAAGGCAGCGGCACCGACCGAGCAGGCGCGTCTGCGGATTAGGCTCTGAATAACTAGTTCTGTCTGAGGCAGCGGCACCGAATTATAGACGCACCTAAGAATCAGATGGGCCGACTAGACAAGGCATTAGACATGTTTGCTTGCTCAATGTCACTGCCTCAAACATGCCTGCTGGCTCGGAGCCACTATCACAGACAAAACAGCTGATTCGATGCTTAAGCCACAGACACGCCTGCTGGGCAAGACATTATACATGTCTGCTTGCTCAACGTCACTGCCTCGGGAATACCTGCCTCAGACAAAAGAGCTGATTTGGAACTTAAACCAAAGATGCGCCTGCTGGATCGGTGCCACTGCCGCTGCCGCAGGCATATCTGTTGATTTGGTGCCTAAGCCATAGACATGCCTACTGGCTTGGTGCCACTGCTTCAGACATTCCTTTGGAAGTGGCACAAAGCCAGCAGGCAGGTCTGTGGCTTTGGCGCCGAATCAGCATTTATGTCGGAGGAAGCGGTGCCGAGCCAGCATGCACGTCTATGGCTAAGGCGCCGAATCAGCTAATCTGGCGCCTAAACAACAGACGCGCCTGCTGCCTCTGTACCGTTGTCTCAGTCATAACTGCTAATTCCTTGCCTAAACCATAGACGCTTCCTGCAAAGCCTAAACAATTGACATGCCTGCTGACTCGGTTCCGCTGCCTCAGATATAACTACTGATTCGGTGCCTAAGCCAAAGACGTACATGCTGGCTCGGTGCCGCTGCCTCCGACATTACTGCTGATTCGGTGCCTAAGCCACAGACCTGCCCTCTGACTCTGTGCCACTTCCAAAGGAATGTCTGAAACAGTGGCACCTAGCTAGCAGGCATGTCTATGGCTTAGGCACCAAATCAACAGATATGTCTGCGGCAGTGGCAACGACCCAGTAGTGACTTTGAGCAAGCAAACATGTCTAATGCCTTGTCCAGTCGGCCCATCTGAGGCTTAGGCGCGTCTATAATTCGGTGACGGTGCCCCAAACAGAACTGCTTATTCAGAGCTTAAACCGCATACGCGCCTGCACGGTCGGTGCCGCTGCCTTTTGCACAGCTGCTAGTTAGGTGCCTCTGCCACAGACATGCCTGTCGGCACGGTTCCATTGCCTTAGACATACCTGCAGGCTTGTTGCTACTGGCTCATGCAGGCATGGGCGCTGGCTCCGTGCGACAGCTTCAGATATAACTGATGGATCCGTGCCAATGCCTCAGAGGTACCCGGCTGCTCGATGCCACTGCTTTTGTCATGTCACATAAATAATCAATGGTTTGGTGCCATTACTGCTGATTCAGTGCCTAAACCACAGACGCTCCTGCTGCCTCCATACCGTTGTCTCCGTCATAACTGCTAATTCCTTGCATAAACCTTAGACGCGCCTGCTGGCTCGGTCCCGCTTCCTCTAGTGCTACAGCAATAGACATTCCTGCTGGCTCGGTTCCGCTGCTCCCGACATAACTGTTGATTCGGTGCCTAAGCCATAGACGTGCATGCTGGTTCTGTGCCGCTGCCTCCGACATAACAGTTGATTCGGCGCCTAGGCCATAGACCTGCCTGCTGGCTCTGTGCCACTTCCAAAGGAATGTCTGAAGCAGTGGCGCCTAGCTAGCAGGCATGTCTATGGCTTAGGCACCAAATCAACAGATATTCCCGCGGCAGCGGCACCCATCCAGCAGGCGCATCTGTGGTTTAAGTTGCAAATCAGCTGTTTTGTCTGAGGCAGGCATTTCCGAGGCAGCGACGTTGAGCAAGCAGATATATTTGTATAACGTCTTGCCCATTAGGCGTGCCTGTGGCTTAGGCACCGAATCAGCTGTTTTGTCTGTGGCAGTGGCTCCGAGCCAGCAGGCATGTTTGAGGCAGTGACTTTGAGCAAGCAAACATGTCAAATGCCTTGTCCAGTCGCCAATTTGAGGTTAAGGGGCGTCTATAATTCGATGTCGCTGCCTCAGGGGTACCTGGCTGCTCGATGCCATTGCGTTTGTCTTCTCACATAAAGAATCAATGGTTTGGTACAATTACTGCTGATTCGTTGCCTAAACCACAGACGCGCCTGCTGCCTCTGTACCGTTGTCTCAGACATAACTGCTTATTCTTTGCCTAAACAACTGACGCGCCTGCCGGCTCGGTCCCGCTTCCTCCAGTGCCTAAGCCATAAACATGCCTGTTGGCTTGGTTCCGCTGCCTCAGATATAACTGCTAATTCGGTGCCCAATCCATAGACGTTCATGCTGGCTCGGTGCCGCTGCCTCCGACATAACTGCTGATTCGGTGCCTAAGCCACAGACCTGCTTGCTGGCTCTGTGCCACTTCCAAAGGAATGTGTGAAGCAGTGGCGCCTAGCTAGCAGGCATGTCTATGGCTTAGGCGCCAAATCAACAGATATGCCTGCGGCAGCGGCACCTCTGAGGCATTGGCACTGATCAATCAGTTATATCTGAAGCTGTCGCACTGAGCCAGCGCGCATGCCTGAGCCAGTAGCAACGAGCCTGCAGGTATGTCTAAGGCGATGGAACCGTGAGGACAGACATGTCTGTGGCAGTGGCACCTAACTAGCATGCATCTCTTTAGCTTAGGCACCGAATCAGCAGCTGTGCCAATGGCAGAGGCGCCGACCGAGCAGGTGCGTCTGTGATTTAGGCTCTGAATAAGCAGTTCTGTCTGAGGCAGCGGCACCGAATTATAGACGCCCCTAAGCCTCAGATGGGCCGATTGGACAAAGCATTAGACATGTTTACTTGCTCAAAGTCAAGGCCTCAAACATGGCTGCTGGCTAGGAGCCACTGTCACAGACAAAACAGCTGATTCGGTGCCTAAGCCACTTGCGCTGGGCAAGACGTTTTACATGTCTGCTTGCTCGACGTCACTGCCTCGGAAATGCCTGACTCAGATAAAACAGCTGATTTGGAACTTTAACCACAGATGCGCCTGCAGGATCGCTGCCGCTGCCGCAGGCATATCTGTTGATTTGGTGTCTTAGCCATAGACATGCCTGCTAGCTAGGCGCCACTGCTTCAAATATTCCTTTGGAAGTAGCACAGAGCCAGCAGGCAGATCTGTGGCTTAGGCACCGAATCAGCAGTTATGTCGGAGGCGGCGGCACCGAGCGAACATGCACGTATATGGCTTAGGCACCGAATCAGCAGTTATATCTGAGGCAGCAGAACCGAGCAAGCAGGCATGTCTATTGCTTAGGCACAGGATGAAGCGGGACCGAGCCAGCTGGCGCGCCTATGGTTAAGGCAAGGAATTAGCAGTTATGACTGAGACATACTAAGCCATCAGTTATATCTGAAGCTGTCACGCTGAGCCAGCGCGCATGCCTGAGCCAGTAGCAACGAGCCTGCAGGTATGTCTAAGGCAAGGAAACCTTGCCGACAGGCATGTCTGTGGCAGTGGCACCTAATTAGCATGCATCTCTTTAGCTCAGGCACCGGATCAGCAGCTGTGCCAAAGGCAGCGGCACCGACCGAGCAGGCGCGTATGTGGTTTAGGCTCAGAATAAGCAGTTCTGTCTGAGGCAGCGGCCCCGAATTATAGACGCCCCTGAGCCTCAAATGGGCCGACTGGAAAAGACATTAGACATGTTTGCTTGCTCAAAGTCACTGCCTCAAACATGCCTGCTGGCTCGGAGCCACTGCCACATACAAAACAGCTGATTCGGTGCCTAAGCCACAGACACGCCTGCTGGGCAAGACGTTATACATGTCTGCTTGCTCAACGTCACTGCCTCGGAAATGCCTGCCTCAGACAAAACAGCTGATTTGGAACTTAATCCACACATGCGCCTGCTGAATTGGTGCCGCTGCCACAGGCATATCTGTTGATTTGGTGCCTAGGCCATAGACATGCCTGCTAGCTAGGCGCCACTGCTTCAGACATTCCTTTGGAAGTGGCATAGAGCCAGCAGTCAGGTCTGTGGCTTAGACACTGAATCAGCTGTTATGTCGGAGGCATAGCTACCGAGCCAGCATGCACGTCTATGGATTAGGCACCGAATCAGCAGTCACATCTGAGGCAGCGACACCGAGTCAGCAGGTATGTCTATTGTTTAGGCACTGGAGGAAGGGGGAGCGAGCCAGCAGGCCCGTCTATAGTTTAGGCAAGGAATTAGCAGTTACGACTGAGACAACGGTACAGAGGCAGCAGCCCGTCTGTGGTTTAGGCAACGAATCAGCAGTAATGGCACCAAAACCATTCATTATTTATGTGACATGACAAATGCAATGGCATCGAGCAGCCAGGTACCTCTGAGGCATTGGCACTGATCCATCAGTTATATCTGAAGCTGTCGCACTGAGCCAGCGCGCATGCCTGAGCCAGTTGCATCGAGCCTGCAGGTATGTCTAAGGCAATGGAACCGTGTCGACAGGAATGTCTGGGGCAGTGACAACTAACTGGCATGCATCTCTTTAGCTTAGGCACCGAATCAGCAGCTGTGCCAAAGGCAGCGGCACCGACCGAACAGGCGCGTCTGTGGTTAGGCTCTGAATAAGCAGTTTTGTCTGAGGAAGCGGCGCCGAGTTATAGACGCGCCTAAGCCTCAGATGGGCCGACTGGACAAGGCATTAGACATGTTTGCTTGCTCAAAGTCATTGCCTCGAACATGCCTGCTGGCTCGGAGCCACTGCCACATACAAAACAGCTGATTCGGTGCCTGCTGGGCAAGATAATATACATGTCAGCTTGCTCAACGTCACTACCGCGGAAATTCCTGCCTCATACAAAACAGATGATTGGAACTTAAACCACAGATGCGCCTGCTGGATTGTTGCCGCTGCCGCAGGCATATCTGTTGATTTGGTGCCTAAGCCATAGACATGCCTGCTAGCTAGGCGCACTGCTTCAGACATTCCTTTGGAAGTGGCACAGATCCAGCAGACAGGTCTATGGCTGAGGCACCGAATCAACAGTTATGTCGGCGGCAGAGGCACCGAGCCAGCATGCACGTATATTGCTTAGGCACCGAATCAGCAGTTATATCTGATGCAGCGGAACCGAGCAAGCAGGCATGTCTATTGCTTAGGCACTGGAGGAAGCGGGACCGAGCCAGCAGGTGCGTCTTTGGTTTAGGCAAGGAATAAGCAGTTATGACTGAGACAACGGTAGCGAGGCAGCAGGCGCGTCTGTGGTTTAGGCACCGAATCAGCAGTAATGGCACCAAACCACTTATAATTTATGTGACATGACAAACGCCATGGCATCGAGCACCCAGGTACCTCTGAGGCTTTGGCACTGATCCATCAATTATATCTGAAGCTGTCGCACTGAGCCAGCGCGCATGCCTGCATGAGCCAGTAGCAACGAGCCTGCAGGTATGTCTAAGGCAATGGAACCGGGCCAACAGGCATGTCTGTGGCAGTGGCACCTAACTAGCATGCTTCTCGTTAGCTTAGGCACCGGATCAGCAGATGTGCCAAAGGCAGCGGCACCGACCGACCAGGCGCGTCTGTGGTTTAGGCTCTGTATAACCAGTTCTGTCTGAGGCAGCGGCACCGAATTATAGACGCGCCTAAGCCTCAGATGGGCCGACTGGACAAGGCATTAGACATGTGTGCTTGCTCAAAGTCACTGCCTCAAACATGCCTGCTTGCTCGGAGCCACTGCCACAGACAAAACAGTTGATTTGGAACTTAAACCACAGATACGCCTGCTGGATCGGTGCCGCTGCCGCAGGCATATCTGTTAATTTGGTGCCTGAGCCATAGACATGCCCGCTAGCTTGGCGCCACTGCTTCAGACATTTCTTTTGGAAGTCTCCAAAATGACCTTTACAGTGTTGACGGGGACGTTAAACCTCAAATCAAACAATCAAACAAACAATTCAGACATTTCTTTTGGAAGTGTCGCAGAGCCAGCAGGCAGGTCTGTTGCTTAGGCACCGAATCAGCTGTTATGTCGGAGGCAGCGGCACCGAGCCAGCATGCACGTGTATGGCTTAGGCACCGAATCACCAGTTATATCTTAGGCAGCGGAACCGAGCCAGCAGGTATGCCTATTGCTTAGGCACTGGAGGAGGGACCGAGCCAGCAGGTGCGTCTTTGGTTTAGACAAGGAATTAGCAGTTATGACTGAGACAACGGTACAGAGGCAGCAGGCGCGTCTGTGGTTTAGGCACCGAATCAGCAGTAATGGAACCAAACCAATAAGTATTTATCTGACAATACAAACGCAATGGCATCGAGCAGCCAGGTACCACTGGGGCATTGGCACTAATCCAAGCTGTCGCACTAAGCCAGCGCGCATGCCTGAGCCAGTAGCAACGAGCCCTCAAGTATGTCTAAGGCAATAGAACCGTGCCGACAGGCATGTCTGTGGCAGTGGCACCTGTCTAGCATGTATCTATTTAGCTGAGGCACTGAATCAGCAACTGTGCTAAAGGCAGCGGCCAGACCTAGCAGGCGCGTCTATGCTTTAGGCTATGAATAAGCAGTTCTGTCTGAGGCAGCGGCACCGAATTATAGACGAGCCTAAGCCTCAGATTGGCCGACTGGACAAGGCATTAGACATGTGTGCTTGCTCAAAGTCACTGCCCGAAACATGTCTGCTGGCTCGGAGCCACTGCCACAGACAAGACAGCTGATTCGGTGCCTAAGCCACAGACATGCCTGCTGGACAAGACGTTATACATGTCTGCTTGCTCAATGTCACTGCCTCGGGAATGCCTGCCTCAGACAAAACAGCTGCTTTGGAACTTAAACCACAGATGCGCCTGCTGGATCGGTGCCGCTGCCACAGGCATATCTGTTGATTCGGTGCCTAAGCCATAGACATGCCTGCTAGCTAGGCGCCACTGCTTCAGACATTCCTTTGGAAGTAGCACAGAGCCAGCTGGCAGGTCTGTGGCTTCGGCATCGAATCAGCAGTTATGTCGGAGGCAGCGGCATCGAGCCAGCATGCACGTCTATGGCTTAGGCAACGAATCAGGAGTTATATGTGAGGCAGCGGAACCGAGCCAACAGGCATGTCTATTGCTTAGGCACTGGAGGAAGCGGAACCGAGCCAGCAGGCGCGTCTATGGTTTAGGCAAGGAATTAGCAGTTATGACTGAGACAACGGTACAGGGGCAGCAGGCGCGTCTGTGGATCAGGCGCCGAATCAGCAGTAATGGCACCAAACCATTGATTATTTATGTGACATGACAAACGCAATGACATCGAGCAGCCTGGTACCTCTAAGGCAATGGCACTGATCCGTCAGTTATATCTGAAGCTGTTGCACTGAGCTATCGCGCATGCCTGAGACAGTAGCAACGAGCCTGCAGGTATGTCTAAGGCAATGGAACCTTGCCGACAGGCATGTCTGTGGCAGTGGCATCTAACTTGCCTGCATCTCTTTAGCTTAGGCACCAAATCAGCAGATGTGCCAAAGGCAGCGGCACCGACCGAGCAGGCGTGTCTATGGTTTAGGCTCTGAATAAGCAGTTATGTCTGAGGCAGTGGATCCGAGCCAGTAGGCATGCCCGAGGCAGCGACTTACGAGGCAGTGGCGCTGATCAATCAGTTATGTCTGAGGCAGTACAGGCATATTTGAGCCATTGGCAAAGACACTGGAGGTAGGCCTGAACTGAGCCAGCAGCCATGCCTTAGGCAGTTGCACCTTACCAGGATGCACGTCTGTGGCTTAGGCACCAAATCAGCATTTATGTCTTAGGCTGTGGCACCGAGCCAGCAGGCCTGTTTGCGGCAGTGACTTTAGGCCAGCATGCGTGTCTGATGCCTTTGAACCGATCCATAAAGCATTTTGGTGGCAGTGACACTAAGTGTATTTGCATGTCTGTCGCAGTGGCATCAAGCAACCAGGTAAGTCTGAAGAAGAAGCACTGAACCATCGGTTTTTTGTCCGAGGCAGTGGCACTGAGCCAGTGGGAATTCCTGAGCCATTGGCAAGGATCCTACAGGTATGTCTGAGGCAATTGAACCGAGCCAGCAGGCATGCCGGAGTCAGTGGCGGCGAGGCAGCCGGCATGACTGTGGCACCGAATCAGCAGTTATGTCTGAGACAGTGTATCCGAGCCAGCGGGAATGTCCTAACGAGTAGTTAAGACCCTGCAAGTATGCGTGTGGCACCAACATCGAGCAAGCAAGCACTTCGGTGGCGTGCACCGAATCAGCAGTTATTTCGAAGGTGGTGGCAACGAGCTAGCAGGCTTGCCCGACGCAGTGACTTTCCTCCGGCAGACATGTCTGATGCCTTGCCACCGATCCATAAAGTATTTGGGTGGCAGTGCAACAAGGTTCGTTTGAGGCAGTGGCACATATCAGTCAGATTAGAATGAGACGTGGCACTGAGTCAGTGACAACGACCCTGCAGGTATCTCTGAGGCAGTGGAACCGAGCAAGCATGCATACGTGTGGATGTGGCACCGAGCCGGCAGGCAGGTCGGTGGCTTAGGCTCTGATTCTGCAGTTATGTCTGAGGCAGAGACACCGAGCCAGCAGGCAAGCCTGTGGTTAAGGCACCAAATCATCGTTTTATATCTGAGGCAGCGGGACCGAGCCAGCAAGTTTGGCAAGGAATAAGCAGTTATTACTGATGCAGCTGGTCCGAGCTAGCAGGCGTGTCTGTGATTTAAGCACCGTCTCAGCAGTCACGAGGCAATTACTGTAAGCCAGCAGTCATGCCTGATGCCCTGCCACCGATCGTTAAATTATTTGTTAGGCATGACAGTCACAATGGCATCGAGATACGTTTGAGGCCGTGGCATAGATGCATTATTTTAGCCAGAAGCATTGGGCTGGGCTTGTCTCAGCGAGGGTCAACGACCCTGCAGGTATCTCGGAGGCAGTGGAACGGAGCCTGTTGGCATGCTTGAGTAGTGGCACCCAACCAGCAGACACATCTGTGGCTTAGACACCCATTCAACAGTTATGTCTGAGGCAGCAAGCACCGAGCCAGTATGCACGTCTATGGCTTAGGCATCGAATCAGTAGTTATATCTAAGGAGGGGGGGGGGGGCGATCCAGCCTGCGTGTCTGTGGTGTAGACAATGAATCAGCGGTTATGACTGAGGCAGCGGGACAGAGGCAGCAGGCGAGTCTATGATTTCGGTACTGGTTCAGCAGTTATGTCAGAGGCAGCGGCACCGAGCAATCATGCACGTCTGTGGCTTCGGCATGGAACCAGTGATTATATCTGAGGCAGCTGGACTGAGCCACCCAGACGCGTCTGTGATTTAGGTAAGTTATCTCTCATACAGTGACGCCGAGTCAGCAGGCATGACCGAGGACAAGACTTCGAGGCAGGAGATATGTCAGATGTCTTCGTATCGAGCCGGTGACAACTACCCTGCAGATATGTCTGAGGCAGTGAAACCGAGTCAGCAGACCTAGCTGAGGCAGTGGCATCAAGCCAGCAGGCATGTATGTGGCTAAGGCACCCAATCAGCAGTTATGTCAGAGACAGCTGGACCGAGTCAGCAGGCATGTCCGAGTCAGTGACTTTGAGGCAGCAGATAATGTCTGATGCCTTGGCACCGAATCATAAAGTATTAAATTTTGTGTGACATGACAACAGAATAGTATCGAGCAGCCAGGTACATCTGAGGCATTGACACTGATCCAACGGGAATGTCTGAGCAAGTGGCAACGACCCTGCCTTAGACATGAATGTTAACATGTCTTGTCTTGTCACCAATTCATAAAGGCTTAGGCACCGAATCAGCAGTTATGTAGAATGTAAAACTATACAATTGTGGTTAAAGCCCACTTTATGGCGCGGGTTACGTCATACAAACGCAATGGCGGCGAGCAGCCAGACACGTCTGAGGCATTGGCAATGGTCCACCAGTTAGTCTGAGACTGTCGCACTGAGCCAGCGGCCATGTATGAACCAGTGGCAAAGACACTGCAAGTATGTCTGAGGCAATGGTACCGAACTGGCAGGTATGCCTACAGCAGTGGCACTTAGCTAACAGACATCAGTTTGGCTTTTGTACCTTATCAGCAGTTATACCTGAGGCAGCGGTACCTAGCCAGCAGGCGCGCAGACATGTCTTTGGCTTTTGTATTGAATCAGCAGCTGTGCCTGAGGCAGCGGCACCGAGCCAGCAGGTGCGTCTGTGGTTTAAGCTCCGAATCAGCAGTTTTGTCTGAGGCAGTGTTTCCGAGCCAGCAGGCAAGTCCGAGGCAGTGACGTTCAGCAAGTAGACATGCCTGATGCCTTGGTACCGAGCAATAAAGTACTCTTGTGTTGTAGTGACAGTAGGTAATTTGGCATGAGAGATGAGCAACCAAGTACGTCTGGGGCACTCATCCATCAGTTATGTCTGAAGAAGTGGCACTGAGCCAACGGGCATTTCTGAGCCATTGGCAAAAACACAGCAGGTATATCTGAGGCAGCTGAACCGAGCCAGCAGGCATGCCTGAGGCAGTTGCACCTAGCCAGCAGGCCCGTCTGTGGCGTGGCTTAGGCACCAAATCAGCACTTTGCCTTAGACTGTGGCGCCGAGCCAGCAGGCCTGTTTGAGGAAGTGACTGTCTGCAGCCAGCAGCTATGTTTGCTGCTTTTGCACCGAACCATTAAGTATTTTTGGTGGCAGTGGCATAAAGTATATTGGCTTGTCAGGCGCAGTGGCATCGAGCAACAACGTACGCCTGTGGAAGAAGCACTGAGTCATAGGTTATGTCTGAGGCAGTGACACTTAGTCAGCGGTCCAGCGATCCCGCTGATATGTCTGAGGCAATGGAACCGAGCCAGCAGGCATGCCTGAGGCAGAAGCACCGATGCAGCAGGCATGACTTTGGCTTAGGCACATAATCAGCAGTTAACTCTAAGGCAGTGGAACCGAGCCAGCGGGCATATCTTAGCCAATGGCAACGACCATGCAGCAATGTGTGTGGCAGCAGCATCTAGCCAGCATGCACCGATTCAGCTGTTATGTCGGAGGCAGTAGCACCGAGCTAGCAGGCATGTCCTAGGCAGTGAAATTCCGCCTTCAGGCATGTTGGATGCTTTGCCACCGATCCATAAAGTACTTGTGTGGCAGTGGTACTTAGTCATTTGACATGACGGCCGCAGTGGCATCGAGTAACCAGGTACGTCTGGGGCACTGGCACTGATCCATCTGTTTAGCATTAGTCAGTGGCACTGAGTCAGTGAGAATGTCTCAACAAGTGACAACAACCCTGCAGGTATCTCTGAGGCAGTGGAACCGAGCCAACAGGCATGCAAGTGTAAGTGGCACAGAGCCAGCAGGCACGTCTGTGGCTTAGGCACTAAATCAGCAGTTATCTCCCAGGCAGAGGCACCGAACCAGCAGGCAAATCTACATCTTTGGCACCGAATCAGCAGTTATATCTGAAGCAGTATGGCCGAGTCAGCAGCTGCATCTGTGGTTTAGACACGGTATTAGCAGTTATGACTGAGGTAGCGGGTCCGAGCCGAACGGCGCGCCTGTGGCTTGGGCACCGATTCAGCAGCCATGTATGAGGCAGCAGCACCGAGCCAGCAGACACGTATATGGCTTAGGCACCAAATCAGCAGTTATGTCTGAGGCAGTGGTACACAGCCATCAGGCCTTCTGAGGCAGTGACTATGTGCCAGCTGACATGTCTGATGCCCTGTCGACGATCAATAAAGTATTTGTATATCAGTGACACTAAATCATTAGGCATGACAGTCACAGTAGCATCGAGCAACAAGATACTTTTGAGGCTGTGACACAGATCCATCAGTTTAGCCTGCGGTAGTGGCACTGGGACAGCAGGCTTGTCTCAGCGAGTGACAACGGCCCTGCAGCTACCTCGAAGGCAGTGGAATCGAGCATGCAGGCATACCTATGGATGTGGCACCGAGCCAGCAGGTACGTCTATGGCTTGGGCGCCGAATCTGCAGTTATGTCTGACGAAGCGGCACCGAACCAGCAGGTACGTCTATGGCTTAGGCAACGAATCGGAAGTTATATCTGAGACAGCGGCACCAAGCCAGCAGGTACATCAGTGGCTTAGGCACCGAATAATACTTTCATCTGAGGCAGCGTGTCAAAGCCAGTGGCAACGACCCTGTATTTATCTCTAAAACAGTAGGACCAGGCCAGAAGACAAGCATGTGGAGCTGTTACCGAGTCAATAGTCACGTCTGTGGCTTAGGCACTGAATCAGCAGTTATGTCTCAGGCAGAGGCACCGAGCCAGCATGCAAGTATATGGCTTAGGCAACGAATCAGCAGTTATATCTGAGGCAGCGGGTCCGAGCCAGCAGGCGCGTCTGTGGCTTAGGCACTAAATCACAAGTCATGTCTGAGCAGCGGCACCGAGCCAGCAGGAACGTCTGTGGCTTAGGCACTGAATCAGTAGTTATGTCTGAAGCAGTGGCACGCGACCAGCAGGACTTCTGAGGCAGTGACTGTGAGCCAGCAGATGTCTGATGCCCTGCCACCGATCCATAATGTATTTGTGTAACACTAATTCATTAGGCATGACAGCCACAGTGGCATCGAGCAACCAGATATGTTTAAGGCAGTGGCACAGATCCTTCGGTATAGCCTGAGGCAGCGGCACTGAGACAGCGATTGACACCGACCCTGCAGGTATCTCTGAGGCAGTGGAACCGAGCCTGAAGACATGCTTGTGGAAGTGGCACCGAGCCAGCAGGCACGTTTGTGGTAAAGCACCGCATCAGCAGTTATGTCTGAGGCAGCGATACTGAGTCAGCAGCCACGCCCATGGCTTAGGCACCGAATCTGTAGTTATATCTTCGCAAACGGGACCGAGCCAGCAGGCGCGTCTATGGCTTAGACAATGAATAATAGTTATAATAGAGGCAGCGGGACAGATGCAGCACGCGCGTCTTTGGTTTAGGCACGGAATCAGCAGTTGTGTCAGAGGCAGTGGCATCGAGCCTGCATGTGGAAGTGAAGTGGCACCGAGCCAGCAGGTACGTCTGTGGCTTAGGAACGGGATCAGCAGTTATGTCTGAAGCAGCGTGACCGAGCAAACAGGCGCGTCTGTGATTTTGGCAAGGAATCAGAAGTTAAGTCTGATGCAGTGGCACGAGTCAGCAGGCATATCCGAGGTAGTGACTTTTGAGACAGCATATATGTCTGATACCTTGGCAACGATCCATACAGTATTTTGGTGGCAGTGGCACTAAGTTTATTTGCAAGTCAGTGGCAGTGGCATCAAGCAATCAGGTACCCCTGAGGCAGAAGCACTGATCCATCGGTTATGTCTGAGGCAGTGACATTGAGCCAACGGGAATGTCTGAGCCAATGGCAACGATCCTGCAGGTATGTCTGAGGCAGTGGAACCGAGCCAGCAGGCATGCCTGAGGCATTGGCACCGAGGCAGCAGGCACGACTGTGGCTTTGGCACCGAACCAGCAGTTATGACTGAGGCAGTGGAACCGATTCAGCGTCATGTCTTAGCAAGTGGCAGCGACCTTGCAGTTATGTGTGAGTCAGCAGCATCGAGCCAGCAGGCACGTCTATGGCTTAGACCCCGAATCAACTGTTATGTCGGAGGCAGTGGCACCGAGCTAGCAGATATGTAGAATGCTCGCGGCCCCCGCCCATTGGGGCTTGAAGAAATATATGGGCTGCATGATGCTTCCACGCAGAGCTGAAACCAACCTGCACACGAGTACTGGTAAACAGCTTAGAGGATCTAAGCCTGCCCAGGCAAAGCATTGTGTGTCGGCCCGCCCATGCTTATAAACCCTATTGGTACATTGGGCGACAGGGCTTGAGATGTAATTTCATCTCAATGTCTGGTAAAAGTCCCACAAAATGGGAAGCAACGTCTCCAAAATGACCTATACAGTGTTGATGGGGACGTTAAACCTAAAATCAAACAAAATGTAGAGGGCTCTGGCACCGACATATAAAGTATTTGTGTGGCAGTGTCAATGGCAGTCGCAGTTGCATCGAGCAACCATGTACGTCTGGGTTAGTTGAACTTATCCATCAGTTATGCCTAAGGAGGTGAACCAGGGGTGAAGTCTGAATGTGTAATGTAGAACTTTTCAATTTTTATACGTCTTCAGCAGTTTCACCTCCTCGATGCGGCCCCCGCCCATTGGGGCTTAAAGAAATAAATTGGCTGCATGATGCTTCCACGCAGAGCTGAATCCGACCGCACACGAGTACTGGTAAACCGCTCAGATTCTCTAAGCCTGCTTAGGCAAAGTGGTGCTAGTCGGGCCGTTCATGCTTAAAAACCCTATTTGTTTCATTTGGCGACAGGGCTTGAGATGTCATTTCATCTCAATGTCGGGTACAAGTCCCACAAAATTGGAAGCAACGTCTCCAAAATTACCTTTATAGTGTTGACGGGGACGTTAAACATCAAATCAAATTGGGACTCCGGTTATCATCCAATTCTGATATGAGTGAAATAATCTTGAAAGGGTCGTAAAACCAAAACCAAACAAAGAAAAAAACATCCGACACTATCTGAAATATGCATGGTTAGACACCGTGAAGTACAATTTAAGGCAACTCTTAACAAAATATCTATAACTGCAACTGCTGGCACCATATCAGCAGGAAGGCACCATATCAGCAGCAAGGCACCATATCAGCAGGAAGGAATTGAGTCTTACTGTATAATTTTATTTCATGTACATATATACATGTATATATTGATCGCAGGATCGTTCCCGGGCTTCTCCAGACTTTCGGATGGGTCTTTAAACCGAGGTCCCGTCTCCGTATGACCTTAGCTGTTGGTGGGACGTAAAACTAAAACTCACTCACTACATGTATATATTGAGATGGAAAAGACATTAACATGCATTTAGTTATCAATGTTTAAAAGACATAATTAGTTACCGTCAGGGTACCGACTGAGACTGCCTAGAGAGCAGTCTCGTTGTATGTCTAAACTTTTATACAATTTGCACCCCCCCCCCCACCCCCCAAAAAAAACAAACAAACAAAACAAAACAAAACAAACAAAAAAAAAACTTCAGACATGCTATCGCGGCGCCCTGATTACGACTGTGATGGCTCTAGTTGTAAGCCCTTAATTGTGGGACAGATTCATTTCCATTGCAAAAGGTGGCGGACTAGTTTATTGGCTATGAGTTTTATAAACATTTCCAAGCTTTCAACAAACATTGTAAACTTTACCGCCGAAAAAAAAAAAAACCCCGAAAATTTTACGGTGAAAAAAAAAATTGTTATATTTCTCTTATTACTTCTCAAACTATAGACTGTGTGTACTCGTTAGTCGAAGCGGTTCAAACGAGTATCCACAATGTATACTTTAGAGCAGAAATAAGAAAAATAAGGTTTACCCCTGTGAACCACAGTTTTACAATATAAAAGTTGGTTTCAAGGGGGTCAATATTATATATGCGTGTTTTCGTGATATTTTTCTTATTTCTGCTCCAAATATAGATTGTGTGCACTCGTTAGAACCGCCTCATCGAGGCGGTTCTAACGAATCCCCACAATCTATAATTTAGAGCAAAAATAAGAAAAATAAGGTATACCCCGGAAACCCCAGTTTTACTATATAAAAGTGGGGTTCAAGGAGGTCAAAATTATATAGGCGTGTTTTCTTGATGATACACCACCGAGGAAGGGGTGTGCCTTTTCCTTCTACCGTTATATTATTTGTTGATCAGGAGGTCGCGGGTGCGATGGCTGCCGGGTCGGCGATATTCTTTCCCGCGCCGCGTGGAGATTGATAAGGATATCTTTCATGGAATCTCTTCTGCGGCCTTTCTCTCCCTTCCGTTGATTCGAGATGGGCGGTTGTCAGTTTCTGGTCAAAGAATGTGCACTGCACTTGTTAACCTTTTCCGTATAAGCCTGTCCAGAGGCAAACTGTCCGACTCGAAACGACCTTAATAGTGTTGACTTTGTTAGCAAATAGTGCAGGCCCTGATCAGACGCAGCCAACAGCCGTACAGAACACAATATATATGAAGCGTATTGTGACTAAGGATCACTACCCTGTCCATTCTTGTTCTTTATGTATCGTCCCTTTAAACGCAGACCCCTCTTTCAGAAGCGCACATACTTTGGTCTAGAGAGGCAAAGTGTACTGGAAATTAAACAACTGAGAAGTTCAGAAGATATCGCCCTTGAAAAATTGGAAAAATGCTGGAAAATACCTATGTCTTGGCCCAGTCGTTCAAAACTAACGACGTCGTTAGTTATTTCGTTATTTTTTTTTTTTTTTTTTCATTAAATATGGCAATTATGCTAATATTTTTGCTGAACAAAAATGTGAGTAGATTTTGACAAAAGCTACTCACAGATGTTTTTTCAGCAAAAAATTCAATATATTTTAGTATTCATCATGTTAACTAGTCCTTGTACTGAATGGCCCTGTAAACCCCGCAATACATACAGAAAAGTGGTACTAAATGGGCTATATTATAAGAATCTTATATGGGTGTGAGGGGTGGATGGAAAAATCCGTCCCGAGGGCCACTGTCCGGCATCACGAGGCTTGCCGAAAGATGCCGGACAGTGATCTCGAGGGACGGATTTTTCTATCAACCCCTCACACTCATATAGGATTCTTTTTCTTGCATACCTTCCATTTCTTAGAGAGAATTTGTAATACTGCAGTCAATTCGGCAACCGACGTCCGCCATATTGTGATGACACTACAGGAATGTTTAGTGACGTCACGTAACGTGCATGACGTCAACCTTAACGACGGCGCATCCTGGGTCGTATTCAACCAGTGTATTTATCAAACACGCTAGAATATTCGATTTTGGGTAAGAACACCAGGGTCAGAACATAAATTTCTATCCAAGGGTAAAATCGCGGATTTCCTTGTCTGGTGTGCAAGAAATTATTTTTCAAATATTTGCTCTAGGACAATAAGTTGTGGGTACTCGTGAGAACCACCCCAATGCAGCGGTATGAATGAGGAACCACGGTATTTGTTTGTTTGTGTGTATAAATGTTTTACGGCCCAGTCAACACTATTTTAGGTCATTTTTGAGCCGGTCAGTTTACCTATTTACACTTTTCCTGGGCAGGCTTATACGTAAGCGGTTAATCAGTACAGTTCACATTCTTCCGCCAGAAACTGAAAACTGCCCTTCTTGAATCAGCGGAAAGGAGAAAATGACCGTAGAAAAGATTTCATGATCAATCTTCATGAACAAGTGTTGCCGTCCCGGCAGGTATCGAACCCGCGTCCTACTGATCACCAGTCAGACGCGCATCCTACTGAGCTACCTAGGCCGGCCACGACCTATGTTTGGAGTATAAATAAGGAAAATGTCACAACATTTTATCAGGAAAGTAACCATTTTGGAGATATGAAAAAAAAAATGTATTTTGTCACACGGGTGTGTTAATGTCATTTATCATATGACGTCGCGTCTGAGAATGTAATAACGCCTTGTAATAAATTCGATAATCCGTTAGTGGATTAAATATGCAAATATGTTAGTTATGCCCCGTAACGTTACATGCACGGCGTCCTTAACGTCGTCGCGTTTTCTAATGACGGAATAATTGATATTTTTGTAAACAATCGTGAATAAAATGCGTTTTAAATGTAATATGATAAATAGAAGCTTGCATTCGTGCTCATGTATTATTGGATTTATTAAACCCGCTGAGGAAAATGGATAAAATGCTCGGCAAAGCCTCTCATTTTATCCCTTTTCCTCAACTCGTTTGATAAATTCAATAATACATGGACACTCATGTAAGATCCTCTATGTTAACAGTTTATTAAACTCGTTGAAGAAAAGGGATAAAATGCTCGGCGAAGCCTCGCATTTTATCCCTTTTCCTCAACTCGTTTAAAAAATTCAATAATACATGAACACACATGTAAGATCCTCTATTTAAACAACTGGACCCAGTTGCAATGGCTACCCTTTCAGACCGTGAGTAATTCCAAACAAGAGCGGTCAGAGGATCTGACTATAGCCCCGCTGCCACGCCACTAAAAGATAAAACCCGATAGTGTTAAAATATTTTGAAATCATGCTTACCAGAAAATATCACCGTAGAACATGGTACATGGCAACATAAAACTTATCAGGGGATTTAACTCCATGAGTTCTGTTCCTTTATCCCTAATTTCGGTATTATTCCGAAATCCGACTTCATCATGTAACGTCGCTTTTCATTGGTCGGTATTTGGTTTACACAGTTCACTGTGCTTGGCGTTCTGGGCAAAATAACATTTTGAAAACAAAACAAGTGAATGAGTGCATTATAATGGGGATAACTGTATTGAAAATTATCATTTGGGGAGGTAAATTGTTGCTTTCCTTGATATTTCAACCACATATTGTTAATTACCTCAACTTCAGAGACGCTGTTTGGCTCGGCAGGCTCAGCTAACAAAATAGAAGTAGGGGCAATGGTCAGGAATCGATACAATTAATCCACAGCTCCCATCAGAGACACCAAAGGGAAAGAAACACAAATATGAAGCAACAGACCCCAACGGAAACACCAACAGCGGAGCACAGGCAGACGAGGCACAATGTTGAGCCAATCTGAAGACAAATATTAATTGACATTATGAACGATCATGGCTTAGAACAAATTGTTTACTTACCCACTCGTGATACACATTGGATCTGATTCTTACAACTTTGCCTGTACAGTTTGGAAACATTCAGTCTCCAGACAAACAAGGTGGTCATGTTCATATTGTTTCCGGATATTTAAAATACACATTCCACCAATACAAAAAAAAAAAAACTCGGAGGAAGGTGTACTCGTATCAAAATGGTGACTATGAAACTATGAGGAAAGATGCGCACAGATTGCAAAGGGGAAATACTTAAATGATCATTCAGATGCTCGATCTGTCCAGGAGAACTTTGATTTGATAACTTCTTTCATCCATACTTCGACCGAAAATCATATCCCCTCAACTAGTAGATCTATGTCTTCGATTCCCTTGATTACACCAGAGATAAGAAGAAAAAGTCACAGAAGAAATAAGATTCATGCAAAGGCAAAATAGACGGGCAGTAGTAAACTTAGGACAAAATATGAAACCTTGAGACGCGAGATCAAGAATGATATAAAAAAAATCAGCATGATCTGTATCTGAATAACTTGGGAGGTGATATAAAGGCAAATACAAGAGACTTCTACAGATATTTGGGAGCAGTATTTACCAGAGACAGGATGAGGATGAAGAATAGAAATAGAGGCAATGATCAGGAATCGATACAATTAACCCACAGCTCCCATCAGAGACACCAAAGGGAAAGAAACACAAACATGAAGCAATACTCCAACGGCAACACCAACAGCGGAAAGCCAAAAAGACAGTTACTTTCCCACAAAATGGCCAATAGGCTATCCAAAATAAAATAATATAAGCGACACAAACACCCAACGGAACGGTCAGCGGAAACGAATTCCACTGGGGGCTTAAATCAATTTTACCTGGTGTTACGAGCGCGGCGTAGCAGAAAGAAAAAAGCAAACAAGCCGTTTGGAAAAAATTAACACAATTTATTTACAAGTTATCTTTAACCCGTAGAAGTAAGACAATTAAATGTACTTAGCTCTGCTGTGAAATATCCTGAATGAATCTATTTTCCTTGATCCCACAGAATTCACAGTCCGAAATGAAATATAATATCCTTTAACAATCCAACACAGAATTCAGAAATAATTTTTCTTAAAACACCCAAACTTTAAACTCCAAAGTCTGACTTAATGAGAAAAATCAAGCTCTTTTATAGACCCTAAAATTTCTCTAAAATGTTCCACAGGGCTGTGGAATATGATGATGTAATTTTCTAAAAATAATGCAAACCTGAACTTTCTGGAAAGTTCGGAAGTACTTTTCCTCGTAAACAAGTCGTTTTCAAAAATGAAATTAATCTGTGATTCACTTCTCGAGAATCTTCAACAAGAAGATAAACAAGATATTTATAGCACTATTAGGTCGCCCAGTAGGGTGAAAGTGGGAATCAGAAAAAATAAATTCTTATGCTTAACCACCCCCTCTTCGAGGAAAAGAAAGATTTATGTAATAAGTAGAAGTAAAACAAAGATCAGGAATCGATACGATTAACTTACTCCACCCATCAAAGACACCAAAGGGAAAGAAATACAAACATTAAGCGACCAGACCATAATGGAAACCTAAACAAAGGAAGGCCATAAGGACAGTTACTTTCCCACAATATGGCCATATGACCATCCAAAATTAAAAGACACAAGTGATACACACAGTAAGTAACAAACAACAACATAAATAAATCGCCACAGAAGAACCGCCTTGGAACGGTCAGTGGAAAGATTTCCACTGTGGGGCTTAAATTGATTTTACGTGGCCACAATCCTCGCCCTTTCTTCCGCCGCGATTTAGACAAATAATTTGTTCAGTCCGCATGAAGGCCTACTAACGCTTTCTTTTGCTTTAAGAATAATAAAATATTGAACATAACATAAAAATTACATGTATCTACAATCTACTTCAGTATGAAAGAAAAATACAATTCCTGACACTGCTCAAGATCTTGAAAGAGCATCAGGGATATTGTTAGCTCTCCCTCTGACATGTCTTATGTCTAAATTATACTCTTGTAGTTTAAGACTCTACCTGAGCAACCACTGGTTTTTGTTTTTCATTTCATGTATGAAAGTCAGTGGATTGTGATCACTGAAAACAACAATCGGTGCAGTAGTAGGAGTAAGATAAACTTCGAAATGTTGCAGAGCAAGAATCAGAGACAAGCACTCTTTCTCTATGGTAGAGTAATTTCTCTGATGCTTATTAAACGTTTTGGAAAAGTAGCAAAGTAGAAGTAAAACAAAGATCAGGAATTGATACAATTAACTTACTCCATCCATAAAAGACACTAAAAAGACCACATAAAGACCATAAAAAACCCCATTTTCGTCTTCCTGCAACAAAACACTACCTGCACCTACGTCACTAGCATCTACAGCTAGCTTAAACTCCTTTTCAAAGTTTGGTGCTAAGAGGACTGGTTCAAGCTTATCAAAAGCATTTTGTCATATTGCAGTCCAATGGAATTTTGATCTTTTGCTGAGCAAGTTTGTCAAAGGCTGAGCAATGACAGAGAAGTTATTACAGAACTTTCTGTAATAACTAGCCATACCAAGAAATCGCATTAGCTGTCTTTTGCACGTGGGTACGGGAAAATTTGAGATAGCCTCAACTTTAGCATCAATGGGTTTCACATGACCTTGACCTACAACATGACCTAGAAATGTCAAACTTGAATGGCAGAATTCACTTTTAGCAAGATTGATTGTTAATTTGGCATTACTCAGTCTATCAAAGAATGCTCGAATACTCCAAAGATGTTGATTCCACTAGTCACTGTATCTGATAGCGTCATCAATATAAGCACTGCAGCCTTCCAGTCCTGCGATTACCATGTTTATTAAGCGCTGAAATGTTGCCGGAGAGTTTTTCGTTCCAAATGGCATGACTTTGTAGTTAAATAATCCGTCTGGTGTAGTGAATGCCAAAACCTCCTTTGCTCCATCTACGAGAGGAATTTGACAAAATCCTTTCAGAAAGTCGAATTTCGTTATGTATTTGGCATTCCCGATGTTATCAATGCAGTTATCCATTCTTGGAATTGGAAAGCTATCTGTATTACTTAAGGAATTAACTTTCCTAAAATATGTACACATACGATATGTTCCATCAGGTTTTGTCGATATATAAAGATTGGGTACAACATAAATGTTATAAAACAGACTGCATGCATGGTGGTTAACCCACTCACGGTTGGCAACTTTGCTTCCCTCTTTGATTGCACACCGGTGGGTCGGGCTTAAGATTATATGACGGTTCCAGCGTAGAAAACATAAATGGAATTTTATTTTAGTATTCTTTATGTTGGTTGGCGCCGGATGCTCCGTCTTTGGTTGGGCCCCTCGGAGTCTAACTGTTGGTTTTCTTTTGCTCCAGCAATTCTGTTGTTGTATGCTGTCGAGTCCTCAACCTGGTTTCATATCTGTAGTTTTTTTATTTGTATGTTCTCGGAGATGTTACACTGATGAGTTAGGAAGCCTTCGTGCGGACTAACAAAATTAGTGAATACCGCGACAGAGGTAAGGGCGAGGATTATGAAATCGATTTAAACCCCCAGTGGAATTCTTTCCACTAACCGTTCCAAGGCGATTCTTCTGTGGCGGTTTATTTATGTTGTTGTTTGTTACTTACTGTGTGTATCACTTGTGTCTTTTTATTTTGGATGGCCATCTGGCCATTTTGTGGGAAAGTAACTGTCGTTATGGCCTTCCTTTGTTTAGGTTTCCATTATGACCTGGTCGCTTCATGTTTGTGTTTCTTTCCCTTTGGCGTCTTTGATGGGTGGAGTAAGTTAATTGTACAGAACCCTTATCTTTTTTTTACTTCTACTTTGGTACAAGAATACAAGGAGAACTCCATTCACTTTGGCTTGGTTCAATAAAGTCATTGTCTAATAGATACTGAACTTCTTCTTGAAGATATTTTTGTTTCATAGGATTCATCCTGTATGTATATTGCTTTACAGGGTTAGAACCATTTATGTCCACATCGAGAAATATTTTGTCTGTCCGTGTTGGAATGTCAGGAAATAAGAGTTCATATTAAAAAAATCAGCTGTTTCAGTTCATTCTGCTGATTTGGCTCTAGATGTGATAGTTTCGGGTCGAGATTCCTCAGAATATCGGAGTTATGAAGTTTTGATGATGTGGGATCAGATTTTACTGAATTCATATCCTCACAGTCATTGTCACATGAATTAAGTGGAACAGAGCTAACTAGATTGACTGATGTTAATGATCCATTGTCCCTATCAATGTATTCCTTAAGCATGTTAATATTACACAGCTGCTTTAGCTTGCGCCTCCCAGGAGTGTTTACTATGTAATTTACGTCACTGATTTTTTGTCTACAGTGTATGGACCATAATACCTGGCGTGCAAAGATTTTACAGGAATAGGCAAAAGAGCTAGTACCTTATCACCTGGTTTAAAATTCCTTTCTTTTGTCCCTATGTCATTTAGCTGTTTCATTTTTCTTTGGGCTGACTGAAGATTGGTCCGAGCGGCCTCACAAGCTTTTGAAAGTCTAGTTTTGTAATCAGACACACACTGAAATAAATTCAAGAAAGTGTCATCATTAGAGAGAAATTTCTCTTTCAGAAATTTCAAAGGACCACGAACAGTATGGCCAAATACTAATTTAAATGGACTGAAGCCAATAGATTCTTGTACAGATTCTCTGACAGCAAATAAAAGCAGATGGATCACTTCATCCAAATCCTTCCCTGTGTCAAAGTAGAAGTAAAACAAAGATCAGGAATTGATACAATTAACTTACTCCACCCATAAAAGACACCAAAGGGAAAGAAATACAAACATTAAGCGACCAGACCATAATGGAAACCTAAACAAAGGAAGGCCATAAGGACAGTTACTTTCCCACAAAATGGCCATATGGCCATCCAAAACCAAAAGACACAAGTGATACACACAGTAAGTAACAAACAACAACATAAATAAATCGCCACAGAAGAACCGCCTTGGAACGGTCAGTGGAAGATTTCCACTGGGGGGCTTAAATCGATTTTACGTGGCCACAATCCTCGCCCTTACTTCCGTCGCGATTTAGACAAATAATTTGTTCAGTCCGCATGAATGTCTCCTATCTCATCAGTGCAACATCTCCGTGAACACAAAAATCAAAGAACCACAGAGGTGAGACAAAGGTGAGGACTCGACAGCAAGAAACCACTGAAATGCTGGAGCAAAAGAAAACCAACAGTTAGACTCCGATGAGCCCGACCAGAGACAGAGCACCAGGCACCAACCAACATTATCTCTCTAATTTTCAATAAGCCTTTACGTTGGAGCCGTCATAGAATCTGAGGCTTGACCCACCGGCGTGCAATTAAAGAGGGAAGCAAAGTTACCAACCGTGATTGGGTTAACTACCATGCATGCAGTCTGTCGTATAATATCCATGTTGTACCCAATCTTTTTATATCGAAGAATGATTTTACGAAATTGGGCGCTGAAGTCATTGCGGTTATATATTTTTCTGAATTTATATACTAAGTCACCATAAAATTCGGGTTCCGATAGACCTTGTTGCAGAAGAGATTTAAGTCCAATATTGAATTTTGAAATTAAATCAGAATGGCGTCTATAAAATTTTGAAAAGGCTTTGCGTAGTGTATGGTACCGATAACCCTGATTAAGGAGTTTAGCCGTTAATAATTTATTACGAGTGTTGAAGTCAGATACATGACTACACACTCTAGCAAATCGAATTAATTGCGAAATATAAACGCCATAGGATGGCGCACGAGGAACATCACCATCCAAAAAAGGAAAATTTACAATCTCAAAATCAAAGTCATCGCGTTGATCATAAATTTTGCACGAAACAAATCCATCTACAATAGATAGATGTAAATCCAAAAACGGGGCCTCGGTATCAGAAGAATTTGCTTTATTTAACTGAAGTTCTAGGGGGTAAATCTGACTGATCAAACCATCAAAATAGGTATTATCAATATTTAATAAATCATCTAAATATCTAGAAGTAGAGCTAAAAGCTTCAATAATTTCAGATTGGTTATCAATGGAAAGCGACAAAATGAAGTCTCTTTCATAACAATACAAGAACAGATCAGCCACAAGAGGTGCGCAATTAGTACCCATCGGAATACCCACAGTTTGCCTAAATAACTTAGTACCGAATCTAATATAAATATTGTCAAGTAGAAAGGTGAGGGCATCACACACTTTCTGACATGACCACAGTGTATAATTCTTATGCTCTTTAGAAGTGAAAAATGCATTTCTGACATTACATGCAAGATAGAGAGAATCTTCTCTGTGAAAAGCCCATTCAATTAAATCATTAAGCGTTTCTTTTATAAGATTATGAGGAAGTGTAGTGTAAAGAGTGGAAAAATCGTAGGTAGACAGACTAGAAGCACGAAAATGTCTAGATTATAATTTATTTAAAACCTCATTCGAATTTTTTATAGACCAAAACAGATTTCTTCCTGATCTTTCAAAGACTTTGATAATGTTGGTTGGTGCCTGATGCTCTGTCTCTGGTCGGGCTCATCGGAGTCTAACTGTTGGTTTTCTTTTGCTCCAGCATTTCAGTGGTTTCTTGCTGTCGAGTCCTCACCGTTGTCTCACCTCTGTGGTTCTTTGATTTCTGTGTTCACGGAGATGTTGCACTGATGAGTTAGGAGGCCTTCATGCGGACTGAACAAATTATTTGTCTAAATCGCGACGGAAGTAAGGGCGAGGATTGTGGCCACGTAAAATCGATTTAAGCCCCCCAGTGGAAATCTTCCACTGACCGTTCCAAGGCGGCTCTTCCGTGGCGATTTATTTATGTTGTTGTTTGTTACTTACTGTGTGTATCACTTGTGTCTTTTAATTTTGGATGGCCATATGGCCATTTTGTGGGAAAGTAACTGTCCATATGGCCTTCCTTTGTTTAGGTTTCCATTATGGTCTGGTCGCTTAATGTTTGTATTTCTTTCCCTTTGGTGTCTTTTATGGATGGAGTAAGTTAATTGTATCAATTCCTGATCTTTGTTTTACTTCTACTTTTTATATCACAATATTTAATTACATGCGTTTTAATAGCAGTAAGACAGGAAGTTAATAATTTAGAAAGATCAGTGGTAGTGCAAGAGCTAGAATTTGCAATAAACCGTGCTTTGTAAGGTTTTTTATGAAGTTTTGGTAACCAGTATAGCGTAGGAAGCTTGTCTTGGCCTTCGTTAACACACACAGCAAACTTGGTGGCTGAAAGACAAACATGTTTATCTACTATAGCTCTCTCTTCAGCTAAAGGCTGAAGTTCATAGGCCTTAGTACCACCAAGCTCCTGCTTAAGCGTGTTAACATAGTGGAGCCGTCACACAACGACGACGTTGTTAGCGGCCTTGTCTGCAGGGGCCAAAACAAACTTCATATGAAATTCTTGAATACCTAGTTTAAGATGACGTAAAGACGTTTTGGGCTTAGGAGGTAATAAGTTAGTATTTTGAGAATAGAAAGAAATGCGTTTATTTACTAGTTTTAAAAATGCTAAGTTTCCAGTCCTTAAGGGCATTATGCTCAACATACTCTCGCTTACACCATCGATTACCGAATTCATTCAAGGAAGCAGCGATTTCATCTCTACATTTACTGAAATCAATTTTAGAAGGAAACCGATATTTCGGTCCTTTAGAAATTATATTCCTTATCCTAGAATCAGGAATAATTTTCGAATTGCCAGTAATTACATGACCAGCAGCAGGATAGCAATACTTTGAGTTTTTACAATCACATGAATCAGGAGTATTAGTATCAATATCAAGATCTGAAACAAGTTTATTGAAATAAAAAATGATAGATCTAACAGGTTTGTTATATTTATAGCAAATTATAGGTGTTTCAGTATTTTGAAAATAAGCAGGAATGGAAGAAAGCACCGATCTCTCACGGAAGATACTGGGCAAATCTATAAAATCCATACCCTTATTAATGAAGGATATTTTGAAGAAATGGCGTTTATGATTAATTTCAGAATCAATGTAAGGACGGAGAGTATGCTGAGTATAGCCTCTAGTTAAGAGAGCCGCATCATATAACTGATGAGAACTATCGTAGAATTTATTGGCCTCGGTGTCCAGAAGACGTAAAACAGAAACGGGTAATGAACTTAAAAATGAAAGCATAGAGTGGCGTACATGATTTAATAATATAATTGACAGTCACTTCAGTCTAGTATTGTTTCGTTTAAACGCACGTGATTTACGTTTAAAGTTACCATTTTTCCTGGTGCCGTGAGATCTAGTTCTGCGTTTTCGACATTCCAGGAGTGAGAAAATATCAATGTCCGGCATTCTGGAAATATTACCCTCATGATAAATGTTGTCATTAAATCCCAGTGGAAAAGGGGTCTGTAAAAATTTAATCCATTTCAGTTCAGCTTCATGTCTTTTGATTATTTTGAATCTAGATGTAGAATTTGCATCGTAATAAAGTTTTTCCACTGGTTGTATAACAATGTTATTTACAGAATGACCTGTACGTCGAAAGTGACGGTACAAGAAAGTGTCAGTTTTCTTAGGCTTACTCATTCTACGATAATGCTCGTTCAATCTAGTTTTAAGCATGCGGTTAGTTTGACCGACGTACTGCATATTACAGTTTGCAGCACGTCAAGTAATTAGATAAATTAAATCTGTAGACTGTCATGTCAAATCAGACATGTTAACTACAGAGAAGCGTCTACCGTTTACAGATGAAGTAACGGTAGACGCAGTGCTTAAATGCGAACAACATCTGCACCTCTTGGCATTGCACTTAGAAATACTAGGATACATTCCACTTCTTTTCCACGGATTAGTATATTTTCGAAGGATGGGCGATTTGAGAGGAGATAGTCTTATACGAAGACTACTCCCAAAAACATTGGTATTGCCTGCTCCTTTGAGATTAACTGAAGTTACAGAAGACAAATTTAAGGGTCTAACCAATACCGAAGGCAACATAGTATTAAAGTTCTTAATAGAATGGGGAATCCGTACAGAAGAAGCAGAGTGTAACCTAAGGGGTGATATTGATATTTTAAATGTATTTGTAATACTCATTTTGGTTAATAAGGTTGTGATACCGTCAAAACTAAAGCGATGTTCATACCGGTTATTAAATAAATAAATAAAACAGCATATAAAATTACTGAAGAAGATTCCTTCGAATAGAAGGAAGGTACAACAAAAGCCCACAAAACATCCTAGTCTACTTAAAGTACAGGGATGTCAAACAAGCAGTTGTTATACAACGAGGAACGATCATCGGTTTAATAATGACCTTCAACAGGTATCTAAAGGATGTCAATTGATGGAACAGTGAAAAGCAATTGTAAAAGCAATCCCTGAGGATTGGAAAAATATGATCTTATCATGTTTTTCAATGTTTGATGGAATCTTTCAAGGGCGCTTTGACTTTCAGGATGATAGGCCGATGACTTATACTGCACAATGCCTAGTTCATGCATTACTTGTTGAAAAATTCCAGACATTAAATTTGAGCCTTGGTCTGCATGAATAGATTTAGGAGGCCCAACAAAGGTGAAAAACTTCACTAAGGCCTTGGCGATTGTCTTATTTTTTTTTATATTTCTTAGTGGAATGGCTTCAGGCAAACGTGTGGAAGCACACATAATAGTCAAAAGATATTCACAGCCAGACTTAGTTCTAGGCAATGGACCCACACAGTCTATATTTATTCGACTGAAAGGTTCATGAAAAGCAGGTATAGGCTGCAAATGAGCCATAGGTATAGTCTGATTGGGTTTTCCTACCATTTGGCATGTATGGCAGGACCTACAATTCTGAGAAACATCCGATTTTAACCCAGGCCAGTAAAATGATTAAGAATCTTGTGATAGGTTTTATTTACCCCTAAATGTCCTGACATGGGAGTTTCATGTGCCAAGTTTAATATTTCGGGACGGTAAACCCGTGGAACCACTATCTGGTTGACAATCCACTCGTCTTCAGCTGAGACGTCCGGTGGACGCCATTTTCTCATAAAAATGCCATTTTTGACATAATAACAGACTGGGACCTGAGATACTTCCTGCTCATCTAAAGCCATTTCAAACAAAGGCGAAATTTCAGGATCCTTGTGCTGTTCTATAGCTAGTTGAGACCCGGACATTTTGTTATGGCCTAGATCGAAAGATGAGATATTCTCATGAAAATCTGTTTGCTTACCAGACAGGCATGAAGACAGAGACCTCGTTATCTCGTCATTAAAAGACTGACCCAAAAAGGTATGAGTGAAATCAAAATCCTGTTTCCCATCAGTTTGTTTGGCCTTACGTGCCATAGCCCCCGTGACTGCACATGACGGATAAGGATCAGGCGGTTGGTCTGTGCAAGGATTAGAAGTCAAAAGTGGTTTTACCACAACCTTATCTCCAGCTAAGTCATTGCCTTGCAATAAATGAACACTTTTTTAAAGGTAAAGAAGGTCTAATACCAACAGCCACTGAACCGGATACCAAGTCTGATGACAAATAAACGTTATGAAGCGGAACATTAACAAATCCACATTCCACACCCTGAATAAGGACACTTTTGCCCAAAGAAGACTTCTCAGAAAAAGGCAGAGAATCGGCTAGAATAAGAGATTGAGAAGCTCCAGTATCTCGTAAAATTTTAATAGGGGTAGGATGGGCATATCTGTCACCATTTAGTGACACAAAACCATCTGATAAGAATGGTTCATAAATCTCCATAACTGAATCAGTCTCAGATAATTTAGTATCAGAAAGAGTTTCCTCCCTTACACAAGACTCTAGTTTTGGCCTTATAGAAGTCAAGCCTGTTGGCTTAAGCTCCTCCTGTCTTTCTCTTTCTTTTCTTCGCTTTAATCTTAAACATTCAGAGATTAAATGACCTGTATTTTTGCAGTAGTTACAAACTACTTGAGATTGAGATAAGGGATTCTGGTCTCTGATTTCTCTCCTTTCCAATCTTTCCATCTGCATTTGTCTCTGCATTTCTCTTTCTTTTTCTTTCTCTCTTTCTTCCATTTCTAATCTTAACTTCTCTTATTCAGTTTGTATTCCTATTTCAATTTGTCTCATTTGAAATTCAGTATGTGAGACCATAATGAGAGACAAAGCAGATGGATCAAAAAGTTCTTCTTCAACCAAAAACTGTACCAAAATATTCTTAATTTCATGTTTGTTCATGCTTGTTTTTACAGCAGTGACCCCATAATGGGAAGCATTTCTAGCAAATCTGTCAGTTTGGCCAGAGTAAACAACTCCTGCGTAGGCTGAGCCAAAAAGCTTCTCAAATCAAACGACATGTTTGCTTTTTGTATGTTTTATAAAGTTATTATGGTAATACAGATTGAGGTTAATTTGGCGAAGTTTTTTTTAATGACAAGCCCAACGAGAATTTCACATGAAATGACATTGTCTTTTTCACCTGAAATGACATGTAGTAATTCACATAAAATGACCATCCGCTATATGTCAATGGGGAAATACCAATCTTTTTAAGCAACTGCCAAATCTATATTTGATTAGAAATGACTATTACTTGTCTACAAATGCAATGACAGTCCTAAAATGCTCAAGATGTTTTTATTCCGGACGAGCCCCCAATTTTTGTTACGAGCCAGGCGTAGCAGAATGAAAAAACAAACAAGCCTTTTGAAACAATTTAACAAAATGTATTTAAAAGTTATCTTTAACCCGTAGAAGTTAGAAAATTAAATTTACTTAGCTCTGCTATGAACTATCCTGAATGAATCTATTTTCCTTGATCCCACAGAATTCACAGTCCGAAATGAAATATAATAATAATATAATATCCTTTAACAATCCAACACAGAATTCAGAAATAACTTTTCTTAAAACACCCAAACTTCAAACTCCAAAGTCTGACTTATTGAGAAAAATCAAGCTCTTTTACAGACCCTAAGATTTCTCTAGAATGTTCCACAGGGCTGTGGAATAAGTTGATGTACTTTTCTAAAATAATGCAAACCTGAACTTTCTGGAAGGTTTTGAAGTACTTTTCCTTGTAAACAAGTTGTTTACAAAAATGAAATTAATCTGTGACTCAGTTTTCGAGAATCTTCTATAAGAAGATAAACATGATATTTATGGCACTATTAGGTCACCGAGTGGGGTGAAAGTGGGAATCAGAAAAATAAATTCATATGCATAACAGCGGCCACAATCCCCGCCCCCACTTCCATCGCGCTAAGACAAATAATTTGTTCAGTCCGCATGAAGGCTTCCAAACTCATCAGTGCAACATCTCCGTGAACACAAAAATCAAACAACCACAGAGAGGACTCGACAGCAAGAAAAAACAGAAATGCATGAGCAAAAGAAAACAAACAGTTAGACTCCGATGAGCTCGACCAGAGACAGAGCATCAGGTTCCAACCAACATAAGCCTTTACGTTGGAACCATCATAGAATCTAAGGCCTGACCCACCGGCGTGCAATTAAAGAGGAAAACAAAGTTGTCAGCCGTGATTGGGTTAACTACTATGCATGCAGTCGGTTGTATAACATTTATGTTGTACCGAATCTTTTTATATCGAAGAATGATTTTACGAAATTGGATGCAGAAGCCCTTGAGTTTTTCGAGAAGCATTATCCGGCGCATAAGCTAGAATTCTTGGCATTTAAGTGGGCAGTCACGGACAACTTCCACGATTACTTGTATGGATCAAAGTTTGAAGCTGTGACAGACAAGAACCCCCTTACCTACGTCTTAACGTCAGCTCAGTTGGACGCGACGGGTTAACGGTGGGTTGATGCGTTGTCCGCCAACGACTTTAGCCTTTCCTACCAAAAGGAATCAACAATGCTGACGCTGATTGTATATCCAGGAAGGTGTCAGAAAGAACAGAAAACATCAAATATCAAATGGTCCTCAAGGCCAGAGCGACTGCAATGAACACTACAAGCCAAGCTGTCCCGTTTGTGCACAAAGTGGCTCTAACAGTTTCACCTGATGACCTTAGTGCTAAACAGAAAATCCCTAAGGAGGTCTTAGCTTCAACAGCACTAAAGAGCGCGGACTGGAAGAAAGCCCAGCTGGCAGACCGGAACATTGCTCAGATACTTGAACTTCTTGCTTTTGGCCAACGACCAACTGCTCGGCAGGTTGGGGCCTCAAAGGTAGACAAGCGGTTTTTCAGGGACTGGGAAAAGTTCCGAATAGAGGATGGCCATTCAGTAAGGAGAGAAGGTGAAAACAACTGGTTGTACCCGAAAAGCTTCATATGGATATGTTCAAGGCATACCATAAGCATTGAAGAATGTGAAAGATGTGTTAGAAGAAAAGTCCTGCCCAGAAAAGCAGCCGACATGGTCACCATTGCCAGTACCGCTCCCATGGAAGTAGCCTGCATAGACTATCTTGCACTTGAACGCCCCAAGGAAGGTTTCGAGAACATCCTTGTCGTAACTGACCACTATGCGAGGTATTCTCAGCCAATTCGTACCGCAACCAGACGGAACATACTACTAAAAAAGCTTTATTCGAGAGTTTCTTTCCGCACTACGGATTTTTGGCCAGGATCCACAGTGATCAGGGAGCAAATTTCGAATCAAAGTTAATACAGTCTCTGCAGTCGGACTGGGATAAAGAAAACGCGGACTCCTACCATCCCATGGGAAATGACATGGTCGAGGTGTTCAATAACACACTGCTGAACATGCTAGAAACCCTCGAAGAGACTCAGATTGGAAGTCCCACGTCTCGACCATGACCCATGCATATAACGCCGCCGTCATCGACAGTATGGGTTTCTCGCCCTTTTACTTGATGTTTGGGCGACATCCTCGATTAGTGGCCGATGCCTTCCTTGGGTTACCGCATGCCACTGAGGCTGCTATAAGTCATCGGGACTATGTTGGCAGGCTTATGCTCTGTCTCTGGGTGGGCCCATCGGAGTCTAACTGCTGTTTTTCTTTTGCTCCAGCATTTCAGTGGTTTCTTGCTGTCGAGTCCTCACCGTTGTTTCATCTCTGTGGTTGTTTATTTGTGTTCACGGAGATGTTGCACTGATGAGCACTGTTGAGCATGCGGACTGAACAAATTATTTGTCTAAATCGCGACGGAAGTAAGGGCGAGGATTGTGGCCACGTAAAATCGATTTAAGCCCCCCAGTGGAAATCGTTTCGGCTGACCGTTCCAAGGCGATTCTTCTGTGGCGGTTTATTTTTGTCATGGTTTGCCATTGGGTATTTGTGTCGCTCTACAGACGCTGTCCAGGAAATGGATCCACCAGAAGAGTATGATGATAGATGAGGAGGAAAGGGAATTCTTAACACCAGAGATTACCCGATATGTTTCTCCTATGCGTCGAAGCACTGGACACACTGATGTATTGCCCCGAACTAAGCCAATAAACAGTCCCCTTCAAGGCAAGTCAAGCACTTGTAATAAAAGAAAGACAGAGATAGGACCATAACTCATCTCACCATTTTCATGTGTAAATATACATCTATAGTGTCATTAATAGTTTACGGGCACGTAAAATCGAGTAAAGCCCCCCCCCCCCCCCCCCCCCTCCCTAGTGGAATTCGTTTCCGCTGACCGTTCCAAGGCGGTTCTTCTGTCACGGTTTATTTTTGTAATGGTTTGTGGGAAAGTAAATGTCCTTTGGGCTTTCCGCTCTTGGTGTTTCCGTTTGGTCTGTTGCTTCATGTTTGTCTTTCTTTCCCTTTGGTGTCTTTGTTGGGAGTTGTAAATTATTTGTATCGATTCCTGATCATTGCCTCTACGTCTTTTATTCAATGTTTGTATGTTTGCTCTTCAGACAGTTGTTAACTATCGTTAACATTATAAACCCTCAAACAAACATATCACCCTTATTCATATTATTTGCATAATCTCGCCAGTGTGTATGTGTTTGATTAATTTTGTCTGCACGTGTGACTCGATTTTTATGCCCCCAACTTTGAAAAAGTTGGAGGGGCATATTGCTTCTGGTTCGTTCGTCCGTTCGTCCGTTCGTCCGTTCGTCTGTTCGTCCGTTCGTCCGTTCGTCCGTCCGTTACGCTTTTGATGCATAGCATAACTAAAGAACCGTGTATGCTAGGGTTTTGAAATTTCATATATGGATTCCTCATGGAAAATTAGCTAACACGTATTTTTTTTCTCGTCCGGATTATGCCCCCTTCAAGAGTTATTGCCCTTTGAAATTTTTTTAATAAAATCTTGTCAGCAAGATATCTCAAAAACTATTAGAGCTAGAGCCTTGAAAGTTGGTGATTATATTGGTGGTGATGAGTAGATGAACTGATTAACTTTTGACAAAATTCCGAAAAATAGTTTGTAAGTTATGGCCCTTTGTCATTTTGGTAATTTGTGCCCATTGTAATGTATGCTAAAGTGATGCATAGCACAACTTTAGAACCGTGTATTCTAGGGTTTTGAAATTTCATATATGGATTCCTCATGGAAAATTAGCTGACGCGTATTTTTTTTCTTGTCCAGATTATGCCCCTTTTAAGAGTTATTGCCCTTTGAAATTTTTTAAGTAAAATTTTGTCAGCAAGATATCTCAAAAACTATTGGAGCTAGAGCCTTGAAAGTTGGTGATTATATTGGTGGTGATGAGTAAATGAACTGGTTAACTTTTGACAAAACCCCAAAAAATACTTTGTGAGTTATGGCCCTTTGTCATTTTGGTAATTTGTGCCCATTGTAATGTATGCTAAAAGTGATGCATAGCATATCTTTAGAACCGTGTATGCTAGGGTTTTGAAATTTCATATATGGATTCCTCATGGAAAATTAGCTGACACGTATTTTTTTTCTCGTCCGGATTATGCCCCTTTTAAGAGTTATTGCCCTTTGAATTTTTTTAATAAAATCTTGTCAGCAAGATATCTCAAAAACTATTGGAGCTAGAGCCTTGAAAGTTGGTGAATAGATTGGTTGTGATGAGTAGATGAAATGATTAACTTTTGACAAAATTCCGAAAAATACTTTGTGAGTTATGGCCCTTTGTCATTTTGGTAATTTGTGCCCATTGTAATGTATGCTAAAAGTGATGCATAGCATATCTTTAGAACCGTGTATGCTAGGGTTTTGAAATTTCATATATGGATTCCTCATGGAAAATTAGCTGACGCGTATTTTTTTTCTTGTCCGGATTATGCCCTTTTTAAGAGTTATTGCCCTTTGAATTTTTTTAAATAAAATTTTGTCAGCAAGATATCTCAAAAACTATTGGAGCTAGAGCCTTGAAATTTGGTAAATAGATTGGTGGTGATAAGTAGATGATCTGATTAACTTATGACATAATTCCGAAAAATACTTTGTGAGTTATGGCCCTTTGTCATTTTGGTGATTTGTGAAAAACTTTGTCATCGTTCTAGCGCCTACATTTCTTCACTAATTTCAATATAACTTCACACAAATGTTCCTTATAAAAGAATCTCGAGCAAGTTCGACTTTCAAGGTCATGACCTCAAGGTCAAGGTCACTGTGGCTATTTTCAGAAAAACTTTGTCATCGCTCTAGCGCCTACATTTCTTCACCAATTTCAATATAACTTCACACAAATGTTCCTTATGAAAAAATCTCGAGCGAGTTCGACTTCAAGGTCATGACCTCAAGGTCAAGGTCACTGTGGCTATTTTTAGAAAAACTTTGTCATCGCTATAGCGCCTACATTTCTTCACCAATTTCAATATAACTTCACACAAATGTTTCTTATGACAATATCTCAGCGAGTCCGACTTTCAAGGTCATGACCTCAAGGTCAAGGTCACTGTGGCTATTTTAAGAAAAACTTTGTCATCACTCTAGCGCCTACATTTCTTCACTGCTTTCAATATAACTTCACACAAATGTGCCTTATGACAATATCTTGAGCGAGGTCGACTTTCAAGGTCATGACATCAAGGTCAAAGTCACTGTGGCTATTTTTAGAAAAACTTTGTCATTGCTCTAGCCCCTACATTTCTTCACTGATTTCAATATAACTTCACACAAATGTTCCTTATGACAATATCTCGAGTGTGTTCGACTTTCAGGGTCATGACCTCAAGGTCAAGGTCACTGTAGCTATTTTTAGAAAAATTTTGTCATCGCTTTAGCGCCTACATTTCTTCACCGATTTCAATATAACTTCACACAAATGTTCCTTATGATAATATCTCTAGTGAGTTTCACTTTCAAGGTCAAGGTCACTGTGGCTATTTTTAGAAAAACTTTGTCAATGCTCTAGCGCTTACATTTCTTCACCGATTTCAATATAACTTCACACAAATGTTCCTTATGACAATATCTCAAGCCATTTCAACTTTCAAGGTCAAGGTCACAATGGCTATTTTTAGAAAAACTTTGTCATCGCTCCAGCGCCTACATTTCTTCACCGATTTTAATATAACTTCACAAATGATCCTTATGACAATATCTCGAAAGAGTTCGACTTTCAAGGTAAAGGTCACTGTGGCTATTTTTAGAAAAACTTTTTCATTGCTCTAGCGCTTACATTTTTTCACCAATTTCAAAATCAATTCACACAAATGTTCCTTATGACAATATCTGTAGCGAGTTCCACTTTCAAGGTCAAGGTCACTGTGGCTATTTTTAGAAAAACTTTGTCAATGCTCTAGCGCTTACATTTCTTCACCAATTTCAATATAACTTCACACAAATGTTTCTTAAGACAATATCTCGAGCGATTTCGACTTTCAAGGTCAAGGTCACTGTGGCTATTTTTAGAAAAACTTTGTCATCGCCCTAGCGACTACATTTCTTCACTGATTTCAATATAACTTCACACAAATGTTCCTTATGACAATACCTCGAGTGAGTTTTACTTTCAAGGTCAAGGTCACTGTGGCTATTTTTAGAAAAACATTGACATGGCTCTAGCGCTTACATTTCTTCACCGATTTCAGTATAACTTCACACAAATGTTCCTTATGACAATATCTCGAACTATTTCGACTTTCAAGGTCAAGGTCACTGTGGCTATTTTTAGAAAATCTTTGTCATCACTCTAGTGCCTACATTTATTGATGGATGTTAATAGAACTTCACACAAATGTTTCTTATGGTAATATCTCGAGTTGCTTTGACTTTCAAGGTTATGACCTCAAGGTCAAGGTCACTATGGCTATTTTTAGAAAAACTTTGTCATTGCTCTACCGCCTACATTTATGATTTTAATCTAACTTCATACAAAAGATGCTTATGATAATATCTTGAGCAAGATCTACTTCGCGGCCATGGCCTCAAGTCAAGGTCCCTATGACTATTTTTAGAGAAATATTGTCATAACTCTAGAATCTACATTTATGGATGGATTTTTAAACAAACTTTACACAAATGTTGCATATGATAATATCTCAAGCAAGTTGGACTTTTGCCATTTCAGTGTTTTCCACACACGAAGTTAGTCTTGTGCGAGGGGATTTGTATCGCATGCTATGCCTTGTTTTTTTTAATAAAATCTTGTCAGCACGTCCATATCTTGAGAACTATTAGAGCTTCATTAATCATTCTTGGTACAAGCTTGCATCCAGGCATTGCAACTTCAATGCAAGCATCCATATCTGACCTTGACCTATATTTCATGGTTCACTGACTTCGTGAATTATTGCGACCACCCTGACTTTCACCATTTCACGAAAACTATTAAAGCTTTTTAAATTATAATTGGTACAAACTTGCATCTAGGAATTGCAACTTCAACGCAAGCATCCATATTTGACTTTTACCCATATTTCATGGTTCACTGACTTTGTGAATTATTGCGACCACCCTGACTTTCTATCTAATGTAAGAGTCCATTTCTCAAGATCTATTAGAGCTTCATTAATTGTATTTGGTACAAGCTTGCATTTAGGAATTGAAACTTCAATGCAAGTATCCATTTCTGACCTTGACCTACATTTTATGGTTCACTGACTTTGTAAAATAGTGTGACAACCCTAACTTTCACCCTGATGTAAGAGTCTGTTTTTAAGAGTTTCATTGATGATATTTGGTACATGCTTGCAACTAGGAGTGAAATTTTTATGCAGGCATCCATGTTTGACCTTGACCTAGATTTCATGGTTTGGTGACTTTGCGCCCCCACAGGCGCGACATAGCCTTCGGGGGAATTCTTGTTGTATGTTTTTGAGTCTTTAACTATATTGTTGAATATTTTGCCATCTAAGGACAAGCAAAGGTTGGGGGCATTGTGTTTTACAAACACCATTTCTAGTTTTTATTTCATTTTTTTTCTTATTATCGCAGGTCTGCTCTTGATTTTAGGCATAAATAGTTGTATGTTGTTATTTGAAAATGTCAGGAGCCATTTCACTGTGAGGTGAGAAGTGTAACAGTGATTGATTTTGGAAGTGACGTGTTGTCGTTTGCTTTCATTTTCGTTTGTACGTTTGGCTGTTTGGTCTGGCTGCACTGGAATAGTTTTCATTCATTTAGCCATTGACAGTTTACCAGGCGTGTAAGTCCGACTCCCTATAGTGCCCTCTATTGATCTGTTACCGCCTTGTCCTGTGTACCACTAGCATTTCTTTCTCTCTATTGATACTGCGTCGGTCACATTTGACCATTACCGCAGGAGTACATTTCATACAGGATGTGAAAGAGACAGCATATAGGGGACTTGACCCAAACGGAATCACCAAGAGCGGAAAGCCGAAAGGACAGTTACTTTCCTACAATATGACCAAAAGGCTATCCAAAATAAAATAATATGAGCGACACAAACACCTAAAGACAAACCATTACAAAAATAAATCGCGACAGAAGAACCGCCTTGGAAAGGTCAGCGGAAACGAATTCCACTGGGGGGCTTTAATCGATTTTACGTGGCTTCATTTTTGTGTTTCTTTCCCTTTGGTGTCTTTGATGGGTGGAGTAAGTTAATTGTATCGACTCCTGATCTTTGTTTTACTTCTACTTTGAAACTGGGAGCATGACTGAAATTAAGATGGGAGTCTCTCAAGATAAAGAGAAAAGACAGTAGGTTCATATTTTAATTGAAAGGTCTTACGGGTGCTGCCAGCATTCCAACAGATGACCACATTAAACTAAATCTCAGTTTAAAATCTTTTGAGAAATACTGTGTGTAATCTACGCCTGGTGTCTCATACTGAGAGACAAACTTTGGGACTGTTCAAAAGTGGTCAAAAGCTCATTTGAGTCTGGCATACGTAAGCGACGAGTAACAAGGATAACTTTGGGATTTATTTCTTATTTCCCCCCAAAAAGAACATGTTAGAATCGCCTCATTTAGGCAAGTCAAACAAAAACCTATACAGATTTCCCCCATATAGATTTTCCCATACGTTGTGGATACTTGTGAGACGATTCTAACAAATACCCGCAACATGGGTCTCTGAAAAAAAAGGAAAATTATCTCGTAATTGTCTTCGTTACTTCTTCTTATCTTTGTTGGTTCCTTGTTCCCTATTCCTTGTTCCCTATTCCTTGTTCCTTATTCCTTGTTCTTTATTCCTTTTCCCTTATTCCTTATTTATATTTTCAAACTTTTTTTTTATAAAGGGACATATCAAGTTCCATTTTCGGCCCCATCAAAATGAATCGACAACACGTTTCGGCTTCTATCAAGATAAGACGACTTTACGTATAAATACTGAAAACAGATTCGGTACCTTCAGGTAAAATACTTGTAAATTTCGTAATTATAAACAGCGAATAAGAGAAACACAAATAAACCTATACTTCTTCTTTTCTAATCGATTTTCAGCTTCATAGAATTTTGCGACGCGGTGTAACAGAACATTTGCGTGTGGCACATTTATCATTATTTTACTTCTTACCATAATGGTATAGGTTTCGAAAAGCTGCAAGTATCAATGGCAATTAAGGAATAATGTGTGTGTGAATTCGGGTTTAACGTCGCTTTCAACAATTTTTCAGTCATATCACGACGGTGTCTGGTTGCGACAGGGAGCTCAATGCTCATGTTTATAGTGCTGCCTCACTGAAGTATCATGTCCCAGACACATTACATGATACCACACCCAGTCACATTATTCTGACACTGGATCGACCAGTCCTAGCTCTACCCCGTAAATCTGAGTGCCAAACGAGGAGCAGCTAGTACCATTTTAACGACTTTGGTATGTCGCGACCCGGGATCGAACCCGAGACCTCCCGTTCCCCGGAGCGGACACTCTACCAACTGAGCTATCGGGGCCGGTAAATTAAGGAATAAGGAATAAATAAAAAGTTTCCGTAATCCTTATTCGATTTTCAGATTCACAGAACTTTGCGACGCGGTGTAGCAGAACATAAGTGTATGGAACATTCCTCATACATTTTACTTCTAAGGATAATGATATAGGTTTCGAAATCCAGCAAGTATTGTTTGCGAACAAGGAATAAGGAATAAATCAAAATTTTCAATATTACTTATTCGATTTTGAACTTCATAGTACTTTGCGACACGGTGTAACAGAACATTTGAATATGGCAAATTCATCTTCATTTTTACTTCTAAGCACACTTGTATATGTTTCGAAATCCAGCAAGAAAAATGGCGAATAAGGAATAAATCAATTTTTGTCCTTATTCCTTATTCGCTTTTGAACATCGTAGTACTTTGCGACGCGGTGTAACAGAACATTTGCGTATGGCACATTCATCATCATTTTTTCTTCTAAGCACAATGGTAAATGTTTCGAAATCCAGCAAGTATCAATGGCGAATAAGGAATAAATCAAAATTTTCCTTATTCCTTATTCAATTGTGAACTTCGTAGTACTTTGCGACCGGTGTAACAGAAGATTTGCATATGGCATATTCATCACCATTTTGTCTTCTAAGCAAAATGGTAGAGGTTTCCCAATCCAGCAAGTATCAATGGCGAATATGGAATAAAACCAATTTTCCTTATTTGATTTTCTGCTTCATAAAACGTTGCGACGCGGTGTGATAGAACATTTGCACCTGGAACGTTCATCGTCGTTTTTACTTCTAAGCATAACGAAATAGGTTTCGAAATCCAGCAAATATCATTTGCGAAAAATGAATAAGGAATAAATCAAACAATTCCATATTCGATTTTGAATTTCGTAATAATTTGCGACGCGGTGTAACAGAATTTTTGCGTATGTCACATTCATCATCATTTGTACTTCTAAGCATAATGGTTTAGGTTTCGCAATCCAGCAAGTATCAGTGGCGGATAAGGAATAAGGAATAAGGCATAAATCAAAGTTTTCCTTATTCCTTATTCGATTTTGAACTTCGTAGTACTTTGCGACGCGGTGTAACAGAACATTTGCGTATGACAAATTCATCATCATTTTAACTTCTAAGCATAATGGTTTAGGTTTCGAAAACCAGCAAGTATCAATGGCGGATAAGGAGTAAATCAAAATTTTCCTTATTCTTTATTCGATATTCAGCTTCATAGAACTTTGCGACGCGGTGTAACAGAACATTTGTGTATTCATTCAGCATCATGCGTATGACAAATTCATCATCATTTTAACTTCTACGCATAATGGTTTAGGTTTCGAAAACCAGCAAGTATCAATGGCGGATAAGGAGTAAATCAAAATTTTCCTTATTCTTTATTCGATATTCAGCTTCATAGAACTTTGCGACGCGGTGTAACAGAACATTTGTGTATTCTTACAGCATCATTTGTACTTCTAATCATGATGGTTTAGGTATCGAAACCCAGCAAGAATTATTTGCGAATAAGAAATGTCCAAATTGTTCTTATTTCGTATTTGATTTTCAGCTTCAAAGTAATTTGGCACGCGATGTAACAGAACATTTGTCCTCAATTTTACTTTTAAGCATTATGGTATAGGTTTCACAATCCAGAAAATATCAATGGCGTATAAGGAATATAGACTAAATCAAAATTTGCCTTTTTCCTTATTCGGTTGTGAACTTCGTAGTACTTTGCGAACGGTGTAACAGAATATTTGCGTATGGCATATTCATCACCATTTTGTCTTCTAAGCAAAATGGTAGAGGTTTCCAAATCCAGCAAGTATCAATGGCGAATATGGAATAAAACCAATTTTCCTTATTTGATTTTCTGCTTCATAAAACGTTGCGACGCGGTGTGATAGAACATTTGCATCTGGAACGTTCATCGTCGTTTTTACTTCTAAGCATAACGAAATAGGTTTCGAAATCCAGCAAATATTATTTGCGAAAAATGAATAAGGAATAAATCAAACTATTCCATATTCGATTTTGAATTTCGTAGTAATTTGCGACGCGGTGAAACAGAACATTTGCGTATGTCACATTCATCATCATTTGTACTTCTAAGCATAATGGTTTAGGTTTCGAAATCCAGCAAGTATCAGTGGCGGATAAGGAATAAGGAATAAGGCATAAATCAATGTTTTCCTTATTCCTTATTCGATTTTGAACTTCGTAGTACTTTGCGACGCGGTGTAACAAAACATTTGCGTATGGCAAATTCATCATCATTTTAACTTCTAAGCATAATGGTTTAGGTTTCGAAAACCAGCAAGTATAAATGGCGGATAAGGAGTAAATCAAAATTTTCCTTATTCTTTATTCAATATTCAGCTTCATAGAACTTTGCGACGCGGTGTAACAGAACATTTGTGTATTCATTCAGCATCATTTTTACTTCTTATCATGATGGTTTAGATATCGAAACCCAGCAAGAATTATTTGCGAATAAGAAATGTCCAAATTGTTCTTATTTCGTATTTGATTTTCAGCTTCAAAGTAATTTGGCACGCGATGTAACAGAACATTTGTCCTCAATTTTACTTTTAAGCATTATGGTATAGGTTTCGAAATCCAGATAATATCAATGGCGTATAAGGAATAGAGACTAAATCAAAATTTGCCTTTTTTCCTTATTCGATTGTGAACTTCGTAGTACTTTGCGAACGGTGTAACAGAATATTTGCGTATGGCATATTCATCACCATTTTGTCTTCTAAGCAAAATGGTAGAGGTTTCCAAATCCAGCAAGTATCAATGGCGAATATGGAATAAAACCAATTTTCTTTATTTGATTTTCTGCTTCATAAAACGTTGCGACGCGGTGTGATAGAACATTTGCATCTGGAACGTTCATCGTCGTTTTTACTTCTAAGCATAACGAAATAGGTTTCGAAATTCAGCAAATATTATTTGCGAAAAATGAATAAGGAATAAATCAAACTATTCCATATTCGATTTTGAATTTCGTAGTAATTTGCGACGCGGTGAAACAGAATATTTGCGTATGTCACATTTATCATCATTTGTACTTCTAAGCATAATGGTTTAGGTTTCGAAATCCAGCAAGTATCAGTGGCGGATAAGGAATAAGGAATAAGGCATAAATCAAAGTTTTCCTTATTCCTTATTCGATTTTGAACTTCGTAGTACTTTGCGACGCGGTGTAACAGAACATTTGCGTATGGCAAATTCATCATCATTTTAACTTCTAAGCATAATGGTTTAGGTTTCGAAAACCAGCAAGTATCAATGGCGGATAAGGAGTAAATCAAAATTTTCCATATTCTTTATTCGATATTCAGCTTCATAGAACTTTGCGACGCGGTGTAACAGAACATTTGTGTATTCATTCAGCATCATGCGTATGGCAAATTCATCATCATTTTAACTTCTACGCATAATGGTTTAGGTTTCGAAAACCAGCAAGTATCAATGGCGGATAAGGAGTAAATCAAAATTTTCCTTATTCCTTATTCGATATTCAGCTTCATAGAACTTTGCGACGCGGTGTAACAGAACATTTGTGTATTCATTCAGCATCATTTTTACTTCTAATCATGATGGTTTAGGTATCGAAACCCAGCAAGAATTATTTGCGAATAAGAAATGTCCAAATTTTTCTTATTTCTTATTCGATTTTCAGCTTCAAAGTAATTTGGCACGCGATGTAACAGAACATTTGTCCTCAATTTTACTTTTAAGCATTATGGTATAGGTTTCGAAATCCAGAAAATATCAATGGCGTATAAGGAATATAGACTTAATCAAAATTTTCCTTATTCCTTATTGGATTTTGAACTTCGTAGTACTTTGCGACGCGGTAAAATATGACACATTCATCATCATTTTTAATTCTAAGCATAATGGTATAGGTTTCGAACTACAGCAAGTATCAATTTCGAATAAGGAATTAATCAAATTTTTCCTATTTCGTTATACGAGTTTCAGCTTCATAGATTTTTGCGACGCGGAGACAGAGATCATTTGCGTTTAGTGGATTCATCATCATTTTTTACTTCTAGGCATAATGGTGTAGCTTTCGAAATCCAGCAAGTATTATTTGCGAATATGAATAAGTAATAAATCAAACTTTTCCTTATTCCTTATTCGATTTTGACAGGTTTCGAAATCCAGCAAGTATCGATGGCGAATAAGGAAAAAATCAAAATTTTCCTTATTCCTTATTCGAGTTTCAGATTCATAGATCTTTGAGACATGATGTAACAGATCGTTTGCGTAAAGCACATTCATCATCATTTCTACTTCTAAGCATAATGGTATAGTATCGAAATCCAGCAAGCAGCAATGGCGAATAAGGAATAAGTAATCTCGTAAATCCATTCCCTTATTCCTTATTCGATGTCCAACTACATAGTACTTTGCGATGCGGTGTTACAGAACACTTGTGTATGGGACATTCATCATCATTTTTACTTCTAAGCATAATGGTATAGGGTTCGAAATCCAGCAAGTAACAAATTCGAATAAGAATCAAAATATTCCTTGTTCGATTTTCAGCTTAATAGATCTTTGTGACGCGATGTCACAGATTATTTGCGTATAGTAAATTCATCATCATTTTTACTTCTAAGAATAATGGTATAGGTATCTAAATCCAGCAAACATTATTTACGAATAAGGAATAAACCCAAATTTTCCTTATTCCTTATTCGATTTTCAACTTCAAAGTACTTTGCAACGCGGTGTAACAGAACATTTGCGTATGGCACATTCATCATCTATTTTACTTCTAAGCATAATAATGTAGGTTTCCAAATCTAGCAAGTATCAATGGCGAATAAGGAATAATTCAGATTTGTCCTTATTCCTTATTCGATTTTCAGCTTCATAGAACTTTGCGACGCGGTGTAACAGAACATTTGCGTATGGTACATTTATCATCATTTTTACTTCTAAGCATGATGATATAGGTATTTTTATTTCCGAATGATGAATAAAGAATAAATCAAAATCTTTGGAACTGTCATCTGCATCTTTCGGTGTCAGAAGTATTCATTATCCAGCATCACAGTGTCCTGTGTCCTGAGTTTTCAGCAAGTATCAAGATTCATGCATTCCCAGGAGGAAGTGGAACATCATCACGATATGACCGGGTAGATAGGTCAGTCCTGCATATAATATCACACTTAGTAATGATAGAAGCACCGCATCTGTTCTGGAGTTAAGGAAACAACAGTAATTCAGAAATATAATGACAATGTACACAGATAGACGGACGGACGAACAGACAGTAAGACGCAGAAATTGGACATACAGACGAACGCGCAGACTGTGACAGATTAACATACTGACAGTATCTCTCTCTCTCTCTCTCTCTCTCTCTCTCTCTCTCTCTCTCTCTCTCTCTCTCTCTCTCTCTCTCTCAGAGATCACTACATGACAAAAATAACAAAATACACGCACAATATCACGTGACGTCGTCGTCACATTACGATCTGTTGATACCGCAAAAAAGAGAGTATTCTTTCTGAAGAAAACATGTTTTATTTTTTAACTCATGACTGCCCAAATATAGGTTGTGGGAGCTCGTTTTATCCGCTTCATTTAGTAGTCGGTGATTTGAAATTCGTAGCACCCGTATTTAAGGAGTTTAATGCACCTTATTTTCTCACACTTAACTATGATATGAATTTATTGAGAGGTCTCTCAGCATCTTGAAAATGGAGTCAGAAAATCAAAAAAGACATAAAAAGGGGAGATAAATGTACCTACCCTCTTTTCTCATTTGAACATCCAAACAAATCCAAACGACATCTACTCTGAAACTACAAGGCCAATTGGAACCAAACTACACGTGAAGACGCCATGGGGTGGAAGAACAAACATATATTCTGAATGTCTGGGTCACATGACCAAAATGTCCACCATGCCCATATATGGTAAAAACCTTTGAAATCAACCGTACTCAGGATCCAATAGATCGATGACCTTGAAACTTGATATACAATATTGGGGACCCGGTCCCTTTCACATTTGTTCAAATGATGACATTCGGTTGACCTTGACCTTTCTTACGTCAAGGTCACATACGGTCACTTAGGGTTTTGTATGGCAAAGACAGGATTTTATGGTTCCGTTGCAGCTTATGACATCAGAATTGATATTTGCAACCAGCTAAATGTTCCTGGGGCCATAAGATTACATATTTCTATTTTTTTTCCAAACCTACTGTGCTAACTGATACCAAATTACATATACTGTATCAGTGTGGTCTAGAAATCAAAGTTTGTTTAAGGTGGCCGACCTTAATTTCGGTTGCGCAACGTTCTGCGCATTGCCGTCAATCGGCACTGTAACGACATTCACTTTTTAAGTGGTATTTATATTTTCTTTTCGACCTCTAAAACGAAGTAAATTTTCTACGATTGACTGTATTTTCCATCACACATGGATAAAATGCGCCAACAGTTATCATTTCTTGTCACTGTCAAAGCAGACAAAGTGAACGTAGAAAAAATCGAGTTCAGAAACGATCGAATGTGTCGGTCACAATTGAGCCATTAAGGCAGCCCATTTACAATAGCAGAACTATTTACCTTTTTTATACGTCTTTTTCTCGGAGATAGCTTTGGCTCCTGAAGGCACCTTACCTGAAATTGAAAAGCCCGTCCGAAAGTAGGTCATCTTTCCATAATGGCAGTTACAGTTAAATTTGTAAAGTGTATGGATCTAAGTATTAGATCAGAATCAGAATTTTTTACTGGTGACACGTCCTTAGTCAATCCCTCAACAGGACAACATGTTGAATGCCATCTCCTTTAAAGTACAATCCATTTGCTATCATGTTTGTTTACGCTTGCAGCACACTAAAATGACAGCTCTTTGGATATAAGTTTACACACGGCCTGTGTGTAAACTTTTAGTTTGCTGTGACGTAATCATATTTATGACGTCATTATAAACAGCCGATGGATTGAATCAAAGTCCGCAAGCTACTGATTTTTTTTTTTTTTTTTTTTTTTTTTTTTGGGGGGGGGGGGGGGGGGGGTGTTGTTTTTGTTTTTGCTGGCTGAGAACTGACAAGTATGCCCGTAGAATGAATCATTCTGTCTGCATAGGCCTACTACTAAATTTCATTGTGGTCGAGAACTGCTGGCAGTCTCTCTCTCTCTCTCTCTCTCTCTCTCTCTCTCTCTCTCTCTCTCTCTCTCTCTCTCTCTCTCTCTCTCTCTCTCTCTCTCTCTCTCTCTCTCTCTCTCTCTCTCTCTCTCTCCAGTAAGTCTCTTGGCTTTCTTTCTACTTATATACTGCGATCGGTCACATCTGATCAATACTCGCAGGTGTACATTACATACACACCAGGGGCAGTTGTTCGAAACTAACGACGTCGTTAGTTAACGTATCGTTAATAAAACTTTGATCATTTGCATATGCAAAGCTGCTCACATGTTTTCAGCGAAAATACCAAAATTTTAGATAGTGTACTTACTAGATCACTTAACAATATGACCACTAACGAGCTCGTTGAGCTAACGATGCTTTGAACAACTGGCCCCTGGTATGTAGGATGAAGGCCTACACAGTAATCGTGTAATTACGGTAGGGGTCTTTAACCTTCACAGGGCATAACTCTCCCTCCACATCCCCAGTTAACATCCCGATCCACAGGACGGTGCATTATGTGGCATTATCCCTGCAAATAATGCTAATGGAGCGTGCTCGGACACCGAAATTTTATCGCCGCTGCCTGGGATCAAACCCGGGACCTCTAGTATCAGAGGCAAGTGCACTAACCACTGTGTTATCACGCTCGCACTCGGCATCACGAAAACACGCATATCTAAGTTTAACCCCCTAAAACTACACTTTTATACAGTAAAACTGATGTTTACAGGAGTAAACATTATTCTTCTAATGTCTGTTACTCGTTTAAGCAGAACTGACAATTATGCCCGCAGAAATATGAAAAAAAAAGCAGTTAAAAATTCTCGTTTGTGGTGGTAAAATTTTGTTATATTTGAGCATTGTTTGTTTGTTTTGAGGTTAACGTCCCCGTCAACACTGTACAGGTCATTTTGGAAACATTTCTTCTAATTTCGTGGGACTTTACCCGACACTGAGATGAAATGAAATCTCAAGCCCTGTCGCCCAATGAAACCAATATGGTTTATTAGCATGGACGGTAGGACTCGCACCGCTTTATATGTGCAGGCTTAGATCCTCTAAACGGTTTACCAGTACTCGTGTGCTGTCGGTTTCAGCTCTGCGTGGAAGCATCGTTCAGCCCATTTATTTCTTCAAGCCCCAATGGGCGGGGGCAAGCCCCAATGGGCGGGGGCTATGATATATTTGAGTAGGCGGATTTAAAACACAGTAAGGTCATTTATAGTTAAGAGAGAGAGAGAGCGAAATAGTGAGAGAGATCTTGGTTAAAATACATCAAAATCTGGAACCGTAAAAGCTTCACGGTTAAATCCTAAATGCATGGAATGGAAACTAGAAATCACAAATGATTTCTCTCTCTCTCTCTTTTTGTTGTTGTTTCTAGCTTTAAAGGCCTTCAGGAATATTTCGCTAATTTCGAGCGAATCATTAAATAGAAGTTGGTGTACGAGGGTCCTTCAAAAAGTTTTGTCACTAATAGGTTTCCCTAGTTTTATCGTACGTATTTCTGATAACGCATCATTGCATTTGAATTGCCTTTCAAATAGCCACCGATAACAGTTTATTTCTAGCAAATTGCTTTTATAATTACCTAGATTTATCAAATATAAATGCATGCAGTCAAATACACTGGCCAATTTACGAGTTACATTGTAAAATGGACAGAAAGACTGAAATTCGCAGCTAAATTAAATGCCGTGTAAGGCTTGACATAGGTTGATAATTTGTGTGGCTAAAATGAACCTCTTAAAAAGTCAAAGCGCACAATTTATCGGTGGGTCAAAGCTTTTAAAGCTGGTAAATAATCAACCAAAGATGATGCCCATGTTGGTAGGCCAAAGACCTCCATCACCATGGCAACCATCGCTGCTGTAAAGGCAGCGATCAAAGAAGATGCGCGACTGTCAGTGAAAGAGATATCTTAATGCACTGGCTTATCAGAAGGCGGTGTACAAACCATTCTGACAAAGTACTGGGCTGAGAAAGATTTGCGCTAGATTGGTGCCCCATTTGCTCACTGAAAGGCGAAATTGTATTAAGTTGGTGTGTCTTTCCCTTTGTTGTCTTGAATGGGAGGTGTTAGGTAATTTTATCGATACCTATTCATTGTTTTAACTTCTGTTTGGCAAATCATATGTAGGTGCATGCCCTATCTGAGTGACACCTTTGTTTTGGTATACAATTAACTTAACAAAAAGAGATTTTGACCAAAACAAAAACAAAAAAGAAGATATTTTGCATGAAAAGCTTACTCTTATAACGACCCCCCGTTTTGTATGAACGACCTACTGTTTTTATTTGGTAGGTTTTGCAAATAATATTTAGATATAATACCTTTCTTAGTGATCATATCACTTATATAGCAGAAATTCCTATAATAATTTGAAAAATATATGTATATATGTTCATATTTTTCAGTTTGTGTTTACTTTTGAAACGACCCACATTATCTTATTGGAAAACTGTCAAACTGTTTTCATTTCATAGTTTTGCGGATTACATATAGATACATCACCTATCATGTATTAGCTCAGAAGCAACTATAATTTTTGTGATGTTTTCAAAAAAATAGGTTTTGCCTGTCATGATAACTTTTGAAACGACCCTTTTTGCTTGAAATAACACTATAACCGAATTCTTTCATCATATTGCGGCAGATAATAAGCATTAATATCATCTATTTGCTTTGAGTTATAATTTCTAGCAAAACAGTTATTTTAATGTTGGCGATCCTCACGAAAAAAGGTATTTTGCCTGCAATTTTTACTTTTGAAACGGCCCTCATTCTCTTATATGGCCGGTGACCCCCCATTTTTATTTCATGTTTTTGAATGCCGTATGAATATACATAATTTAATTCAGTAAGTCCAAAATCTCTAGGGCAGAAGTCACTTTAATTTTCGCATTTGTGTGAAATTTTAGCGATTTCCCATTGCAATCAATGCAAAATATGTGTGAAATGGCGTTACTTTTGGATTGACCCCCATTCTTTCCCAGTCTCGGTGACATGATATTTTTATGACTTTAATCTAAAGTTAAGTCCTTGCTGGATACTTTGTTATAATATAAGGAAATTCTCTATGGCAGGTATCTCAGAAAAAAATTAAGGTCGGCCACCTTAAGGGATGTGTGTGATTGTCACACCAATGTTTGGCCAAAAGTAGTTTTGAATTCTGCATCTCAGGAAACACAAAGCCTTGGTGTGTAACATTTTGAACTTTAGACCTGCTGAGATTGTTCAAAGCTGACCATAATGTATGCGACGACATCTAAGAAAAATGGTTGATTTAAAAATAATTTGGCAGCAATGGTCCTGTGATTGGCCTCTACTAAACCATCATGGTCGATTAAAATAAATGGACACCAAGGGTGTGATAATTTATGCCCACTTGAGCTCTGGTGAGCGTAGTTTCCCATGGGCTGCTTGTTTATAACTTTGTGTTCAGATAAGTTATTAAAAGTCGCGTAAGCTTGATGGCAAGCGTAAACCATATTTAATTGGCGTTGTCGTGATACAGCAGCCACAGTTTTCTGCTTTACTGATTGCGCTTGTTTGGTTATGTTTTATTGCTTAGCTGCATTTTCCAGCCTTCATAAACCATTTATTCGATAACCAGTGGTAGTTTGGTATGATGACCATGACAGCAATACCTCTGAAAGACGACAATGTTGAGTGAATTTAACAACGCGACACTATTTCAGTCTTTTTTCAAAGGGTTGGCAGAATTTCGTCCAGTATTTCATAATTGCAGGAAAAACGTATTTTGATCAGTTTACGCCTCTGAACAATCCAGCCTCCTTTTGATTGAAGGTCTGCGAAATTTTACTGCAAACAAAAAGAAACATTATATAGTACTTGCAATTTAGAACGACGATTTTACATACATGTTTTATAGGTTTGTTTTGGTTTTATCATTAATTTGCTGCAGAAAAAGATACTCTTCTAAATTTAAATATCAGCATCTAATTCTCCATCTGCGGATTTGATATACTTCAGCTATTATTTGCTGATTGAATGACTCTGGTTTTGGTTGATCTTTTGGCAAACATGCGCAATTTGTGGTGACCAAGTTACATGAAGATGCAAAAAAGGTCAGGCGAGGGTCTGTTTTGAACCCGATGTTCCCACCCTTCTTGACAAAGGTTTAGAAGAACAAGCTTGATTTTACATAGGAATCGTTACATTTATTATGTCAAACATCGTCCCTGTTCAAAATATCTGACCTATAATGTGTCAACATCAAGTAAGTTAACCTTTCATTCACTTCCTTTCATAAGTACGAATGCATTTCCGCCAGAACGCCTGAAGGTAGGTGCCTGATGCTCTGTCTCTGGTAGGGCTAACCGGAGCCTAACTATGGGTTTCCTTTGCTGCAGATTCTAGCTAGTCCATGCTGTTGAGTCCTCGTCGTTGTCTCATCTCCTTATTCGTTTGATTTTATGTTCGCGGAGATGTTGCATTGATGAGCTAGAAATCCATCATGCAGACTGAACAACTAATGGGTTTTACCCAAGACAGCCAAAGGTGAGGATTGAGGCCACCTTAAATCAATTAAAGTGTCCACCCCAAACCCCAACATCCGTAAAACTTCTTACTGACCCCATTCCAAGGCGGTCATTCTGTTGTGGTTTCTTAATTTTATAGTTGGTATTTGACATGTATGTATTGCTAATACCTTTTTTTTTTATTTTTGGATAGCTGTTTGGCCATGTGGGGAGATAACTGTCCTTCTGGCTTTCCATTCGTAACGTTTTCATTTTGGTGTTTTGAATGGGAGGTGCGAGGTATTTTGTATAGGTTCCTGATCATTGCCTACACTCTGTTTATTAAATCATGATAACTCCTGGTGGCTTGACATAGAAGGCCCTTTTGGCAAATCGGTATGGGACAATTGGGGTTGTTGGGCAAAGGTGAAGTTTACCTTGCGTCAATGGGCGTCCAACTGATATAGGCTTACAACTGGACAAGACCTGTGGTTCTTGCAGCAGGTAAAGGTAGAGGGGGGATACTGTTGTTTCTTCTGTTTCTGTACTTATATTTATTGTGCTCTTTCTCTTCTGTCCCTCACTTTCATCTGCTCTTCTATCTATTATATCAAGCCCCCGCCCATAGGGGCTTGAAGAAATATATGGGCTGCATGATGCTTCCACGCAGAGCTGAATCTGGCCCGCACACTAGTACTGGTAAACCGCTTAGAGGATCTAAGCCTTCCAGGAACCGCAGTGCGAGGCGGACCGTCCATGCTAATAAACCCTATTGGTTTCATTGGGCGACAGGGCTTGAGATGTCATTTCATCTCAATGTCGGGTAAAAGTCCCACAAAATTGGAAGCAACGTCTCCAAAATGACCTTGACGGGGACGTTAAACCTCAAATCAAACAAACAAAAAACTATCTATTATATCGCTTTTCTCTGGGAGAGGACACAAAATGACCAACAGGGGTGTAAGTGTCTTTAAACCCAAAACAATCAATATATGGGACAAATATCAGTAAAAGGAAGTAGTAAAAAAGTAGGTGAAGAACAGGTCAATCAGTGCATCACGTGAAAAAGACCGTGAAATGAAGACCACTAAACCCAACTTTATATAGAGAAAACTGGGATTTACGGGGCAAGCATTATTTTTCTTATTTCTGTTCCAAGGCATAGGTTGTGGGTACTCGATAGAACCGCTTGATGCGGTAATAACGAGCACTCTCAACCTATGTTTTGAACATTTATAACAAACATATCAAGGGTTTTCATAAGAAAAGCAGCCATTTTGGAGATGTGAAAAATGCACAATTTCGCACGGGTGAGTTAACCAGGCATGAGACTGGAGGACTGCTGAAAAAAATCTGAAACCTGAGTGAAAAAAGTCTGAAACCCCTATCATCCCTTCCAAAATGTCATTTTTGCAACTTTCGAACAAAAACAAGCATCTTTGTAAAACTCTTTTACAACCATTAAATCTGAAATCTGCCAAACATCTGAAAAGTCTCATGCCTGGTTATCGTAATGTGTGACAAGAGACACAGGATAATTAAGAGCTAAATGCGAATAGAGGGACAAGGTTATCGAAGGCAGGTTGTCCAATGAAAAGGTAGAAAGTAAGTGCAGGTGATATCTTAAGATGCACGTTTACAGCTTATACCACTACTCTTGGAAAAGGGAAGAAGGAAGAATGTTTAAGGGGCGGCTTTACATTACCCAGTAAGATTTCAATAGGGACCTTGTAGTGGCCAGTAACATTTACGTGTTTAAAATATGATAATGTCGATGTTAGTTTGGGAGCCTTCAGCACAAACTGGAAACTTTGGATAATCAATCTTGAAACATACAATGTATTTATTAAATGTTGATAGATTCAAGTCACCAGTTTAGAGAATCACTTGATAGTACATCGCTGACAAATATGCTTGGTGATGTATAGGTCTATTCACCTCATTAAATAAAAACCAGAAGGAAATGGACATTAGTAATTTTTCAAAAATATATCTGTTGGTGCCTGTTATGATACTGTGACCAGCCAGTAAAATAATTTATTTTATGTATATTTTAATATGGATTTTTATCACGATCTGTGACACAGCAGGACAAACCAGCAAAAGTGTCCTTGGGTATCTGAGTCCTTTGTTCATGCCCAGGTTGACATAGAGTCATCAAGTTTCACATGCATGTACAAAAATAACCGTTCTGCATACTGACGAAAAAGAAATTGTTTTAAAAAATACTAAAAATCCTTTAGCGCAAAAAATAGTGTAAAATTTACAAATTTCTGGGTGTAAAATTCCAATGGTCAAAATTTATGGTAACATCGGATGTAGTTACGTCATATCATGAATTTTGGTATCTTCGAGTATTGACAAATATTTTGGATGATGCAATAAATCAACATTCAATTGTAAGCGCAAGCTACACATAACTAAACTTAATCCAACTATTACATTAGAATGGGGGTGGGTGTAAACTCGTAGAATTTTCAACACCTTTTCCCCATCAGATTTGCTAAATAATCACATGCCATATAGGTTAGGCTTCTATCTCAATGAAACAGCACAAACAAAGCGTGAGAATTTTGGGTGCATTAAATTTTTCGAAATCTGGTCTCAAATCCCGGACTATAGGCGTTTATAACGAGAACCCGCAACGCAACCTTTGCCTGGAAGAAGAAACAAGAAAACTAATTTATTGTATACATAGCAGTGAAATCAATGCATATCTAACTACTTTTCTCGCCAAAATTCATATATGCTATCTATTAAATAATTATGTAAAATACCTTGAAAAGCACTTTTTGTACTGTAAAAAAAATGCTGTATTAAAATGGCGATCTGTTTTTGTTTTGAAACTGACAGTTGTGACGTCATAGCCAAGTCAAAACTGGTGACGTAAGATCCGACTTATCAGTTACAGTAAGTGTCCTGAAATATTTTAAAATTAAAAAGAAAATTTAGTTTTTTCGATAAATAACAAACATATTTCATCGAATGTGTTGGAAATTCTGAGTTTCTGACGTTTTCAACACACGAGATGAAATATTTTTGATGTTAATCGAAAAAAGTAAATTTTCTTTTCATTTTAAAATATTAAGGACACTTACTGTAAATGATTGGGATTCACATGTGTTTATCATGAAAATTCTGATATTTTCAACACACTATATGAAATACTTCTGATATTTATCGAAAAAAAAAGTAAATTTTCTTTGTATTATTTAATATTTTAGGACACTTACTGTAATTCTTTGTAATTCTCGTGTGTTGAAAACATCAGGATTTTCATCACACTCGATGAAATAGTTTTGTTTGTTTGTATTAACGACCAAGTCAACACTATTTAGGTCATTTTTGAGCCGGTCAGTTTACCTATCCACACTTTCCTGGGCAGGCTTATACGTAAGCGGTTAACCAGTACAACTGACCTTCATGAATAAGCGGAAGGGAGAGAATGATCGTAGAAAAGATTTCATGATCAATATCCACAAAGGAATGTTGCCGACCCCGGCGAGAGTCGAACCCGCGTCCTCCTGATCACCAGTCAGACGCGCATCCGACTGAGCCACCGAGGCCGGCGAAATATTTTTGATATTCATCTCAAAAAATTAACTCTTATCATGCTGTTCACGACAACCCCTATCTTTGGAAACAGTGTAGATCCAGATCAGATGGCTTCTGAAGAAGCCATCTGATCAGGATCTACACTGTTTGACATTAAGTTTATTGCTTAGTAAGGATACATTACATCAAGTAATCTGATTGGTTCAAAGTCAGAAATGGGTGTGGCTAAACTGAATATTCAGCAAGAGAAGGGGTAAATATCATCTATGTATATAGAGAAATCTTACATGGGTGCACATATATTATTGAATTTATTAAACGAGTTGAGGAAATGGGTTAATATGCGAGGCTTTGCCGAGCATTTTATCCCTTTTCCTCAACGATTTTAACAAATTCAATAATGCATGAGCACGAATGCAAGATACTATTTATCAATTGGCATCTAAAGCGCATTCTATTCACGATTGTTTATAAAAATGTCAATATTCCACCGTTAGTAACGCGACGTCGTTAAGGACGTCGTACATGTAACGTTACTGGACGTATCTGGCTAATTTTCATATTTAATCCATTAGTGGATTATAGAAAATATTACATGGCGTTATTTCACTCTCAGACGCGACGTCATATGATAAACCCATGTAAATCCCATTTTTTCCATACGAAAATGGGACTTATAGGGGTATTCATTTCACGAACATGTTAATATGTTGATTTGACATGGATTAATAGAGCTCTCCAAAGGCTCTTACCGTAATCTAATGCCTGAGATCCCCATTTATGAAACCTTATCAATACCAGCTCCGTAACTTACTCAATTCGATAACACACCCGTGCGACATAGTGCATTTTCTCACATGACCAAAACGGCTACTTTTCTGATGAAAATCTGTTATATTTTTCTTATTTATACTTCAAACATAGGTTGTGGGTGCTCGTTAGAACCTCCTTATTGAGGCGGTTCTAACGAGTACCCCCAGCCTCTGTATTGGAGCAAAAATACGAAAAATAATGCATACCCCCGTAAACTCCAGTTTTCTCCATATAAAGTTGGTTTTTTGGGGTGTTCAATTCACGGACTTGTTCACGTGATGCGCTGTTCTGTTATATCTACCCTTTTGTGTTCAGCGTAATGTTAAATTTTCTGCCAAGTCACAGATGCTTTCCAGGATGGTTGCAATGGCATACCTATTAGGAATCGCTTTGATGGGAAGCTTTTCAATCTCAGAAGGTTGCAAGCCAAATCCTAGGTGCAGACAGAGGTGCTAAATGAGTTCCTCTTTGCTGAGTCTATCAGCCAGCACCTGGCAACAATTACAAAGAGCCCACCATCACAGTGAAAGGTCAAAATAGAAGTGGAGGCAATGATCAGGAATGGATACAATTTGCCGCCAACTCCCATCAGAGACACCAAAGGGAAAGAAACACAAACATGAAACAAAAGACCCTAATGGAAACATCAATAGCGGAAAGCCAAAAGGACAGTTACTTTCCCACAAAATGGCCAATAGGTTATCCAAAATAAAATTAAATAAGCGACACAAACACCCAAAGACAAACCATAACCGCGACAGAAGAACGTCAGTGGAAACGAATTTCACTAGGATTTTACGAGGCCACAATCCTCGCACTTACTTCCGTCGTGATTAAGACAAATAATTTGCTCAGTCCGCATGAAGGCCTCCTTACTCATCAGTGCAACATCTCCGTGAACATAAAAATCAAACAATCAAAAACTGAAAGTGGTAGACAAGTTCACTTTCAACAGCCGTGCAAATTGATGGTGAAGTCAATGCCATGACTTACAAAGCTAGTGCAGCATTTGGCCAACACCGTGGTAATGTCTGGGATCGAAGTGAAATCAGAATCGACACAAAACTGGAAGTTTCGCGATTCTAAAAGCGTTCTCGAAGCACTGTTGATAAACTTGATATCAAAAGACACGAATTTGGTATTCTCTATATATCAGTTGGGCGGCCCAGTGACGCAAGATACACGAACGATACCTTCGCCTCAGCCCACCGCCCACAGCCATGTGATTTGAACTTACGATCTTTTCGTTGAAAGCCCGATACTCGCGCCACAGAGCTTTGTCGAACCGTAAATTTCTCATTTCGTAAATTTCACACCCATAAAAAGTACGTCACATTTGTCAAATGCGAAATTTACGTATGGTCAGTTTCGATAAGTTTTGGGTCTAAAATTTGTGCTCAAATTTCTCTTGTTGATAATTTCTGACATGTGAAGAATTGATAAGTATTCGGCACATCTGTGCAGAACTGGTGCGACTTTGTCTGGGGTGTGACGAATTGGTACCAAATCCTCGGACATGTGAAGAATTCGTTGATAATTTCTGACGTGTAAAGAATCGGTAAGTATTCGTCACACCTGTGACCTGTTGAAGATTTGGTCATGAAAATTTTGCTAAGACCAATCATCCTCGTCCACTGATTCCAGTAGAGCAGTTCTCAGCTGATGGATAAGTACTTGTTACTTGCCTCCGGGAGGCTTGTCCAGGAACAGCGTGGTTAGGTCAAATGACCCAGAAGAATCCGTGCGTTTGTTTTTCGTTGCACTGATTGAAGAATATAAGAATCTGATATGGGGTTCTGTTGAAGATGAGCGTTTCCAACCCTCGGGATGACCGAGCTGAGCGGAACCGAGGCGCTCAGCACGGTCATCCCGAGGGTTGGAAACGCCCATCTACAACAGAATATTGGATTCTTTTTCTTGCACAACACCCCCGGTTATATAGTGTTTGCAAAATAAAAGTAGTGCGGAAGTAGTTCCGGCAGTTGAATAGAATTGAAGCGCATTTATGTTAGTTGCCTGGATCGGAACACCAGGGTCAGAACATAAATTTCTATCCCAGGGTAAAATCACGGATTTCCTTGTCTGGCGTGCAAGAATATACCAAGTTTCTAAATCAGAAGTTAAAATAATTATATGGAAGGCCCAGGGATTGTCATAATTAATGCAGCCTATCCCAAGCAACATAAGGAAGCGGAAACCACACCGAACAGAAACCACATTCTTGCACACCAGACAAGAAAATCCGCGATTTTACCCTGAGATAGAAATTCATGTTCTGACCCTGGTGTTCCGACCCCAAATCGAATATGATCCCGTGTTTGATAAATGTACTGGTTGAGCACAACCTCATGCGCGGCGTCGTCATGCGTGACGTCACTGAACATTCCTGTTGTGTCATCACAAAATGACGGACGTCGGTTACCGAGGTGACAGCAACATTAAACATTCGCAATAGAAATGGAAGGTATGCAAGAAAAAGAATCCTATACGGGTGTGAGGGGTGGATGGAAAAATCCATCCCTCGGGATCACTGTCCGGCATCACTCGGCAAGCCTCGTGATGCCGGACAGTGACCCTCGGGACGGATTTTTCAATCCACCCATCACACCGATATAAGATTCTTATATTATTACAAATAAACATAAGCAGACGGTATAGTTCTGGCGGGTCTAGTCGGAAACACCGTGGAAATGTTTTCATCTTAAGCATTCTAACTCTTGTCCCAGAAGTTTCAACAGTAAAACATTGGAATTTCTTTCCACGTTTATAAAATTATGGTATGCGTATGAAGAATTGGAATCGAATGCAAATGGCTGAAGCTTTGGGGTATTGTATCGATGTGAGGATTTGTTTGTTTGATTCGAGGTTTAACGTCCCCGTCAACACAGTATAGGTCATTTTAGAGACGTTGCTTTCAATTTTTGTGGAACTTTTACCCGACATTGAGATGAAATGACATCTCAAGATCTGTCGCCCAATGAAACCAATAAGGTTTTTAAGCATGGACGGGCCGACTTGCACCGCGGTTCCTGGACAGGCTTAGATCCTCTAAGCGGTTTACCAGTACTAGTGTGCGGACGGTTTCAGCTCTGCGTGGAAGCATCATGCAGCCCATCTATGTCTTCAAGCCCCGGTGAGGAATATGCATGATTGTTACATGAACTTTGGCTACGCGCGTATTTCTCGCACACGTGAGAAAAACTGGTATGAAATCCGTAACGTATTGGTACCAACTCTTCACGCGCTGTGAGGAATTGGTACCAAAAATTATTCTTCACGGCGTGAAATTTACGAAATGAGAAAATTACAGTTCAACAGAACTTGCCGTATCTAGCGACTGAAAATAACAAAATGTCATTTTCTGGCACATTTGTCATACTGGTAAAGGATACGAACGAAGAATTTCTCTGCTGGATCCATCAGGTATATTCCGTTGGACAGTTCCCACTGTACCAGTAACTGAGAAATTTTCTCAAGGACATATACTGCCCGCTGAGTCTCATTGTAACACTTGTTAGCTATTACTGAAGAGCTCGTCTGATTGGAGTGTGTGAGTGTGTTTAGTTTTACGTCCCAACAACAGCTGAGGTTATACGGAGATGGGACCTCGGTTTAAAGACTCACCCGGAAGTCTGGAGAAGCCCGGGATCGATCCTGCAATCCCTGATTTATCAGGCGATTAGCATAACCACTACACCGCAGAGGCTTCTTACACGTATGATTGGATAATAACAAAAGCTTGCGACAGCATATCTTACGATATGCTGCCAAAAACCCGATGTCATTATGTAACGTCGCTTTTTATTGGGTGGCATTTGTGCAAAAAATAGTATCAATTCTAACACAACAACTGAATAAGTGCATTAGAATGGGGATAATTATATTGGAAAGTATTTATTTTGGAGAGGAAAATCGTCAGTTTTACAGGGCGATTTTTACGGTCGCCAATTCCGTTTACGGCCCCTCCGGCGCGTCGCCGAAAAACGACATTTCCGACAGTTTTGTTTTGTTTGATTAACGTCCCCATCAACAATGTAAAGGTCATTTTGGGGCCGTTGCTTCCAATTTTGTGGGACTTTTACCGGACATAGAGATGAAATGACATCTCAAGCCCTGTCGCTCAATGAAACCAAAAGGGTTTGTTAGCATGGACGGTCCGCCTCGCACCGCGGTTCCTTGACAGGCTTAGATTCTCTAAGCGGTTTACCAGTACTAGTGTGCGGGCCGGATTCAGCTCTGCGTGGAAGCATCATGCAGCCCATATATTTCTTCAAGCCCCTATGGGCGGGGGCAAAAATTTCCGACAGTAAAACAGCTGATGCAGATATCCCCATGCGTCTGACTGGATAACGTCACAAATTTGTGACAGTATCGGAAATCTGTCGTCATCCTGTAACGTCGCTTTTCATTGGTTGGTATTTGGTTTTAAGCAACTCATTGTGCTTGGCGTTTGGGGCAAAAATAGCATTTTTAAAACAAAACAAGTGAATAAGTTCATTATATAGAGGCTCTTACATGGGTATTCATGTACATATATTATTGAATTTATCACACTCGTTGAGGAAAATGGATAAAATGCGAGGCTGTGCCGAGCATTTTATCCCTTTTTCTCGACGAGTTTAATAAATTCTGTACTACATGAGCACGAATGCAAAATTCTATTTATCATATGACATTTATGTCGCATTTTATTCACGATTTGTATCCAAAAATGTCAAATTCCACCATTGGTAAATGCGACGTCGTTAAGGGGCTCTTACACTGTCACGATTTTGGCCACGACTCACCACGATTTTATAAATCGTGGTAAATCGTGAACAACGTCGTAGGGAAGTCGGCAGAGATCTTGAGGAATCGTGGTTGATCGTGATAGTTCGGGAGTGACCACGACTGTTTTGGACATGTTCAAAACATTCGTGACGAGTCGGCATCATTTTTCAAATCGTAGAGCGGTCGTAGAGAAATCGAAGCTCAGTCGTGAGCCGTCGTCGTGGTAATCGTGGCCAATCGTGACTGAATTCTACCACGATTGAGCTACGACGAGACAAGATCATCTACGGCGCCTCTACGATTCCGTTGCGACTGCCGTACGATCTACTACGATATCACGACGACTGCTCACGACAATGCAAGATTCACCAGGAATGCACTAAGATCTATGACGACGCTAACACGATTTATCCCGACGAACACTTTTATATACCCAGATCGTTATAAATCCTGACGAATCGGGAGAAGTCTTGGTTAATCGTGAGTAAATCGTATCGAATCCTCCATGATCGTACTGAGTCTTTGATCATCGTGCCAATTCGGCCTTGGTCGTAGAGCAGTCTTGAAGGGATCGTGAGAAATCGTGTATGATCGTCTGATATCTTGAAGCAATCGTGGTGCAGTCGTAGAAGAATCCTAGAGGATCGTAAGACATCGTGGTCGATCGTGGAGGGTCGTTGTAAATCGGCTCCATTATCGTACAGCAATCGTGACTGTTCGTAGAAGTGTCGTAGCAATGTCGTGAGTATTCGTAGGGTAGAGAAATCGGAACCGTGTATGCCCCGATTTGCCACGATTTTCATGATCCCCATTTGTCGTGGACAGTCGTGGACAATCGTGGTGAAAGTCGTGACAGTGTAAGAGGGGCTTAAGGGCGTCGTACATGTAACGTTACGGGCGTATCTACATATAGCTAATTTGCATATTTAATCCACGAGTGGATTAGCGAATTTATTACATGGCCTTATTTCATTCTCAGACGTGACGTCATATGAGTAGAGAGAATGAAAATGAAGGACATGGGGGACTGTGGAAAATGAATGGAAGTGTAGAAACAGCGGTAACGATAACTTTCTCCCTCTATCTGTTGCAAGTACAACAGGACTTGTACATCTGGGGCCAGTTGTTCAAAACTAACGACGTCTTTAGTTAACGTATCGTTAAAACTTTGATCATGAATTATGGTAAATATGCTAATAAGTTTGCTGAAAAAATGTGTGCAGCTGCACACCTTTCTTAAGCAAAAATACAAATATTTTAAATATTAAACTTGCTAGAACAGTTAACAATATGACAACTAACGAGCTCGTTAAGCTAACGATGCTTTGAGCAACTGGCCCCTGTAAGCCAATATCAGTAGGAGTCCCCTGTGAGGCAAGATAACCGGCATCAACGACCCACGAAATGAACGCTCAACGACCACAACCCGTTGAACGGATGATAGAATTACTATCAGAATGTTCGATCGAGACAATACACAGGCACTCGTTTCATGAAAATGAACCCCATCCTAGATCTAGTATCATTTTTATTAAACAAGGGCCTGTGAAAAAGCATGGTCGGAGAGAGAGAGAGAGAAAGAGAGAGAGACGTTTTAGAGTTTCAATAGAGAAAACGACCACAGCCAGTTGAACGGTTGTTAGAATTACTATCAGAATGTAAGATCCAGACAGTACATAGGCACTCGTTTCATGAACCCCACCCTAGATCTAGTATCATTTTTATGAAACAAGTGCCTGTGAATAAGCATGGTCGACGAGAGAGAGAGAGAGAGAGAGAGAGAGAGAGAGAGAGAGAGAGAGAGAGAGAGAGATAGATAGAGAGAGAGACGTGTTAGAGTTTCATTAGAGAAAACGACCACAGCCAGTTGAACGGTTGTTAGAATTACTATCAGAATGTTAGATCGCGACAGTACATAGACACTCGTTTCATGATAAATGAACCCCATCCTAGATCTAGTATCAATTTTATGAAACAAGGGCCTGTGAAAAAGCATGGTCGAAGAGAGAGAGAGAGAGAGAGAGAGAGAGAGAGAGAGAGAGAGAGAGAGAGAGAGAGAGAGAGAGAGAGAGAGAAAGAGAGAGACGTTTTAGAGTTTCAATAGAGAAAACACATAGATTTGTTGAAAATATGAAAAATGTGAACCCTGAAAGAGACACGACCGGGATGTCAAACATGTTCACAGTTGCGGGAGATAACAAAAACTCCATTTTGTGACCTTGGTTACGGTTGAAACACAGTGCCTAATTTACATAAAGCAACATTTTGGCGGATCTATAAATATGTAAGTATGGCGCTCCGCACTTAGACTACAGAAACGTGATGTGCTAAACAGATTATAACATGGGGTTTTGGTTATCGCCTGCAGTATCAACCCTCGAGCAAAAGCAATCGGGCTGATAATGTGGTCTCGGGTTTATACTCGGCTGATAATGTGGTCTCGGGTTCGTACTGCGGACGATTACCAAAACCTCATATGATAATCTCTATTTATTAACTCTCAGACGCGACGTCATATGACAAAATTGGGATAACAGTGTTGAACCCATTTCAGACCGGAAACCCCTGAAGGGGTACCCTGGCAAACAGTGCAGGCCCAGATCAGACGCCGCAGAACGCGGCGTCTGATCAGGGCCTCCACTGTTTGCAAAAAGCTCAGCCACCTATCTGACAAATTTTGAAGAAAACACAACCTGACACCCCTAAATTTTGAAATGGACTTCTGCTATATATAAGGTGGAAGATTCCATTTGGTACAAAAAGGGTTAAAATTGACATTTGGTGAGGTACATGTAAATTTTCGCTTTTACGGTCGCAAATCCCGTTTTACAACGAAATTTCCGACCGTAAAACCGCACAACTTCCCCAAATGACAACTTGAATACTGTTATTCCCTAAATGTTCATCAGCGAATGGCCAGTCAAGAAGAGACGGGAAACATAGCCTTACTGTTGTCCGAAGATAAGTTGAAAGTGACGTCAGTGAATGTCTTTGTCATTAGGCATTGTCCACCGTTGTCGACGCTTCGGTGATGATAATTATAACGGTATAGTCTGTCTTGCCAGCCAATGATGGGTATGATAATGATGACGGTGCAACCTGTCAAACCTACCTGTAGTGGTTCACTCTTTTACGTTACTGCCAACTTGTCCTCTGAACACAATATCTAAGTGTGAACTATCTTAGAAACAAGAACAACGCGTGCAAAGATAGAAAAGCATGTAATTTGACGCTGATGATATTTGTAGATAAACTTAACGCAGAGCTTGTAAGGTAAAAATGAGAACATCAAAAGAAATATTATACTTAACCCTTATCTTGCTGTTCACGACAACCCCTGTCTTTGCAAACAGTGTAGATCCAGATCAGATGGCTTCTGAAGAAGCCATCTGATCAGGATCTGCACTGTTTGACACTCAGTTTATGAATATGTAGGAATATATTACTTCAAATAATCTGATTGGTTCAAAGTCAGAAATGGGTGTGGCTTAATAGAATATTCAGCAAGAGAAGGGTTAAAGAGTTGATTGAAATCGTAATTCAATATGAATACATGTACCACACGACAAACATATATATTTGTATAAATAACTATCAGGATTTCTTTCATACTTAGCATATGGATAACATAATATTGGGTTCGATTCCGGGCTCCGCCAGACTTTCAGGCGGGTATTTCCCCCAAATAGCCTTAGTTGTTGGATGGAAGAAAATCACACACACACACACACACACAAGCACGCAGGCATATAAATTAGAGTAAAATTAAGCTTTAAACACCACCTAAAATGAAGACTAAATCTGCTTTTAAAATCTTATTGAGAAGTTCCTTGTGTCTTCTACGCCTGGTGTCTGCTATTGACAGACCACCTTTGGGACTGATCAAAAGATCATTTTTGAACAGTGCCAAAGGTGATCTTAATATAGAAATATTACCGTTTAAATTTAAAGTAAGTCAGTTCATGAATCGTCTCATTGTGATAAATCTAACAAGAACCCATATCATCGATTAACTTTCGGTCCCCGCCCATCGGGGCTTGAAGAAATAGATGGGCTGCATGATGCTTCCACGCAGAGCTGACACCGACCGCATACGAGTACTGGTAAACCACTTAGAGGATCTAAGTCTGGCCAGGCAAATCGGTGCGAGTCGGACCATCCATGCGTATAAAACTTTTATGTCTCATTGGGCGACAGGGCTTGAGACGTCATTTCATCTCAATGTCGGGTAAAAGTCCCACAAAATTGGAAGCAACGTCTTCAAAATGACATATACAGTGTTGACGGGGACGTTTAACCTCAAATCAAACAAACAAACACAGATTTTCTCCATACGTTGTGGGTACTTGTTAGAATCGCCTCAATGAGGCGATTTAACAAGTATCCGCAACATAGGTCTCTGAAAAAAAAAATAGGAAAATTATCTCGTAATTGTCTCCTATACTTCTTCTTATCTCGAACTTTGGGTGTGTCCATTGCCACTTTCGATGTTAGACGTTTAGATTATCCAACAGCACAGTGTTATAAAAGCCTTGGTCTGTGTCCTCAGTTTTCAGCAAGTATCAAGATTCGTGCATTCCCAGGAGGAAGTGGAACATCATCACGATATGACCGGGTAGATAGGTCAGGCCTGCATATAATATCACACTGAGTAATGATAGAAGCACCGCATCTGTTCTGGAGTTAAGGAAACAACAGTAATACAGTAATATAATACAGACAGACACAGACGGACGTACAGACAGAAAGACGCAGATACCGGACAGACAAACGAACATGCATTCTGAGCGGTAGATGGTATATCAGTTTCTCTCTCTCTCTCTCTCTCTCTCTCTCTCTCTCTCTCTCTCTCTCTCTCTCTCTCTCTCTCTCTCTCTCTCTCTCTCTCTCTCTCTCTCTGAGAAGACAAACAGATGCACACGCAGACTGTGCGATAGATTGTGTAATATCCCTCTCTCTCTGTCTGTCTCTCTCTGTCTCTCTGTCTCTCTCTCTCTCTCTCTCTCTCTCTCTCTTAATTCTCAACATGTGGGATCGCTGTATGACACTAATCATAGCTCTAGATACGACGGAACTGTTTGTCTGTCTGTTTGGAGTTAAATGGCCTGCAAACAATATTCAGTCGTCACTCCCTTGTGTATGTCCGTAACATGCCGCTATAGTATAGTAGTCGCAGATAAGACTGACTAGGCGGAGCTATTCAGGTGTTGTCAATATATGTCAAATTCGCCGAGTCCAACAGAAGATTCGGTAGAGTGCCTTTCGCAAGCGTTCTACAAGCGGACGAAATGGTCATATACGCCACAGCTATATAGAGATTATCATATGGCATTTTTCATATCATACCCCATATCAGCCCGAGACTCCCATATCATACCGAAGGCCCGAGGGCTGATATGGGTCGAGGGCTGATATGGGGTATGATATGAAAAATGCCTTCGGCCCGAGGGCTGATATGGGTGTTTCGGGCTGATATGGGGTATGATATTAAACATGCCATGTCAAAATCTATTTATCATACATTTAACTTTTAAAAAAAAAATCGCTGCATTCACGTTTCAATTGTTTACCAAATCACTAGAATTTCTTTGCTCGATAATATTATCCAGATCCAAAAGTCTGTCAGCAATCCCCTGCACATCGTTCTTTCGCCAATTTTTCTCTCGTATTCGCTGCGCCGTTTTTTTATTTATTTTTATTTATTTTTTTTTTTTTTTTTTTTTTTTTGCCAAACCACACGGGGTATTCGACTACCTGGAACGCAGACGGACACCAAAAACGCCGACGGAAAAACAACAACAAACATTCGTGGTGAGTTGAACAAATCGCATTTTACGGGCATATATCAAATAGATGCCCACAGATGTTGATAGCAATCTGTTTCGCAGTGTCTCGGAATACTTTCCACGAACTGTGGATGCAAATCCTTCTGTCAATGACGAATTATGACCTATTTTATTCAGCAAAATATAGATGCTTGATGCAAGTCGACAGTTTTTTTTAGTTTTACAGCAATAATTCGTATATAATTTCCAATGTTTCCTGAATAGCATAAAATACTAATGTATTGAGTACCTGCCATGCGTTATTAGAATTAGCAAAAAGCAGGATTTTAGAATTATAGATGTGAATTTCTTGATGAGGGTGTTCGAATAAGGATACCAATGACGACCCGCACAGATACCACGCAATGCAGACGGCACAAAGTTATGGTTACCATTGACGTGGAAACCACAAGCGTGGAAAAATAAAAAATGAGTAAAATACATTCTGTTTTCGTTTAATTGGAAAGTTAATCTAGACACTGAGTCTTACCACAGTGTACCTCGACCAAAGAGGGTATTCTCGATGTAGAAGGGAAGGCAATGACCAGGAATCAATACGATTGCCTTTCGCTTTTCGCCAAAAGACACCAACGTGACGGTTTGTCTTAATACCACATGTGGGCCATATTCGCGCATATCACTTTATGTAGCGCACATGACCCGTCAATTCTTATAAGGTGTCATAAATCTGTGATTTCATACTGTTAGATATTTTTACGATCAAAAAGACACGATTTGTAAATTTCCTTAAGTATATTCATAGCGTAGTCCCACAAAACAACCACGGACATGAATTCAGTCCTTCTCGCTAACTTTAGTCCACACAGAGTACTTTTAAATTCATTATTTTGACAGATAAATATGAATATACAGTCGAACTTCAATTGCTCGAACACTTTTGGGACCAAGAAAATTTGTTCGAGACCACGGTGGTTCGAGCCACAGGGGGTTGATCTTGGAGCTAGGGGAGGAGGCCGAATACGGACATATTTTCAGTTTTCTTCAAAATAAATGCATGTTGTGTGTACTCATTAGAATCGCCTCATCGAGGCGATTCTTGTGAGTACACAAAACATACATTTTCAAGATCAAATTAGACAATTATACAAACTATATTTATATCTGCAGTTATGGCATTTTCTTTCTAGGGACTCAAGAAAGAGTTCTACTCGGCCGTAGTAAATGGGCCATCAGTGTTTGAGTCATCGAAGTTTCACTGTACATTAAATTTCAAAACAGATCGTTTTTTTTTTTTCTTTGGTTTTGGTTTTACGGCCCTTTCAAGATTATTTCACTCATGTCGAGCCGATCGTTAATAAGAGGTGGGCGAAAACCGGAGAAAAACGACCTGACCTTCCGTTGCAGAACTTGGCGTCTCACATGTGACCTGAGCCAGGCTCGAACTCAAAACAGATCGTATTAGAACTGTACGAGTTTGTTTCATTATTTTGACAGTTAATATGATTATACATTATTGCAATGCCCATAGGGGCTTGAAGAAATATATGGGCTGCATGATGCGTCCACGCAGAGCTGAATCCGATCCACACACGAATACTGGTAAACTGCTTAGTGGATCTAAGCCTGCCCAGACAAAGCGGTGCTAGTCGGACCGTCCATGCTTATAAACCCTATTGGTTTCATTGGGCGACAGGGCTTGAGATGTCATTTCATCTCAATGTCGGGTAGAAGTCCCACAAAATTAGAAGCAACGTCTCCAAAATTACCTTTACAGTGTTGACGTGGACGTAAAACCTCAAATCAAACAAACATTATTGCAACGACGTTGATATGGCGTTGTTCCAGTGTGTGGTACGTGTTGGTAGGATCGGGTCCTACGAAATTACGAATCGGTCTTATCAGATAAACAATGTGAAATTTATAGAAAATTTTCGGGAAAGAATGACGCACCTGAACGAGTGGCAATATAATTAACCCATATATGCCCTCTTCTGGGATATTAGCAAACAGTGCCGATCCAGATCAGACACGGCGTTTGATCTGGGTCTACATTGTTTGCTAAAAGAAAATTCATTTTTGTAAAATTTGCCACAAATAAAAACAAACCTGACACCCTCATAATAGGAAGTGACAACTCCAAACTTACTAGGTGGAAGACTCCATGTCACATATGGATTAAAACATACGAAGAATAGTTTGTTTCCCTCACCCCACCCCCTTTAGCAGAAAAGAATGAATGCCCAAACAGTTGTCCAAAATTAAATATTGCCAGGCTATTTGTTTGTTTGAATTGAGGTTTAACGTTCCCGTCAACACTATTTAGGTCATTTTGGAGATGCTGCTTCCAATGTTTTGGAACTTTTACCCGACATTGAGATGAAATGGCAACTCAAGCCCTGTCGCCCAATGAAACCAATTGGGTTTATAAGCATGGACGGTCCGACTCGCATCACTTTGCCAGGGCATGCTTAGATCCTCTAAGCGGTTTACCATTGCTCGTGTGCGGTCGGTTTCAGCTCTGCGTGGATGCATCATGCAGCCCATCTATCTCTTCAAACCCCGATAGGCGATTGCGTTTGAGTTTTACGTCCCCACCAACAACAAGATCATTTGGAGACGGAACCTCTGTTTAAAGACTCGCCCGAAAGTCTGGTGAAGCCCGGAATCGATCCCACGACCACTGGTTTGCGAGGCGAGTAGATTATCCTCTGCGCCACGGAGGCTTCTAATTGACATATATGGGATATAATACCGAAACGGAATGAATACAAAGTACCTGCATGTAAAACATGGTGTTTTTACAGATGCCTATGCACAGTATGCCGAGATGAGACCTCTCATTTGGAGCTGTCTATATCTCGCATTTTGATGATTTTAACTGAAGCATCTTTACGGAACCCGGGAAGGGACATGATTTGTTTTAATATGTTGTGCGAAAAAGATATTAAGTTGTGCGAACAAGATATTATCTTGTGCGAACAAGATAATATGTTGTGCGCACAAGATATTATCTTGTGTAGACAACATAATTTATCTTGTGTGGACAACATAATTAATCTTGTGCGGACAACATATTATCTTGTTTGCACAACATAGAGCTTGGGAAGTTGTGCGAACAAAATATTATCTTGTGCGCACAACTTATAAAATAAAAAAAAAATCATGTCCCTTCCAGGGTTCCGTACATCTAACATAATAGCAACTATGCATTTTTTTCGCAAAATTCAAAGATGAAAGTGGCAGAAACTCAGGGCGTAAGTGTAAATATTTGGTCAGCTGTCCGAGCGATTAAGCTGTGTAGTATGAGATCAATATTTGTCAAATATGACAATGCAGATCAAGTTGAGACGCCGAAAAATCGGTGATTTGTCTACGTACACCGTTTGCTTAAACGGCCAGTCTATTTTAAAAAAAAATTACAACAAATAAAACAAAGGAGAAACCCGCCTGTCAAGTATTGTTATGTGGAAGATTCTGGTTGTCATATATGGGTACATGCATCATGAAAGGCGCCTGCGACCAGGTAAGAATCATATCAACATGTGTAGCTGTACAAGCTGATTGCTTTCAGATGCATCTCGGTGCAGAAATGATTTAATATGGCATGTGATGGAATGAATGCGCAACATGTCTAAATATTTCGAACAAACAGTGTCATGAATGCCTAGAGTTTGCTAAGAATGACAGAAATTAAGAAGTATCACGCATTTTGTGCAATAGCCTGCAGATGCACAACAATTTTTAAACATGAACAGGGTGGAGCAACATCTATCCGTCAGCAGTTGAAACCTGCTTTCTCACGAACAGTTTTGACGGATTGCATTCACATTTCCTATACACGATCGTCTCGGATAAAATCCGCCACTTTTATTTGTGTAGCGGTTCTTCTTCTTCTTACTACTACTACTACTACTAATACTGACAATCCGTTGCAGAACTTGGCGTCTCAAATGTGACCCGCGCGAGGTTAGAACCCACAGCAGTGAGAGACGATATGGTTAAGATAGACTATCTGAACGAAACCGCCAACAAATGCGGACCTTTAGAAGTTTAAATGCGCATATACATATATTTGCACAAGAACCACCACTGTCGATCAGACTTTTTTAGTTTCCTGCCTCTTCAGTTTCCTGCCCTTCACAAACATCCGAAGAAAAAACTTGCTTGGGTCTAGAGATAGACTTCTAAATAGAATAACGGAATGAAACGTCAAACATTAGAATACTTGCATGAAACCTCGAACATTTATCAGCCGATTTGTGGTCTATCTGGAAAATCCTCTATGAATGATTTATCTGGAAAATCCTCTGTGAGTTGTAATTTCTCTTTTTATCTCGCGACCGAATAGGTTCGGGGGATATAGCGATCAGCCTGGCGTCCGTCCGTCTGTCCGTCCGTCCGTCCGTAGACGCAACCTTGTGATGGCCATAACTCCTATACCCTTTGCGATTCATTGATGGTTCTTGGCACAATTGTTCACAAGGCTGAGACGGCTTGTCATGCGCAAGAATCAGAACTCTGGATGCCATACTTTTTGATTTATCTCCTTTTTTAATAAAATAGAATGATTACTTTGTGGAGGCCATAACTCAAATATCCTTTGAGATATATTGATGACACCTGGCACAGCTGTTCACAAGGCTGAGACAGCGTGTAATGCACAAAAACCACAACTCTGGTTGCCATGGTTTTTTTAGTTATCTCCCCTTCCAAGAAAATAGAGTGAATACCTTGTGGCCATAACTCCAATACCCTTTAAGATATATTAATGATACCTGGCACTGTTGTTCACAAGGCCGAGACGGTGTGTCATGCCACAACTCTGGGTGCCATGGTTTTTTAGATATCTCCCCTTCCAATAATATAGAATCACTACCTTGTGATGGCCACATATTGATGGTACTTGGTACAATTATAAATGAGTTTAAGCAGGTGTGTCACGTGCCAGAACCACAACTCTGGGTGCCCTGGTTTTTTAATTATCTCCCCTGACAATATAACCTTGTGATGGCCACTTGTATGCAAGGTTGAGACGGCGCTTCATGCCTAAGAACCACAACTCTGGGTGCTATGGTATTTGAGTTATCTCCCCTTCCAATATAACAGTCTGATTACCTTGTGATCACCGTACCTCCAATACAATTTGACATATATTGGTGGTACTTGATGCAGATGTACATGAGGTTAAGCAAGTGTGTCATGCTCAAGAATTACAACTCTGGGTGCTCTGGCTTTTGAGTATTCTCCCCTGCCAATATAACATTGTGATGACCATAGCTCCAACCCCCTTTGAGATATATTCAAGGAACTTGGCGCAATTGTATACAAGGTAGAGAAGGGGTGTCATGTGCAAGAAACACAACTGTTGGTGCTGTGGTATTTGAGTTACCTACCTTTCCAATATAACAGTATGACCAGCTTCTGATCATCATATCTCAAATACCCTTTGAGATATATTGATGGTACTTTGTACAGAAATACATGAGCTTAAGCAGGCATGCCATGCGTCAGAACCACAATTCTGAGTGTCCTGGTTTTTTAGTTATCTCACCTGACAGTATAATCTTGTGAATGCCATAACTGCAGTAACTTTTGTGATATATTGCTGGGTTAATTCTGGTGCACTTTCTATTGGTGAACAATCTTCTGAAGGCCATATTGGCTTTTGGTCGGGGGGATTTGCCATCTCTTCGATGGCTATTTTTTATTATTTTATTCAATAAAATGTGGAACTATTATAGTAAAAAAAATATTAGAACAATGGAAAGGCTCTCTGACTTTTCCTCTTCATCAGTTATCTTCTGAAGACACTTATCTAAGTATAGGAAACATGAACTATCCAAACATTTCCTGAAATGGAAGTCGTTGAAATTCATAATCCCTATACTAGACACATGCAGAGAGAGAGAGAGAGAGAGAGAGAGAGAGAGAGAGAGAGAGAGAGAGAGAGAGAGAGAGAGAGAGAGAGAGAAGGAGAGAGAGAGAGTAACCATTTACTCGTCTTACGCTATTTTCACCATCGTTGTTTATATACTGCATGGGAAATATTCAACACTGTTCATAACCGTGCTTTTTGGACCTCAAAATTAAGGAGATATGGAAGTAGGCATTGATTTAGCCATTAATTGTAAATCCGTCATTGGTATCCATCGTCTGCGTTTCATGGTAACATCAAAGAAATCCGTCTGTCGTAAATATTATCTTCTTTCAGCATGGTGCACTCAAGTCCATGCTTATTGCTGCCCGAGCAACGTATGGCACACGTATATAGGAGTTTATTTTTGAACAAGGACTATTTCTCTTTCAAGCTACAATGACATCTTTGGATAAATCGGTTTCATTTCTGGTACTCACACTAATTCTTTTAGAAATTGTGCATGTTTTGCATTTTAGTTGTCTGTAAAGACGCTTTCCTGTAATCTATCGAAGCTGAAAGCACCATTACGAAATAGCTGTGACAGTTTCAGAAGAATACAGCAAAAATCAAAACTGATTTTGTTAATAGGGTCGCAAAATACATGATTTTATCGACTCACCCTCTTTCAAATCCAAGGTAAACAGTCGGCGTTTTTTGGTATCCGTCTGCGTTCGAAGTAGTCGAATACCCCGTGTGCAAACAGTTCGAACAGACGAAAATATTGCAAATTGCAAATGGCGTTCTGAACAACAAATGCGAAATGCCGCAAAAGGAAGAACGGCGCGTGTTCCGAATAGGGTGACGTCAGAGGTATGATAAAGGCTTAGGTGTGTGACAAAGGGTTTTGATATGGATTTTTGGGGTATGATAAAGCCCATGCGATATGGCAGCACGTGCAAGCGTGATACGTGCATTGGTGTAACGTTCGTATCGCATATTCAAAAACTAAGTACTTTATACTAAATGTATGATAAAGTTGTGTTACAGTTGAATTCACACAATCGGGTAACTTGGTTTACCATTTTGTTCATGGAATATTCCAAACGATAGCTCCGTCTAGTTAATCTTATCTGCGACTACTTTACCAATACAGAAACAACGGTTATATAGTATATATAGTAATTCAGTCGTTACAGGTCCGTCTTTCATATCTAAATCAAAGGCTTGAGAAGCCTCAAAGTTGGTGAACTACATGGTATTTTTGATCCGGATCTACACTATTTGCCAGTGTCAAACATTTAATTGTGAAGAAACACTACCATTACGAGAACACGCCTATATAATTTTGACCCCCTTATACCCCACTTTTATATAGTAAAACTGCGGTTTAAGGGGGTATACAATATTTTTCTTATTTCTGTTCAGAAACATAGATTGGGGGTACTCGATAGAACCGCCTCGTCGAGGCGGTTCTATCGAGTCCCCGCAATCTATGTTTTGAGCAGAAATAAGAAAAATATCACAATTTTTCATCTTAAAATTTCTAATTTTTGGCCAAAAAATTGGCAATGTATTTGTATAGGCGTGTTTTCGTACTGGTATTATATGGGTTACATGTAACATATACACTGTAACATTAGAAAATATTATCTGATTTTCGTCTAAGATGTCTCTTTGACAAAACAGTTGCAGGAATGATTCTGAACGGTTATATGTATTTCTGCTTCTAACTGTCAAACATACACAGCAGACGCATTCTTTTACAGGTCAAACACTGCGGTTTTTCTGGTGATGGCTTTATGTCTGTTTCAAACATCGATTGTAGGTGCTCATTTGAACTGCGTCAATGAAGAGGTTCTAACGAGTACCCACCGCCCCCGGCCATAGGGGCTTGAAGAAATATATGGGCTGCATGATGCTTCCACGCAGAGCTGAATCCGGCCCGCACACTAGTACTGGTAAACCGCTTAGAGGACCTAAGCCTGTCCAGGAACCGCGGTGCGAGGCGGACCGTCCATGCTAATAAACCCAATTGGTTTCATTGGGCGACAGGGCTTGAGATGTCATTTCATCTCAATGTCGGGTAAAAGTCCCACAAAATTGGAAGCAACGTCTCCAAAATGACCTTTACAGTGTTGACGGGGACGTTAAACCTCAAATCAATCAATCAATCAAAAACGGGTACCCACAATCCTTGTTTTAGAAGAGAAATAAGAAAAATAATGTATGCCCTGCAGACACTATTTTTCTCTGAAAAAATTGGGTATATGGGGGTGTTCATTACATATGCTTGTTGACCTAATAGGTCTTAAAAATGTTTGCTCGTTATTTTGGGACATTGTGAACCACAAGTACTCGTATACAAAGCAGTTATGAGCTGCCAGATTTAATAAGATTATCGGGTCATTCATGCTGATAAAGAATTTTCTCTTTCAGCAGACGTCTTTTTCTAAAAATTACACAACTGTGCTGATGGCAGAATATACTATTAGGAATGGTTTCATGACCTACAATATTTAAATGGGCAGGTGGAGAGGATTACAGTAAAAACAGTCTTATAAACTGCAGGCACTACATCTTAAGTACTTAAGTAGTAATAAGGCGGAAGCAACTCATCGGACGATAGCTAGAGTATGAGAATTCACTAAAGTGGATTCACCGACTAAAAACGATAATTTTTCTGAACAAAATTCACTAATGTCCAAACATAGGCTGTTTGAGCTCGTTAGAACCGCCTCACTGAGGCATACAGCCTATGCCTGGGAGAAAAATGGAGAAAAATAATCTATTACAATGTAAAGCCCAGTTTCTCCATTAAAAAGTGGGGTGAGGAGGCTTTATTAGCCGAAACTACGTAGTATGACCCATCTTCTTTCTTATGAATGTTTTCATTGCTCTTAAAGGAACTCATTTTTGATTTTTATTTACAGGTGAGGTCATTTCACGGACCATGTTAACATGATGATTTTGACATGATAGAACTCAGCTAATGCTTCTTCCATAAATTAATACGGGATGGTCATTCGTCTGAGATCTCCCGTTTATGAAACCTTATCAATACGAGTTCCGTGACTAACTGTTACTGTGTTTGTATTTAACGACGCGTCAACCCTTGCGGGTCATTTTGTGTCATCTCGCAGAGGATGGGAGATAAGAGGTACATAACGATACCACCCCCGTGAGGCATAGTGCATTTTTTTCACATCTCAAAAATGGCTACTTTTCCGGTGAAAATCCATGGTATTTTTCTTATTTATACAGCAAACATAGGTTATGTGTGCTCGGTAGAATCGCCTCATTTAGGCGGTTCCAATGAGTACCCACAACCTATGTACTGAAGCAGAAATAACCCCAGTTTTCTCTGTATAAAGTGGGGTTGAAGGGGGTGTTCATTTCACGGACTTGTACACGTGATGTGAAGAGACAGTAAAGAGGGGACAAAAGTGAGGGACCGTGGAGAAACAGGAAACTGAATGGAAGTGTAGAAACTGAAGACATACCCCCCCCCCCCCACCACCACCACACACACCCCACCCCCACCATCCTCTATTCTGACAGCAGACCTAGCCAATATCAGTTGGACACCCAGTGATGCAAGATACGCTAACGATACCCCACCGAACCGCCCAAAAACATTTTTCCATAGCTGTGATTTGAACTCAAGATCTTCTGGTTGAGTGTCCAACACACTAACCACTGCGCCTTAGAACTTGTCGTAGCTACTGTTGTCGGAGGATAAGTTTAAAGTGACGTCAGCGAATGGTTTTGTTATTAAGCATTGTCCACTATTGTCAAAAGGTATAGTTTATCAACGACCTTTGAGAGTTCAACGTTCATGCGTGCTAAGACTATTCCATGTTTTAGGGGAAGCAGGTTTCGGATTTCTTTTTTCACAGGATTTTAAAATTATAAATAAGTTTTTTGATAATGCCATCATGTAGAATTCGTGGCCAAGTGTTTAATATGTTGCAGTACGATCCTCAGTAAAACTATATCGCCCACTATAAAATCCCAACTGAAGACGATTTACCTAAAACGCGGACTAGTCCAAAATTAAAAGTGCATTCACGTCTCACTGCGTTTTGAAAGACTATATTGTTGTCGGAGGATAAGTAGACAGTGACGTAAAAGAGTATACCACCACAGGTAGGTTTGACAGGTTGCACCGTTATCATTACCATACCCATCATTGGCTGGCAAGACAGACTATACCGTTATAATACTCATTACCGAAGCGTCGTTACCTTTTGACAACAGTGGACAATGCTTAATAACAAAAACGTTCGCTGACTCACTTTCAACTTATCCTCCGACAACAGTACTGTTGTCGGAGGATTAGCAGACAGTGACGTAAAAGATAAAACCGCCACAGGTAGATTTGACAGGTTGTATCATTATCATACCCATCATTGGCTGGCAAGACGGATTATACCGTTATAATTATCATTACCGAAGCGTCGCCAATCCCTTAACAACAGTGCATTAAGAGAACATGCCTATATAATTTCGACCCCCTCAAACCCCGATTTTATATAGTAAAACTGCGGTTTAAGGGGGTATACATTATTTTTCTTATTTCTGCTCAAAAACATAGATTGTGGATACTCGATAGAACCGCCTCGTCGAGGCGGTTCTATCGAGTCCCCGTAATCTATGTTTTGAGCAGAAATAAGAAAAATATCACAATTTTTTATCTGAAAATTTCCTAAATTTTGGCCAAAAAAATGGCAATGTATTTGTATAGATGTGTTTTCGTAATGGGACAATGCTAAACAACAAAAACATTCGCCGACGTGCATCACGAAAACACGCCTATATAATTTTCAACCCCTTAAAGGTGCATTATTGAGCTACCGGGTCTCAAAAAATTTTTTCTGGTGTTTATCTTCAATGCATACTCCTTTGTCATGTGTACACTTTTGGAGCCAAATACAGCTTCAGAACTTTGTGAAAATGGTGGTTTTCATACTGTTTACCCTTCGCTCTGAACATGTGTTCGGAATTTCTGTTCTAAAAATAAATCTGTCACTTTACACATACATGGCGACAGTATCGTCTATGAGTGTCGTTACTTATGGCATGGTATTCAGCGTCATATTTTTCCGATTCAGGCATGGCCTAAGCAAACAAGGCCAAAAATGAACGTCGCATAACGTCATATATGGGGATTCTATTTTTGTCACGAACTAAAAATAGATCTAACTGTGTTCGAAACATAGTTAGGGAATCCCTCTCAAACTCGTTTACTGTCATCATAATTGTTCGCATTTTTGCATAAAATGCATTCATTTGTATTGTTTTTAAGAAAAATACCGGCTAGATGTATTTTATTTTTGGAAGCATTTTTTCCGGATAGCTCAATAATGCACCTCTAACCCCTGTGCACGTTTATACAGTAAAACTGGGATTTACAGGGTAAACCTTATTTTTTGTTATTTCTGCTCTAAAATATAAAGTGTTGGTACTCGTGAGAACCGCCTCCATGAGGCGGTTCTAACGAGTACCCACAATCTATATTTTGAACAGAAATAAGAAAAAAATATCACACGTTTTCATCTTAAAATTTTCTTTTTTTTTTCGGCGGTTAAGTTGACAATGCATTTGGATAGGCGTGTTTTCGTAATGCATTTCAATTTCTCTCTGTCAACAGTAACATCGTCTCAATAATGGTAATTATAACGGTAACGGTATAACCTGTCTTGCCTACCTATGGTGGTATACTCTTTGACGCCAATTTCTACTTATCCTCTGGCTACATGACTACTTTTGTCGGAGATAAGTTGACAGTGACGTAAAAGAGTAAACCATCACAGGTAGGTTTGGCAGGTTGTACCGTTATCATTATCACACCCTTCACTGGTTGGCAAGACAGATTGTACCGTTATAATTATCGTATCCGAAGCGTCGTTACAGCTCGATGAATGTTTACTGAACATTACGTCACATGGGCCGGTCCATCTGATACCGTTATCTAGGGATGACAATGTCATAAGTGAATGCAAACTTCTTAAACAAAACCTGAAACGCATTCCCATGCGCAACAATATAACACATTGTTTGAATTATAGAAGATAGAAAATAAAATTATGACAAAAATTGACGAGAAGAACTAAAAACTTAAAAACAAATACCTTACGTAATAATTTGATGGTAGGCATGGTTTTGAATGTAGGTTGACTGTATGCAAAAATGCTGTCGAATTACAAATAGCCGAGTGGTTACAGTTGAAGGTCAGAATCAGTGAAGTCGTCGGTTTGATGAGGGCGAGGGATGGAAGAGACACTCGCACAGAGTAATTTAAAAAAAAAAAAAAAAAAAAAAAAATTCTCTTTCTTTTCTGTTTTTTTTTTTTTTTTGTGTGTTTGTTTTGAGGTTTAACGTCCCCGTCAACACTGTAAAGGTCATTCTGGAGACGTTGCTTCCAATTTTGTGGGACTTTTACCCGACATTGAGATGAAATGGCACCTGAAGCCCTGTCGCCCAATGAAACCAGAAGGGTTTATTAGCATGGAAGGTCCGCCTCGCACCGCGGTTCCTGGACAGGCTTAGATCCTCTAAGCGGTTTACCAGTGTGCATGCCGGATTCAGCTCTGCGTGGAAGCATCATGCAGCCCATATATTTCTTCAGGCCCCTATGGGCTGGGGGAGGGGGGGGGGCTTTTTTCTGTATTATATATTTCCTTTTTTTTTCTTCATATTAATATGTGATTCATTATTTTCAAATTTCAGCGATTCACATTAACTTGAATTTCATAATTTCAGAATTTCATATTTCAAAATTGCATTACAAAAACAGTTTAGATTCTTCGGCAGTGTCGGTAGATTCATCACCCTCAGAAGCAGTCTCTGTACCTTCTCTCTAATGTCACTGTCAGAGTCCATGTGTTTAATGATTCACTCCATTTTAGCCTCAACAGCGATGTCAGTTTTACAATAATCCTGTCCAGGCCCCCGCCCATTTGGATTTGAAGAAATAGCTGGGCTGCACGATGCTTCCACGTCGAGCTGAAACCGACCGCACACGAGTACTGGTAAACCGCGTAGAGGATCTAAGCCTGCCCAGGAAAAGCGGTGCGAGTCGGCCCGCCCATGCTTATAAACCCTATTGGTTATATTGGGCGACAGGGCTTGAGATGTCATTTAATCTCAATGTCGGGTAAAAGTCCCACAAAATTAGAAGAAACGTCTCCAAAATGGCCAATACAGTGTTGACGGGGACGTTCAACCTCAAATCAAACAAATCAATAGTCCTGTTCAGCCTTTTCGACATGGGTTAAGCACGCAGGCCATTCTTTTTCAACAATGCGTCCAATGTTTTCTTCGATCAGAGCCTTCATTTATACATCTATATATCTGTCATGCGAAGCTGAAAATTTCCTTGGCCAATATAAAAATTTCCCCATATCATCATTTTGGCATATAGATCAGGATGATATGGTGAAAGCCCCAGAACTTTGTGCCCGTTTCTCTTCAAAGCTGGTCAACTCGATAAGAAGGAGTTGGTTTATTTCGTTTGCAAAGTTCCAAAACCTCAGGCTTGAACATTTCTTGCCACAGGCTGCATAAAACCGTATATTAAAGGAAACAAAAGGAACGACAAATAAAAATGTCACTCAAAATTTGAGATGCGAACCTACGACCTTTTGGTAACTAGGTCGTTAAAGTTTATGCATCTAACCAATACCGCCACATCGTATTCTTGCAACACTTTCATATCAGAATAATATACAGCAAAGATTTTGTGAATAAAGCGAGGAAAAGGTTGGTAACCCCCACATAACGGTTTCCGATGGAATGGTCCGTATGACGTAGTGTTCAGTAAACAGTCATCGATCTATACCTTTTGCTAACAGTGGACAGTGCTTAACAACAAAAACATTCGCTGACGTCACTTGCAACTTATCCTCCGACAACAGTAGTGTCCGAAGAAAAGTTGAAAGTGACGTCAGCGAATGTTTTTGTTATTAAGGAATATCCACTGCTGTCTAAAGGTAACGACGCTTCGGTAATTAAAACGGTATAGTCCATCTTGCCAGCCAATGATGAGTATGATAATGATAACGGTGCAACCTATCAAACCTACCTGTGGTTAAGGCTGACACGATTAATCGTATAATCGATTAATCGATCGATAAATTACACAAAATGATTATCATTTCTGATTTGCTTTTAATCGATTACTTGATAGGTACAATTTACTACCCAAAGTTATGCCTAAAATAGCTGGATGAGTGGCAAACAGTGCAGACCCTGATGAGACGCCGCATTATGCGGCGTCTCATCTGGGTCTACACTGTTTGCTCAGGCCTGTCTGTTCAAATATACATATGGTAAAGTGAAACATATGATAAGAGTCATGCTCAGACGGAAAGCCAGACAGGTAAAACAATGTCAAAAACCTTAGCGATTACTAATCGATTATCGATCGCAATGGCATGACTGATAATCGATTATCTTTTCAGCTCCGATTAGCCAGCCCTACCTGTGGTGGTATACTCTTTTACGTCACTGTCTACTTATCCTCCGACAACAGAACATAGTAGCGAATTTATTCCAGCGCATTATGCACGTGCCACTTATCATACTGGTAAAGGATACGAATAAAGAATTTCTCAGCTGGTTCCATCATGTATATTGCGGTGGCCAGTTCCCACTGTAGGTACCAGTAACTGAGAAATTTTCTCAGGGATATATACTGCTCGCTGAGTCCCATTGTAACACCCCGAAACGCTGTTCGCTATTAGAGAAGACAGTACCGACTACAACTTGCTTAGTCCTAGCTTTAAGTTGCTCAGCTGTGTCTATTACATGTTCAAGCCATCGACCGAGCTTAACCTAGATATTGTCTGTTCTGATCTGTCTTGTTCTGTTCTGATGTGTCTGCTTCCGTTCTGATCCGTCTTGTTCTCTTCTGATCTGTCTAAGTGCTATTTCCAGGGCCGTTTACGTATTTGGTAGGTTTGTTTATATCGTACGTTTCTCTTCCAGCTACGTTCAGATCATCCGCAAGGGTTTTACATCAAGAAACTGCAAAAGAATAAGATAATAATACAGTTTAGACATGCGTATTGTGAAATACGTATATACGTATTACGCATATGCGTTACGATCGAGAAATATTTCCAGTCTTGATGTGAAATAAAGGCGTAAATATACCAACTTTAGTGACACAGAGGCCTTTCTGATATTCAATATTCATCAGTGTGTCCAATGTCAAATGGGCTACTCTAAAGGGAAAGACTTTGCTCCCCAAGGGAGCAAACTCTTTCCCTTTAGAGTAGACCTTGCCTCGGAGAAAAAAAAATAGATAAACTTTTTTTTTCTTCATTTTCATTTTTTTTACGTACTATTAGCTGTCATTAGGCTTGTCCACCTATTTCAAAGGAAAACTTGTATTTCTAGATTTGCACAGAATTATGAAAAAATCACACGCTATTTCCAGTCCATTTCAAGTTTGGGATCAGCACCGACCCACAAAATGGCCTGGGTATTTTCTTTAGCACAGAGCTGAAACCGACCGAACTTGAGCACTCGTAAACCGCTTAGGTCTAAGCCTGCCCAGAAAAAGTGGTGCGAGTCGCAACGCTTCTTAATCCCGGGCGGTAGGGCTTAAGATGTCATTTCATCTCAATATCAGATAAAAGTCGCATAAAACCGGATGCAAAATTTCAAACATGACCTAAATAGTGTTGACGGAGAAGTAAAACCTCAACTCAAACAAATATAGCCAAAGACACATTGTATTTGACGTGCCACTTCAAACGTTTTCAATATTGCACGCAGCCCAGAGAGACATTTCAAAGTTTAGAATTATTACTTATTTCTAAATTATTAATACGTTATTACACTTAGGCGATTAATATTAGAGTTTGAACGCCCCTCTTGAGAATCAATACATGCTATGAACTCGTACAAAATTAAATTTCTGCGAGAGAGAACACTGAAATCATACTAAAACGCGCGACCCCAATGAGATGATATAGTGGAACTTCACTGACTCGAACCTTGGAACTACAGACATTTTTTCTAGACATGTATAGTTTGAGCTACTGAGGGCCAATCAGAGTTTCGTAAATGAGGGATAATAAAGATTTTTGTTTGTTTGTTTGATTTGAGGATTAACGTCCCCGTCAACACTATAAAGGTCATTTTGGATACGTTGCTTCCAATTTTGTGGGACTTTTACCCAACATTGAGATGAAATGACATCTCAAGCCCTGTCGCCCAATGAAACCAAAATGGTTTATTAGCATGGACGGTCCGCCTCGCACCGCAGTTCCTGGACAGGCTTAGATCCTCTAAGCGGTTTACCAGTACTAGTGTGCGGGCCGGATTCAGCTCTGCATGGAAGCATCATGCAGCCCATATATTTCTTCAAGCCCCTATGGGCGGGGGCCAGGGATAATAGAGATAACTTAGGGGTATATCATTACGATAACACGTATCTCCAAAATTATTATTTTTTCCTGATGAAAATTTGAGATACTTGGAGCAGAAATAAGCAAAATAGCGAACACTCCTACAAACCCCAATGTTCTCTATATAAAGTGGGGTTTACGGTATTGGTGGTGGTGGCAGTGGGAGGGGGGTGTCATTTCACACGAACATATTATCGTGATGTTTTCGGCCTACTAACAAACAAAGGTGGTCTGTGTTTACTTATTAGAATCGCCCCGTCGGGGCGATTCTAATGAGTACACACAGACTACCTTTTCAAGATATAATAAGAACCCCCCCCCCCCCCCACCCCTTAAATTATTCCTTAACATTTGTGGTCTGCGGCTGAATATTTCGTGAAGACCAAATAATGAGTTTGAATCAGCCATCGGTGTTCGAGCCATTGAAGTTTCTCCGTATATTCTTATATGTGCAGTAGGGTGGGAGGGGTTAGTTGGATGAGGCAAAGTATGCGTGTTTCTTGCGTAACTGGAGCGATCAACTGATATTGACTTACAGTTGGACAAGGCCTGCTGTCCTTGCAGCAGGTAGGGGTAGAGGGGGGGGGGGGGGCTTGTTATTTCTTCTTTCTCTGTGCCTCACTTTCATCTCCTCTGCTATATCTGGTATCACTTTTCTTCTCCCTTTCTTTGGGAGACGACACAAAAAGCAGTACGTGTCGTTAAATCCAAAACAATCAACCAATCTTTAATATGTATGGGCAGAATCATGTGTGTGCGTCACGCATACGGATAGGGAAAAACTTTGTTTCTTTTCTTTCCTTTCCTTTTCCTTCTTTTCTTTCTTTCTTTCTTTCTTTCTTTCATATACATGCGAGGTTTGCGTGATGTCTATGGATAATGGACGTTTTTTTCGTTCTTTTTTCTTTCTTTCTTTCTTTCTTTCTTTGGATTGAGTACGTTCGTTCGTTCGTAGTTTTTTTCCTTTCCTTATTTTCCTTCTTTCTTTGGAAATTACATGGAACGCGTACCAATAAAATGTGCGTGACTGAAACTACAGATGAGGAGAACTGAGAGAGAGAGAGAGAGAGAGAGAGAGAGAGAGAGAGAGAGAGAGAGAGAGAGAGAGAGAGAGAGAGAAAGAGAGAGAGAGAGAACAGCTGGTCCGTTATTTACTTGAGTGAGCATTCAGGTAGATTTCCTTTCTTTATGTCGAAAATACATTTTGTGTATGTCTTAAAGCAAAAATAATGATATTAATGTACATGTACACTCATGTTAACCCCAGTTTTCTATATATTATGTGCGGTTTACAGAGTTGTCCATGGACTAACTAATGTGATGTCTGAAATCGGTTCCATCGAGCATCCGCTATCTATATATGATTTGAACATACATAAGGAAACAAGTATGTGTCCATTAATGCCCTACTTTCATCTACATGTACATGAAGTGGATTTTTCAGTCATTCATTACAAGGGCTCGTTAACGTAATAACTGCCAAAAATTGTGAAGTCTTATAGACCACTTTTGAACAGTTCCAAAAGTGGTCTCCTACTATAAGATACTGGTATTACAAACACAACCTCGCTTCATACACAGAAAATGTTGGTATGCTGAAGTTCAGTAAAATGCCTATATAGACCACCTTTGGGACTGTTCAAAAGTGGTCTTTAAGACCACTTTTGAACAGTCCCAAAGGTGGACTCCTACTATAAGATACTGATAATACAAACACAACGAAACCAAAATTAAAATCCTTCTAAATATTAAAAAAATACAAAACAAAAAACAAAACAAAAAAAAAAAAACAAAAAAAAAAAAAAAAACAAACAGGATAAGTCTTTATTTTTACCTGGTCTCAATAGCGGAAGATTACGGTATAAACAAACTGTATTCACCTTGATTTGCATTATCTGCTGGTTCCTAGTCTGAAGATTATGAGTGTTGAAAAACAGGTAACCAGACCCCCCTGACCTTTCAAGGTCAGGGGGGGTCTGGTTACCTGTTTTTCCAATATTGACAATGTGCAAGCTGGGAGCCAGCAAATAATGCAAATATGGTGAATATTGATTTTATGTACCCGACCTCAATATTTGGGGCTAAAATAGAGAACATACAGCGAATGCTATATTTATGATATGAATGAACTGATTTCATTGTGGTGTACACATAGCTTTCATACTTTCAGGTATAATTCGCGTTCTCCGTCAGAGAATAAATCAAAGTACTGAAAGTAATGAGGAAAGTTGATTTATGAGGAATAATTATTATGATAACAATTCCAGTCGTAGATCAAGCAGTATCTAGACATATTGTGAGGGTTAAAAAATTCGACGAAAAAAAATAAAAATGATTCATCGATTGTTTTGAGTTTAACGGCAGGTCAACCCTTGTGCCAAGAGAAAGTGTGTGTGTGTGTGTGGGGGGGGGGGGGGGGGGGGGGAAGATAGAAGAGATAGCAGAGGAGATGAAAGTGAGGGACAGAGTGAATGGAAGTGTAGAAACAGAAGAAATATCAACACTCACCATCTACCGCTACCTGCTGCAAGGACAGCAGGCATTGCCCAAATGTAAGTCAGTATCAGCTGGACTCCCCAGTAACACAAGATACATATCACCTGTGCCTCACCCAACTACCCCCGCGAAGAAAAAAAAGGAAGAAATAAAAGAAAGATAAACGTGTCTGCTAATTTTTTTCATGGTTTCTATGTTAGCTCAGTAAACTCTGTGTTTGTTCCCTCTGCTAATAATCTTACAGAAAAGTTTCTTAGCGGGCACATTACGTCTTAGCAACGTCGCATCAACGTTGCGTTGATACGACGATGCACATACGTTGTGTAGCCTCTTGGAGCTATGTTCCTTCGGGTGTCGGGACATAAGAAGGAGAATAACTTTGACGAAAGAAAAGATCATTTTAAACCATTTGATTAAGACATTATAACCCTGATCAGACGCCGCGTTTAGCGAACTTCGACTACCCAGGCGAATAAAAATACGTTTACATTTACCCATAAATGCCAATTGTTTCACTACTGGGGACATTCGGAAACAGTTAAGACAGATTATGCCATAGAATGTAGCGTCTGATCGGTGTCTTCACTATTTGCTAAAAGTACGGAACTTGATGTAAAACTCACAGCTTACAAACACGTTTTTTTTGGTAATTACAGCTCTCGAAAGCAGGCGAATAACTGTGTTTGATGTCGGTCAGTTATTAGTTGTTTACTCGGTCACTGATAGTCGCAGAGAAGCGTGCTAACCCTTTTAACCCTGGTAGACCGGTGCAGACGCCGAGGTAGAAATACACTGTATCTATGTAAACCTTGTAGATCCTGATAAGTCGGCACGTAGCTAGCACGTCTCGCCAGAATCTACATGCGCACTGTTTAATTGCCATCATGCCAGTGAACTAATCAGAAATCCCTTTCTATAAGAATATATTTAAAGCGGGAAGTGTCCTGTTCAGAAACTCAGGGATGAAAGAGTAAAACATAAATATCATCGGAAAGCGCGTAGGAAAATAGTCCTAGAGTATTGTTTCCTGTTCAGATTATGAAGTTTTGTGTCAATTTATATTTAGTCCGTATAAAGTCTCGAAAAATGAACTATTTTGAAAAACGTTCCATGCCTGCAGAATTAGTTTTCAAGAGTTCCTCTGGACTATTTTATGCAGCGAACGAACAGCGGAAGTGGAGTAACGCGGTCCAGTACCGGAAGTAGAAATGTAATGACATAACAGCTTGATTTTATAAATCAACTTACAAAAAGAAAAATATAGAAGAGAGATTAGACGAAATAAACAAGAGGCCGATGGGCCACAGCGCTCACCAGAGGTCAAGAGTGAAAACTTGCCCGGCCCCTGGCAGCCTTGTTTTTCAACAAATCATGGTGGCTTGAAAAATTTAGCCTTTTAGTTCGTGAAATAAAGTTGCAAGTCTTTTTGCCATACATGGGCATGATAGCAATATTGTCCATAATCACCATCTTCCGTTTAGCTGAACGCAACATTTATTCGTGGAGATTGATCATGAAATCTTTTCTACGGTCATTCTCTCCCTTCCGCTGATTCAAGAAGGGCAGTTGTCAGTTTCTGGCGAAATAATGTGCACTGTACTGGTTAGCCGTTTACGTATAAGCCTGCCCAGGAAAAGTGTGGATAGGAAAACTGACAGGCTCAAAAATGACCTAAATAGTGTTGACTGGGCCGTGAAACTCAAATACAAACAAACAAACAATTCCGCTGACTGCAAACATTAATTCTGGTGCCACAGGCAACTAGAGAACCACAAAAATAACCCCCTGTTTTGCCTTTTCCATTAGTAATCCCGCCAAGGTCATCCAAATGTCACCATCTGAGCAAACTTGCTAGGAATGCCAATTTTGATGCCACCGAATACAATCCACGGTTTTGCCTCTTTTACATGCAACGGTCTACGTGATCAAAGTGGGCATTGACGGCAGCCATTTTGGGTTATGTGACTTCAGTTCCACAAATTAAATTTTCATTGCCTCATCCTATATAATCTGATATATTTGGTTTCAATCAGCATAGCAGCTTAAGTGGGGAAGAAGATAAAAATACTGAATCTGAGTCATCCAGGACAAAGGCCATTAAATAACATTGACCCTTGGAATCAACAAACTTCCTTTAAGCTGATTGCAAATATCAACTCTTGAGGCCTCAGGCTACAATAGAATCAGAAAAATCCATTGTTTGGCCTATTTATCAATACAAATGCTTAAGAGACCAAATTTTACATTGACGTAAAATAGGTCAGTGTCACCTAAAGGTCATTATCTGAATAAAATTGGTAGGTTTCTGAGTTCCCGATACAGCATACTAAGTTTCAAGGTAATCTGCCTTTTAGTTCCTGAGGAGAAGATTTTAGAAGGTTTTCACCATATATATGCATGGCGGCCATCTTGGTCAAGTGACTCCAATACCACAAATTAGTTTCCATTGTCGATCCCATTAAGTTTTGACATGTAATTTCGGTTTCAATGAGTTTATTGGTACAGAAATACTGAAGATGAAACATCCAGGACAAAGGTCAGTAAATGACTTTGAGCTTTGGAATTAAGTTTCCCATTTAGCTGATGCAAATATCAATTGTGGTGCAACAGGCAACACTAGGATTAGAAAAAAGAACTCCAATGTTTGGCATTTTCCCATACAAATGCTCAAGTAACAAATGTTGACCTTGACATAAAATAGGTCAAGGTCACCCAATTGTCATCATCTGAAAAAAACTTGGTAGGGTCTGAGTCCCCTGCTGCATACCACGTTTCAAGATCATGCGCCTTTTGGTTCCTGAGAAGAAGATTTTTAAATGCTTTTATCATATATGGGCATGTCGGCCATCTTGGTCATGTGAATCCAATCCCGCAACATATTTTTCATTGCCTCATCACATAGAGGCTCCAAATAAAATTTGGTTTCAATCAGTTTACATTACGACAACACACCCGTGCGACATAGATAATTTTTCACATCTGCAAAGTGGCTACTTTTTATGAAATCCGTGATGTTTTTCTTATTTATGCTGCAAACATAGGTTGTGGGTGCTCGTTAGAATCGCCTCATTGAGGCGATTCTAACGAGTACCCACAACCTATGTCTTAGAGCAGAAATAAGAAAGACGATGAATAACCACTTAAACCTCAGTTGTCTCTACAGAAAGTTGGATTTAGGGGGTATTCATATCAATGTTTTGTTCACTTGATGAGCAGTTTTACTGCAAAAGAAGATAAACATACCGAATCTGAATCTGAGCCATCCAATACAAAGGTCAGTAGATGACATCAATAAACTTCCTTTTAGCTGATTGCAAACATCAATTCTGAGGCCAAAGGCTACATTAGAATCAGTAAAAAAATCCATCGTTTTGCCTTTTTCCCATACAAATGGTTAGGTGACCAAATTAAATTTTGACCTTGACGTAAAAGAGGTCAAGGTCAACAAAAGGTCATCATTTGAACAAACTTGGTAGGGCCCGAGTCTTCGATGCTGCATACCAAGTTTAATAGTCATCCGCCTTTTGGTCCTTGATGAGAAGATTTTTAAATGTTTTTACAATATATGGGCGCGGCAGCCATCTTTGTAATGTGACACAGTCCTTACGAACAATTGTGTGTTCCCCCTTTCCATGGAGGCTCCACATGTAATTTGGTTTCAGTTGGCCCAGTAGAGTCAGAGGAGATAATGTTTGAATAATAGTTGAGCCGGGGCAAAGCATTTCCTACAACTTAAGTGTGCGCCCAGCGAAGAATCAGCCTGCGTAGCCCTATACACGTAGTCTGACTAGAGACCTATCTTGCTGCATGAAGGAGTATTGGGCCCTTAGCTATTCTTAGAGCGCACAACGAAGACCCTGATCAAACTGCGAGGATGCGCAGGCTGATCTGAGTTTTCGTTGGGCGCGCGTTTTATTGTAGGTTTTGTCGTGCGCTGGCTGATATGTTGACGACGACGATGACAGACGACGATAGATGACGACGGACAACTACCTGTCATATAAGCTTCCCCGGAGCCTTCGGCTTTGGTGAGCTAAAAATGAAAGTATGAAGAGTAGGGTTGAACGCAGAGAGGACGAAGTACCCTTTGTAGAATATTACCCCTCCAGTACAGAAAACAGAAAACTTCGACTAACCCAACTAGATCCACCCCAGCTACTGCCATTAACAAAAAACAGACAAACAAACAAACAAGATATCAGTCCTTAAAACGAAAAACGGTTTGTTTGAATGGAGGTTTAACGTCCCTTTCAACACTGTTTATGTTATTTTGGAGACGTGGGACTTTACCCGCAATTGAGATAAAATGACATCTCAAACTTGCACTACTTTGCACGGGCAGGCTTAGACCTTTCAAGCGGTTGACCAGTTCTTATGTGCGGCCGGTTTCAACTCTGCGAGGAAGCATCATTTCTCTTTTTGTTTTGAGGTTTAACGTCCCCGTCAACACAGTATAGGTGATTATGGAGACGTTGCTCCCAATTTTGTGGGACTTTTACCCGACATTGAGATGAAATGACATCTCAAGCCTTGTCGCCCAATGAAACCAATAGGGTTTATAAGCATGGACGGTCCGACTAGCACCGCGTTTCCTGGGCAGGCTTAGATCATCTAAGCGGTTTACCAGTACTAGTGTGTGGTCAGTTTCAGCTCTGCGTGGAAGAATAATGCAGTCCATCTATTTCTTCAAGCCTGTATGGGCTGGGGCTTAAACGTATATGAAAGTATTTATGCTAATAAATCAAAAAATACTTACAGTGTACACACTTCATTTGAAAGGTATATTGTTATGATTTAGTCGAAAATAATTTGCATATAAATAGATAGTATACACGTTCGTTATTGCTGGCCATGAATTTATAATTTTATAAGATTTATATGGAAATGTCAATAGGCTTTACTTGTAATGAATCACTATGGCAGATGAGTAGCGTGACGCGAAAGCTTGTTTCAGAACATGCGCTGCGAGCGAAGGCTCAGATCAGTTCACGCATTCTCTGATCAGAACCCCCGTTGTTACAGATTCGGGTAAATCCGCAAAGATCAGGCTTTATTAGTTTAGCTTCGTCCTTAATAGTCGGCGACAGGTGACGACGTTCTTGATGGCTCGTTGGCCTAAGAGGTCATTGAATTATTGATAACCACCGCAAACCTCGGGGAAAATGAAGCGTGCTAGCTAAGTAACCAATGCACTCAGTGTCTCTGATGCTAGAGGCCCCGGTTCGATTCCCGGCAGCGGTGATACAATGTCGGCAAAAAGTGTGCCGTCCTTCACTGGAGCCCCATGTGCAGGGAGAGTGATCCCCTGTGCATGTTAAAGACCCCTGCCGTAATTATATGATTACTCTTTAGGCAGTGAACACATTTGATGTTCTCCACCGGGGATAATACGCTTTGAAAGAAAGAAAGAAAGAAAGAAAGAAAGAACAGCGAAACATTGCTGACATGCAATTTTTACAACACAGAATTGAAATTAGGCTGAGTGTGGATGTTAGGGGGGCTCCGTTCCATTATAATGTTCGGGGTGGGGGTGGGGAGGGGGTAGCTACATATGCAGCCTAACTTCAGGGTTGGCACCATAAAATTTTGTTCGAGGCAGGAGTAGTTCGAGCTACTGAGGGCTACTTATACCGCCATGCTAGGAGGCGTGATGAGTATGAGTTAGGGATGTCTTTTCGATAGGCATGCTGTATTACGCAAACACGCCTATACAAATACATTGCCACCTTTATCGCCGAAAAAATCAAAATTTAATGATGACAAATTGTGATTTTTTTCTTATTTCTGCTCAAAATATAGATTGTGGGCACTCGTTAGAACCGCCTCATCGAGGCGGTTCTAACGAGTACCCACAATCTTTATTTTAGAGCAGAAATAAGAAAAATAATGTATCCCCCGGAAACCCCAGTTTTGCTATATAAAAGTGGGGTCCAAGGGGGTCGAAATTATATAGGCGTGTTTTCGTGATGCGGAAACTTTGAATATGATTGACGCAGAAATCTCTTCGCGGACATGAATACATGTAATTATTCAGATGTAACTGGCATTGCCTTCTCTGGTATGGCCATATTGACGTCTTACTAGATTTACTATTATTAATTATTATTATAATTATTATTTTTATTATTATTATTATTGGTGGTTTATTTATCTGATGTTTTTTTATGATTGACAATGCAAGATGAACAAAGCGTTTAAGTGTAAGAAAAACTGTCACAGAGTTGTTTCAAATGCTTTAGAATCAATGAATATCTTAATGGTCCTCCAGGACAGGCAAGCTTTTGTTTGTTTGGTGTTTAACGGCCCAGTCAACACAAGTTTATATCGCCGGATCACCAGTCCGTTTAATAAACCACACTTTTCCTGGGTAGGTTCATATATAAGCGGAGCGCATTCTCCCGCCACAAAATGACAAGTGTCCTTCTTGAAGAAGAAAAAAGGAGACAATGACCGTATAGAAGATTTCATTATACTTCATGATCAATCACCTCGAAAGACTGTTGCCGTTCCGGCAGGTTAGAAGCCTCCGTGGTGTAGTGGTTACGCTACTCGCCTTGTACATGTAAACCAGTGGTCGCAGGATCGATCCCGGGCTTCTCCAGACTTTCGGATGAGTCTTTAAACCGAGGTCCCGTCTCCGTATGACCTTAGCTAAACTCAAACACTCACTCGTCCCGGCAGGTATCGAACCTGCGACCTCCTGATGCATCAAAGACGTGATTCTTTCCTGTCTACGCGAAACCCGCACCAATGCGCGACCCCGCCAATCGGTGCATACAGAAATAGACTGGGACGCATCGTGCTTCCGCCCAGAGCTGAAACCGACCGAACGCGAGTTCTGGAAAACCGCTTAAAAGGCCAATGCCTGCCCTAGGAAAAGTAGTGCGAGGCGGACCGTTCCCTAAACCATGCCGATAGGGTTTGAGGTGTCATTTCATCTCAATGTCGGGTAAAAGTCCCACAAAATCGGAAACGTCATCAAAATGACCTAAATAATGCTGGTGGGGATGGGGGGGTGGGGGGGGATAACCCTTTAAACAAACACAAACCTGTCTGCAATATCCATCTGTTTAATCCTAATCTTTCACACTACCTGGTTTAACCCTAAAACGCGAACTAACTCGCATAGCTGTGCAACGGTGTATATCGTGTGTATTGATTCATGCCCGATACGCCGATACTTCGACCGGCCTGTCTTCTCACCTGCTCAAAGGCACCGCCTGATCTGTGCCACCGCAGCTGGTACAGGTATTTATTTTTGTAGGTAGAATATATTGTCTTAAGACTACAAAGTGCTGGCTGTGACAAGACTGCGTGATCAAGACATTCAATGTAGTTTAGTTAGTTTTTACCGGATGGTGTCCTTTATTGATTTCAGTTCTCACGGGTAGGTTTAGCCCTTTCAACCCTAGCGACATAAATTAATAGATATAGATATGCAAACAGTGTAGATCCAGATGAAACGGCTCGTACGAGCCGTTTCATCTGGATCTACACTGTTTGTCATGTTATTGATTAGTCCGACCGAAACCCCCTTCTTGCAATAATGGATGCACCCACATTCTAAAGCTGGAAGAGTCCACAAGATACATTGAGGGGTGTAAGAGTCGACTTGAGCTACTCGTACCTGCCATTACAAGCATCCACAATAATCAATCAATGGACAATATTGTCAGGTATAGCAGCCGCTCAGAGGTAATTACAAATGAAAATTGTATGAGTTTCACTAATTTCGATCATATGAAATGACCATTAATTTTGAATGTGATATTTTTTCTTTTGTCCGCGTTGTTCTACCTGGTGGCATGTGTGTACGATGGTAGCAAAGATTGGAGATCACATAATGTCCTCTACCAACAATCTCAACCCAATCCCAACAGAGAGAGAGAGAGAGAGAGAGAGAGAGAGAGAGATTAATAGAAGTGTATTTTTCTCATTTATGCTCTTAGAATATGTTCTATAAAAGGGGTATCCTTTGGAAGCAAGGAATTCACCACAAAACAGGAAAATATGGAGTGTACATATTTACTGGGCCAGACTTGCTTGTTTCGGCCAATCAGGCCTCATCAGAAGGCTCCGTGGTGTAGTGGTTATGCTACTCGCCTTGTAAACCAGGGGTCGCGGGATCGATCATGCGCTTCTTCAGATTTTCGGATGAGTCTTTTAACCGAGGTACCGTCTACGTATGACCACAGCTGTTGGTGAGACGTAAAACTCAAACACTCACTCATTAATGCTCAGAATCATAGAACATGGATATTTTGAAACGCCTTAATAAGTTGGTCTTGATTGCCATCCACTCACAATGTCAATCTACTGAAATACCAAACATCACTTCTTTGGAATCAAGAAAAGTTACAGTGATCTCCCTTGTGTATATTCAAATTTGTCTAGCACAATGACGAGAGACGTCTCGAGACGTCTATTTTAACAAACAAGGATAAATGTTTTTAAGGCTAGACATTTTACAGATAAAAATCGCTGATAGTAGTTTTCTTGAATAGACATATATCGTAAAATATTTAAAATATGACAAATTTAGATTTAGTAGTACATGTTCATTTATTTTACATTTACGATAACATCGTATTTCTTATACATCTCAGGGGCTGGAGCCGAGCGATGGTCTCCCCATTCACCGGCAACGTGGAATGGGGATACCACCGAACGGCTACGGTGTAGTGCCAGAATGGATTCGTTCCCTGGGACCCCACCAGCTGACGACCCGCGACACGGGGAAACTGGAAAAAAAAACAACAACATCTCAAATAGCTACTTATCCGAGTGTGAGTGTTTGAGTTTTACGTCTCACCAAAGTTAAGGTCATACGGAGACGGGATCTCGGTTTAAAGGCTCATCCGAAAGTCTGGGGAAGCCCGAAATCGATCCAGCGACCCCTGGTTTATAAGGCGAGTAGCATAAACACCACCCAAAGGAGGCGTCTATGCTACTTTTCTGATGAAAATCCGCGATATTTTTCTTATTTGTATTTCAAATATAGGTTGTGGGTGCCCGTTAGGACCGCCTCGTCGAGGCGGATCTAACGAGCACCCACAACCTATGTCTTTGAGCAGAAAAATGAAAAATAATGTATACCCTAGTAAATCACAGTTTTCTCAATAAGAATGGGGTTTAGGGCATGTTTATTTCACAGAGTTGTTCACGTGATGTTTTTTTACTTGATTTTAAAGGTCCCCGTCAACACGTTTAGGTCATTTTGGAGACGTTGCTTCCAATTTTCGTGGGACTTTGAAACCAAAAGGATTATATGCATTGGACGGTCTGACTCACACCACATCGCCTGGGCAGGCTTAGTCCTTCTAAGCGGTTTACCAGTACACATGTGTTGTCAGTTTCAGCTCTTGCCGGAAGCACCATGCAGCCTATCTATTTCTTCAAGCCCCGATGGACGGGGGCGAGTTCACGTGAAATAAACAGTGGAAGGAAAAGATACAGAAATTATTTGCCAATATTTTTGTTTATCTTCTTTTCAGTCCCCATTTAATATGGGGAGTAGATAAACCCGACAGATTTGTTGCAACGTTTACATGGGAATACAGCTTACGTTACTCCCACATTGCTTGGCCCCAAAAGTTTTTCCATAAATACGTTAGAACGGCCTCATTGAGGCGGTTGTAACGAGTACCAACAACCTGCGTGTTGTAGCAGTATTCAGACAAATAAAGTATTCCCATGTAAATCCCAGTTTTATCTATATAAAGTGGGGTTTAGAGGGGTGTTCATCACACGGACTTGATAACGTGATGACGTTTGTTTTATTCAAACGAAAACACGCCTTTACTAAAAAAAATTTCAGATGGAAAAAATGGTTATATTTTTCTTATTTCTGCTCAATATATAGATTGTGGGTACACATTAGAACCGCCTCATCATCGAGGCGGTTCTAACGAATACCAACAATCCATATTTAGAGCAGAAATAAGAAAAATAAGGTTTACCCCTGTAAACCCCAGTTTTACCTTATAAAAGTGGGGTTCAAGGGGCTCAGACACCGGTCGCATTCTGTGGCGTCCGATTAGGCCTTAACTGTTTGCAAATACGTGAACAAGTCTATGAAATGAACACCCCCTAAACCCAACTTCATAAATAGAAAACTGGAGTTTACGGGGTATACTTTATTGGTCTTTTTTCTGCTCCAAAACATAGGTTGTGGGTACTCCTTAAAACCACCTGAATGAGGCGATTCTAACGAGCACTCACAACCTATGTTTGCAGTATAAATAAGGAAAATATCATGGTTTTTCAACAGAAAAGAAACCGTTTTTGAGTTGTGAAAAAAATCAACCCACCGGTGCAATCTGTTTTTTGATTCATTATCACCCTGTTTGTTTCTTTTACACTTGCGCGCGCGCGCGTGTGTGTGTGTGGTGCTCGCGTGCATGCACGCGTCATCGTGGGTGTTCATGGTTAAATTTATTTGCAGTGTCATATCATTTTCCGGGTTTGGTTTCGCCCAGGAACGGCATGTCACGTTGACAGTTAAAGATAGTCAGTTTTAGTTTAATCATAGTATTGTTTACACAATATTGAATCTCAAACCACTTAAGAGTTTTTAATAAGGGCCCCGCCAAGCGATTTTGGTACTTATCGCCTATGCGAGCAGCGAAGGTTCAGGCGAGCCTGCGCATCCGCGCAGTCTCGCCAGAACCTTCGCTGCTCGCTCATACAAGCAGCGAATCAAGAGGAACCTTCAGGCAGAAAGCCATATCCCTGGCCCCTCTGAATGGCTGGGCATCCACAGTTAAAATTTGTCATGACGGAATGCTCGAAGACACAAATTCGCTTGGTGGGGCTTAAAGATAACTCGTTCGAGAAAAGATACCTTCAGCTTCATGCATGACAAAGACAAATACTGTATTGTTTTTATCATAAGAACGTTAGCCCATAGCATGCGAGAAACCCCTAAAGGGGGGGGGATTAAACTGGCAAACAGTGCAGACCCAGATCAGACGCCGCAGAACGCGGCGTCTGATCAAGGCCTGTACTATTTGCTGAAAGAATTTCCATCAAAAATAGAATAAAAACGAGAACCTGGGCCTGACACCCCCTATATGACAAATGGACTTGTCAAACATAAAGCCGGCCCCCGCCCATTGGGGCTTGAAGATATAAATGGGCTGCATGATGTTTCCACGCAAAGCTGAAACCTACCGCACTCGAGTACTGGTAAACCGCTTAGAGGATCTAAGCCTGCCCTGGTAAAGCGGTGCGAGTTGGGCCGCCCATGCTTATAAACCCTATTGGGGTTGCATTGGGCGACAGGGCTTGAGAGTGTCATTTGATCTCAATGTCTGGTAAAAGTCCCACAAAATTGGAAGCAACGTCTCCAAAATGACGTATACAGTGTTGACGGGGACGTTAAACATAAAAACAAACATATAGCAATGGAAGAGTTGGTAAAATGAATACAATGTACCTGCGTACACCTGACTTATTAATATACCGAAAAGTCAGATTTATTAGGGGTATGCATCGTGCAAAACATACATGTAGATTGCTGGTACTCGTTAGAACCGCATCACTGAGGTGGTTGTAACAAGCACTCGATATAGATTGCTGGTACTCGTTAGAACCGCCTGAGGTGGTTCTAACGAGCCCCCGCAATCTGTGTTACCCGGATGCTCGTCAGAGGCAGTTCCAACGAGCACCCACAATGTATGATGCAGCAGTAATAAGGTCTAATAATGATTACCCACGCATAACACATTTTATACACAGAAAATAAAATGGTCTTTATAAAGGTAAACTTATTTACCATAGTCTTATTCACAACATAGATTGTTTGCGCCCATTAGAACCGCCTCCTTAGGGCGGTTCTTACGAGCACACAATCTGTGTTGCAGCAATAATAGGCAACTATAACTTATACCCTTGCACGCCTTAGTAAATAGGAAAACATGTCTATATAATTCTGACCCCCTTTATCACCACGTTTATATAGCAAAACTGGGGTTTACAACAGGTACACATTGTTGCTCCAAGTCATATGTTGTGGGTACTCGTTAGAACCGCCTCAGTGAGGCGGTTCTAACGAGCACCCACAGTATTTGTTTGCAGTATAAATAAGAAAAATATCACTGATTTCCATCAGAAAAGTAGTAACTTTGGAAATGTGAAAAAAATGCACTGTGTCACACGGGTGCAGTATCGTAAAGGAAATGTGGTTTTAATAAGGGTTTTCTTTATTTCCTTTCATTACCAAAACTCAACCATACAAATGCATTGGAAAAAACAACGAAAATGTTTAGATGAAAAATTGTGATATTTTTCTTATTCCTGCTCAAAATATAGATTGTGGGTGGTCGTTAGAACCGCCTCATCGAAATTTTTAGTGCAGAAATAAGCAAAATGAGGTTTACCCTGTAAACCACAGTTTTACTGTATTAAAGTGGGGTTCATGGGGGTCAAAACTATAGGTGTGGTTTCGTGATGAGTCTCGCTCGAAGATATTTTGTTCGTGCTCGTTAGAACCGAGTCGTTTTCCTATGCAAAAATGCCTTAGTCCTCAAAGGGACGTGATTTTGGTCAATTTTTAATAAAATCACTCCAAAATTTTATCAGGTCATCTTCACATTACTTCCAAACAGCCTGCTAAATTCAAAGAGCCTGACGCTTGCCATTCGTGTGCAATACTGCTTATAAGCTTTACCCATGTCAAAGTCCACAACTGGGAACCATTTGGTCAGTACGTCTTATACCAGAATTAGTGCAAATCATCTTCACATTGGTACTAAAGCGCGTGCAAAATTTCAAGAGCCTAGTCCAATGAGTTCTTGAGATATGTTGCTTACAAGCTTTTGCTATGCCAAAATGTCTAAGTCCACAAAGGGACATAATTTGGCCATTAATCAGGTCAACTTCACATTGGTTCCAAACAGCCTGCAGAATTTCAAGTGCAGCCCAGTCTTAGACGTCCTTGAGATATTTTACTTACCAGCGTTTCCTAAGCAAAAAATCCAAAGTCATTTATGTTTGTTTGTTTGTTTGATTTGAGGTTTAACGTCCCTGTCAACACTGTAAAGGTCATTTAGGAGACGTTGCTTCCAATTTCGTGGGACTTTTACCTGACATTGAGATGAAATGACATCTCAAGCCCTGTCGCCCAATGAAACAAATAGGGTTTATTAGCATGGACGGTCCGCCTCGCACCGCGGTACCTGGACAGGCTTAGATCCTGTAAGCGGTTTACCAGTACTAGTGTGCGGGCCGGATTCAGCTCTGCGTGGAAGCATCATGCAGCCCATATATTTCTTCAAGCCCCTATGGGCGGGGGCTTAAAGTCATTTATGTACGCTATTCTTATGAAATAGTAGTTTTCATTGATTTTTATTAACTCAGGAAAATTGTAATACTGCGAACACATTTGTTTTAAGCAAACTGCTTGTTCTTGTTTGATTTGTGGGTTTAACGTCCGCGTCAACACTATTTAGATCTTTTGGAGACGTTGCTTGGGGATTTTACCCGACAACCCAATTTTACCAATAGCATCGCACCACTTAGGCAAGGCAGGCTTTGACCTTCTAAGCGGTTTGACAGTTCTCATGTGCGGTCAGTTTCAGCTCTGCGCGGAGGCACCCTGCAGCCCAATCTATTTATCCATGGCCCGATGGGTGGGGCCGTAAAGCATACTGTGTTAATTCAGCTAAATAAGTGTCTCTTGTTTACATTACTGCATGATTAACCATTGCAAATATTTATTCTGTTCTATTTCAACTATGCGCCGCGACTTGGGAAAATATCATCCAACATGGGCTAAAATCGAAGACCCAAATCAGACTGCGCATGCGCGCAGTCTGATTTGGGTCTTCGCTGTGTGCTTATGGATAGTATGTGGCACAAAGCTTCTTCGTTCAGACTGGAAACGCTGTGCTCTGATCGGGCAGGTACGTAGGCTGGTGCGCACGTGCCGAAGCCCAAAGTCTCCTTTTTGCTTGCTGGTGTTGATGTCCATCAATCACGCGGTTATGAATCTACATGTACATCTATCTATTTATCTTCATGAAATGATTCAGTCACATTTGGCTATTACCTGAGTTAGGCGGGTGCCTAAATTGAGAACTTAGCTTTAAAACAACGGCATTATGGACGTTTTTTTTTTTCATTTTCTTTTGTAAAAGAGTCCAATTAATAGACCACAGCAATTAAAAGAGAACCAGTTGTTCTCCTAAGATACACGTAACAAGACATCTCCTTTTTATGGGTTTTATTTAAAAAAAAAAAAAAAAAAAATTTGCCGGTTCAGTGTCCCAAAATGTCATTTTTGAACGGGTTTTTCATGGAAAAATCTGTCCTTTAGAATAGCGATGTCCGTGCGGGCGGGCGGGCGTCCGCGTCCCGATTTACCTTTTGGTTAACCTTTTTTCAAAAACCCGTCCATAATGCCATTTGGCGTTTTCCTTGTCTTATTTTAAAGAGCAAAGCAGACTGCAGCAGTTGAAAGAGTACCAAAAATACCCCCTAAGAACAAATGAACAATAATTAAATCGCATTTAGTGGACAATATCGTTTTCTATTTCACAGAGAAATCTCTATATTTCATTGAAAAGCATGTAAGAATAAACAATAACCAGTGCTTCAGCTGAAGTGCACGACCCGCCGGATGCTTTTAGCTTTATGAGTGTTACCATATATGGGTATGGCGGCCATTTTGGTCATGTGACCTGGACCTAAAACGGTTCCCCCAATAAATGCGCCTTATCGTAAGGAGCAAAAATATATCTTATACTTTAGTACTGTATTCTGAATCGTTTGCAGGATAAAATGCATTCTCACATTTTCCAATACAAAAGCATATGCGTCAAAGTTTGACCTAGGCACAAAGAAGGTCAAGGTCAACCAAGGGTCACCAATTTATGATGGGCCTACGTCCCAGATGCCATTTATCGAGTTTCGTGGAAATCTGCCCAGTGGTTATGGAGAAGACTATTTTTGAAGGGTTTTTACCATATATGGCTTGGCGGCCATTTTGGTCATGTGACCTGGACCCCATGAGCAAATTTTGGTTTCCCCCATCCCATAGAAGCTCCATATGAAATTTGACTTCAATCGGCCAAACGGTTTCCGAGGAGAAGCAGTTCGAAAATTTTCACATTTTTTGCCTCGGCGAGGCTATACTTAATGGAATGTAATATTTCGCAAGTTCATTGGTTAGATCTCATTGATATCTATCAGTATGCCAAAAATTGTTTAAATATTCCAAGCGGTTAAGTCAGTATCACCAATTTCCACAAACAGGTTACGGACGGACAGACAGACAGACCATATATGGCTTGGCGGCCATTTTGATCATGTGAGCTGGACCCCATGAGAAAATTTTGGTTAGCCCCATCCCATAGAGGCTCCATATGAAATTTGACTTCAATCGGCCCAACGGTTTTCGAGGAGACGCAGTTCGAAAATTTTCACATTTTTCGCCTCGGCGAGGCTATACTACATGGAATGTAATATTTCGCAAGTTCATTGGTTAGATCTCATTGATATCTATCAGTATGCCAAAATTGTTTAAATATTCCAAGCGGTTAAGTCACTATCACCGATTTTCACTAACGGGTTACGGATTTTTCGCCTCGGTGAGGCTTTACTAAACGGAATGTAATATTTCGCAAGTTCATTGGTTAGATCTCATTGATATCTATCAGTATGCCAAAAATTGTTTAAATATTCCAAGCGGTTAAGTCACTATCACCAATTTTCACAAACGGGTTACGGACGGACAGACAGACAGACCATATATGGCTTGGCGGCCATTTCGGTCATGTGACCTTGACCCCATGAGCGAATTTTGGTTTCCCCCATCCCATAGAGGCTCCATATGAAATTTGACTTCAATCGGCCCAACGGTTTCCGAGGAGAAGCAGTTCGAAAATTTTCACATTTTTCGCCTCGGCGAGGCTATACTAAATGGAATGTAATATTTCGCAAGTTCATTGGTTAGATCTCATTGATATCTATCAGTATGCGAAAAATTGTTTAGATATTCGAAGCGGTTAAGTCACTATCACCAATTTTCACAAACGGGTTACGGACGGACAGACAGACAATATATGGCTTCTCGGCCATTGTGGTCATGTGACCTGGACCCCATGAGCAAATTTTGATTTGCCCATCCCATAGAGGCTCCATATGAAATTTGACTTCAATCGGCCCAGCGGTTTTTGAGGAGAAGCAGTTCGAAAATTTTCACATTTTTCGCCTCGGCGAGGCTATACTAAATGGAATGTAATATTATGCAAGTTCATTGGTTAGATCTCATCGATATCTATCAGTATGCCAAAAATTGTTTAAATATTCCAAGCGGTTAAGTCACTGTCACCAATTTTCACAAACGGGTTACGGACGGACAGACAGACTGACAGACTGACAGAATGACCGATTGACCGAATGACAGAATGACACGGTGATTTTAGGGCACTTAGAAAATCAACCGACTTCAGTCGGTCGCTTTTTCTGCGGGTCGTGCAATCACCTTCTTTCGTTACTATTTTTATTTTGTATTTTTATATACTTTTGTCTTTTCTGCATGGTTTGTTAAATCTAAAGTGCACGTACTATTTTTAAGGTAATTTATTCTTCTTCCAGGTGACATCACGAAAACACGCCTATATAATTTTGACCCCCCTCCCCCCCCCCCCCCCCCTTGAATCACTTTTAATAGTAAAACTGGGGTTTCCGGAGGTATACCTTATTTTTCTTATTTCTGCTCTAAAAAATCTATATTTAGAGCAGAAATAAGAAAAATATCACAATTTTTCATCATAAAAGTTTCCTTTTTTTTTTTTTGGCGATAAAGGTGGCAATGTATTTGTATAGGCGTGTTTGCGTAATGATCTGACTGAATGTTGCCTGGTAGAGGTTGTCTATATAGCGATTCAGGCACAATAAACAAAATGTGGAGAAATGCTCGCTGACTTAATAACCCTCTAATTTCCAACAGAAGTTTCCTACTGCATATTTGAATTAACACAATGAGGAGAATGTGACGTTTATTTTATTCAGAGTATTTTTAGCCTCATTTTTGCCAACACTAGGCATACACGGGTACATGACAATACGAAAACATGCCTATTCGAATATATTGGAAAGGACTAGTCTCCATAAGGGGGTTTTCCTGGTACCTAAATTTTCCAATAATATTTTGGGAAAATATAGCCACAGAGAGGGGACATTCATCTCTGTTAAGTTTGAATCAAACAGAACTCTACTTTTGTGATAAGGGTTTATCAAAAGTGGGTGGGGTAATTCCATATCAGTTCTACCAAGGACAAATAATCAGCAATTGACTATATTCAAATAGCACACTAACAAAACTTTTTTCCATGTCATGCATAGACTGTGGGTACATATTAATGTGAAATAGGTTGATTGTATATTTTATTGAAATTTGCTAAAATATAATAATTTATTTGCACTTTGCGGATTTTCATTAATTTTTCATCTACCAACTTTGCCAAAAAGTTGAACATTTCTCTATTAAGCAACACATTCTTACCTCATTTCTAGAAAATACTTATCAATGCTTGGCCATTGCAGAATTATAAGGATTTTTTTATAAATGGTCTGTGACATGAGTTATGTGCCCTTGAAAAGAGAAAATTGCAGTAAAATGCTATGAAATTATCAAAACTTTGTTTTGCCTTTTTGCTATTAGTTTACTGGCGAGAAATGCTTAGAGGAGTTAAATTCTAATGTATTTATCATGTAAAAGGGTTGTACTATTGTAGCAGAGACTAAATTGGTATCAGTTAGGGTCAAAATTACTTTTAGAGGTTTTAAGATTTGGATATAATTGACACACATTTGCTCATCTCATTTCATACCACTTTCTTCTGAGGAGTCGCTGTTGGTATCCCAAACTTCAGCTGCACCATCTGTAAGAAAGTCCATGTATCTATTATGTATCTTAGGCCCTTTTGTTGCTGGCTGGTGTCGCTCAAACCCCAAATACTATAAGACTGATGCAATATGGGCACAGCAGCCCACATCTCTAGCCCCTGATGTGCATGTGCAAAACAAACTGACGATAGGTGCTAAGCCTGTGCTGTATTCAATCCATAAATTATAGGTCTTGCTACTAGTATGCCTTGAACGTGTTAGGGACTTGAGGACACCTTGCTCTTTGTTTATAAGGATTTCATATTTGCCATCATCTGTTTGGAGTTCTTTCGTGTAGGATTTGGCCTGGCGAATCTGATACACTCCTATTGTCAGGTCTCTTAATTCTGCTTCGTTCAGTTCGGGGAAATCTGGCATTTCAGATGCATCCATACTAAATTGTGCGCCGTTTGTCCTACTTATTATCAGTCACCTTTTGTTGAAGTTTTATTCGGTGACTTTGATAAGGCCATCATTCGTTTGGCCATGACAACATCTGATTCCAAACTAGTCACCAAGGGTGGCCAGAAAGCGTTGCAAAGGGAGCAAACAATTCGCACATAATTGCCAGCAAACGGGATTTGAGAGCTGGGAAGCACATTACCTAAAGCTTTCCATTGCTTTATACGCCCATTTGTTGACTCAACAACCCAACTCACTTTGCTGACAAGTCTGGATTCATTTGCTTCTTCAGTGCTATGCTGTTTCTCTTTTTTCTTCAAGAAATGAGGCATTTCAGTATTGATCCCACAATCATTAATTATCCCCACGTTTTTAAAAAAAAGTGGGGATATTGTTATCGCCTCCGTCCGTCTGTCCGTCTGTCTGTCCGGCTATCTCCTCCTAAACCGTTAGTCGGAATTCAACCAAATTTGGTATGCGAGTTGCTTACATGAATGGCTTGCGCAAGAGCACATTTTTTTTTGTCCCCGCCCCCAGGGGCCCTGGGGAGGGGTCAAAAGGTCAAATATCAATAAAATTCAATTACAAAGTCAATTTTGAAGATTTTGATGCCAAACTTTGCACATGTACTTAGTTATGAAAAAAGTAAAACATATTGAACGGGATTTTGGCTGTGACCCCTAGGTCACGCCCTGGGGGTCGGACTTGGGGGGGGGGGGGGGTCGGGGGTCAAAATTAAAGTTTTTCAGAACATAGTCATGTTGCATATCTATGCGAAGGGGATAATGGGTAGAATAAACTACAAGTAAAATTTTGACCCTGGGGTCAGATTGGGGCCCTGGGAGAGGGGTCAAAGGGTCAATATTTAAGTTTTTTGGAACATAGTCATGTGGCATATGAAATTGAAGGGCATGATTAGTAGAATATAATACAGGTAATATTTTGACCATGGAGTCAAATTAGGGCCCAGGGTGAGGGGTTTCCGGTACTTGGCCCCTCTGTAGAAAACGTGGGGATTTGCGATGGCGCGCCATCGACAGTATTCTAGTTAAGTCTGTTACATCCCTAAACCCCCTATCAACAATGAGAACATCCCCTTCATTGAACCAATTTCTAATATCCTCACTGTTGCTCTTCAGCATATGCTCTGTTATCTTGGTATCTGAGTTTTTACCATCAGCCAGGTAAGGTCCAAGCACTGTAAGTATGTAGCCCTCAGTTGCTACAAGCATCATCGGTTTAAGCAATGGGCGACCTTTATGGACAGAATAAGAACGCCTTTGGAATGAATAGTCACCGCTTTTCTCTATGTACACATAGGTACCATCAGCAACAGCAATAGCAACATCTTTCTGTGAATTAGCAAACAGCACCCTTGCAAATTCTGTAGTGTGATCTTCAATTACTTGATTTCGTTCTATATGTGGCAGGCCAAGATATTTTGGAACGAAATTGGACATTAGACTTACTCTGGCTGAATGGATTGCCTTACTGCAAGTAGTTTTCTTCACACCAAACAATGTTGAAAGAACGGCCAAGGACAGACCAGTCCTAAGTTTTACAAGCAACATGGCATGGGCTGTACGAGTGCTCCTTGTTGATGTAGAATGCAACGAGGAGAGCGATTCATGTACATCATTGGACTGATCCTTTGTTATGCCTGTCAGTCTGAAATAGTCTTCAACTGTCATTTCATCAACGTTGTCAAACTTCAGTGCATTAGATAACCTGTTTGCCGTTTCGCTCAACTCATTCAGTAATTGAGCAATGTCGTAATTTAAAACTTTTACTGAATCTGAAACAGAAGTTACTTTGCCATAACATTCATCCTTCAGACTATTGCCATTAATATGAGAGGAGCAAGCTCTCGCCCCCTCAGTAACTATTACCCTTGTTTGGATAAATATGTTAGCCCTCTGTTTCGGAGATAGCTTTGTCAAGTTAACAGAGCTACTTCGACGCCTACTTTCCTGACAAATAATACATTTCACAGAGGAAGACTGTGCTGCAGGAATGTCAAGTTTGAATCCAGACTTGTCACCAAAGTGAGATGGGTTGTTGAGTCAGCAAATGGGCGTATAAAGCAATGGAAAGCTTTAAGTAATGTGCTTCCCAGCTCTCAAATCCCGTTTGCTGGCGATTATGTGCGAATTGTTTGCTCCCTTTGCAACGCTTTCAGGCCACCCTTGGTGACTAGTTTGGAATCAGATGTTGTCATTGCCAAACGAATGATGGCCTTAGCAAAGTCACCAAATAAACTTCAACAAAAGGTGACTGATAATAAGTGGGACAAACGGCGCACAATTTGGAAAAGTATGGATGCATCTGAAATGCCAGATTTCCCCGAACTGAACGAAGTAGAATTAAGAGACCTGACAATGGGAGTGTATCAGATTCGCCAGGCCAAATCCTATACGAAAGAACACTAAACAGATGATGGCAAATATGAAATCCTTATAAACAAAGAGCAAGAAGGTGTCCTCAAGCCCCTAATACGTTCAAGGCATACCAGAAGCAAGACCTATGGATTGAATACAGCACAGGCTTATCACCTATCGTCGGTTGGTTTTGCACATGCAAATCAGGGGCTAGAGATGTGGGCTGCTGTGCCTATATTGCATCAGTCTTATGGTATTTGGGGTTTGAGCGACACCAGCCAGCAACAAAAGGGCCTAAGATACAAATTAGATACATGGATTTTCTTACAGATGGTGCAGCTGAAGTTTGGGATAACAACAGCGACTCCTCAGAAGAAAGTAGTACGGAATGAGATGAGCAAATGTGTGTCAATTATATCCAAATCTTAAAACCTCTAAAAGTAATTTTGACCCTAACTGATACCAATTTAGTCTCTGCTACAATAGTACAACATTTTTACACGATAAATACATTAGAATTTAACCCCTCTAAGCATTTCTCGCCAGTAAAATAATAGCAAAAAGGCAAAACAAAGTTTTGAGATTTCATAGCATTTTACTGCAATTTTCTCTTTTCAAGGGCACATAACTCATGTCACAGACCATTTATAAAAAAATCCTTATAATTCTGCAATGGCCAAGCATTGATAAGTATTTTCTAGAAATGAGGTAAGAATGTGTTGCTTAATAGAGAAATGTTCAACTTTTTTGAAAAGTTGGTAGATGAAAAATTAATGAAAATCCGCAAAGTGCAAATAAATAATTATATTTTAGCAAATTTCAATAAAATACACAATCACCCTATTTCACATTAATATGTACCCACAGTCTATGCATTACATGGCAAAAAGTTTTGTCAGTGTGCAATTTGAATATATTCAATTGCTGATTAATTGTCGTTGGTAGAACTGATATGGAATTACCCCACCCACTTTTGATAAACCCTTATCACGAAAGTAGAGTTCTGTTTGATTCAAACTTAACAGGGATGAATGTCCCCTCTCTGTGGCTATATTTTCCCAAAATATTATTGGAAAATTTAGGTACCAGGAAAACCCCCTTATGGAGACTAGTCCTTTTACCACTAAAAATGAAAATGTTCAGAAAAAAAAATCTTATATTTTTCAATTATCTGCTCAAAACATAGATTGTTGGTACTCGTTAGCACCGCCTCATCGAGGCGGTTCTAACGAGTACCCACAATCTACATGTTAGAGAAGAAATAAGAAAAATAAGGTTTACCCCTGTAAATCCCAGTTATACTATATAAAAGTGGGTTTCAAAGGGGTCAAAATTATAAAGGCTTGTTTTCGTAATTATGCATAATTTCGATATGTTATATGCTCGCCAAGGCTCACAATACTTTACCAAAATTACATGTATTCATTTTGTTTCCGATATAGATGGAATATAATATATGTAGCAGCTTTGTTAAGCGGTCATTCATTTTTTTTGGAAAATAAGCAAGCAAAGACACAGATCGGATGCCGCAGCATGCGGCCTCTTATCACTGTGCGACCGTGCATGCGTATGTCTGTGTTTAATAAAAGTAATCTCACAACACAAGACTTACCATTATCCAGACAAAGAGTTATTTTGGTCATAGTTTGAAGTTTTTCACGTTTTCTGTTTTATTAAAAACAAATACGTGTAAACTCGTGCTAATTTAATTTATGTTAGTTTAGGAACAATAGCTTTGAACCTGTATGCTTAAACCAAACACGGAGGACGGAAGGAGCAAATTCCCTTTAATATTTTAAGTGTATGAAGTTGGCTTGGAGTCTGGAGTATGGAGTTTGGAATTCGATTTATTCCGTAGTAGTAAAGTATAGTAAAATATTAGCGAATGTTAGGCAAAATCGATATTCCAAGCCGCGAATCCCAAGCCAAGTTCACACACTCTAATATTTTACACAATGGGGAGAAGGCTATCAACAATCTGGTACAAGTATGATCCATGTTTTTATATCTCTTAGCTGTGACGTTGCTTACACGAGAACCGGATGATAGATGGATAGATGTTGATGATGATGATGATGATGATGATGATGATGATGATGATGATGATGATGATGATGATGATGATGGGGACGACACCGACATTTTCACATACACACTATGGGGTAGATTGTTACCAGTCGCAGGTGTTAGTTTTGCCCATTATACCATGTCAAATACAAGGCACATTTTTTTTTTATCTTATGTCACCATGCCAAGCCCTATTTAATATTATGCTGACTCAAATAAATTTATATAAATAAAATGTATATCCCTGTAAACTCCAGCGTTCATTATAGAGCAAACATTACGAAAAATAATGTAAATCCATATGCTCATTACGGAGTAGACAATCAGGGAAATAATGTACATATCTATATCCCCTTTAACCACAGTGGCCGGAACTAGCTAGTCTGGCCCAGAAACATGTACACTGCACATTTTTCAGTTCTGCTTCCATTTCTAATGAATTAAACTGTAAGGAAATAGCCCCAACAAGAGATGGCAAATCCCCATATGGCTTTCAAATGATTTTTCACAAATAGAAAGTGCACCAGAATTAAAATACACTAGTTAGCCCACAGTGTACTGCAGCAACATCTGCAGGATTGTGTATATGTAATGTGTATTGAGACTATCATCACCTAAAGATACTAAGAATCGCTTCTCGACATGATGAAGATCCAAGATCTCAAATGCACAAAGAACCGGTATACTGAGTTGTTGTTCTTGCACATGAAATGCCTTTTCAACCTTATATACAATTCTGGCAAGTACCAGCAATATATCTCAACGGGTAATGGAGTTATGGCTATCACAAGATTATATTATCAGGGGAGATAACTAAAAATCCAGGGCACTCAGAATTGTGATTCTTGCACATGACACGCCTGCTTAACCTCATGTACATCTGTACCAAGTACCATAAGGTATTGGAGATATGGTGATCACAGAGTGGTTATACTGTTATATTGGAAGGGGAAATAACTCAACTACCACAGCACCAAGAGTCGTGGTTCTTGTGCATGACACGCTTCCTATACCTTGTATACAATTGTACCAAGTTCCATCAATATGTCTCAAAGTGTATTGATATTATGGCCATCACAAACTTATACTGTCAGGGAAAATAACAAAAAAAAAACGAGGGCACCCAGAGCTGTAATTTTTGCGCATGACCCGCCTGCTTAACTTGTACATCTGTACCAAGTACATGTACCATCAGTATGACTCAAGGGGTATTGGATATATGGTGATCACACGGTGGATAACTCTAATACAATAGCACCCAGAGTTGTGGTTTTTAGGCCTGACACGCCGTCTCAATCTTGTTTACAGTTGTACCAAGTATCAAAACGTATTTGAGATATGGCCATCAAAAGTTGTGTTGTCAGGGGAGGTAAACCAAAAACCAGGGCACCCTTAGTTGTAGTTCTTGCACATGACACACCTGCTTAACCTCATGTACAACTGTACCAAGTACCGTCAATATATCTCAAAGAGCATTGGAGATGTGGCCATAACAAGGTAGCGATTCTATTTTATTGGTAGGGAAGATAACTAAAAAACTATGCCACCCAGAGTTGTGGTTCTTGCGCATGACACGTCACCTCAGCCTTGTGAACAATTGTGCCAGGTATCATCAATATATCTCAAAGAATATTGGAGTTATGGCCATCAAAAGGTAATCACTCAATTTTAGTGGAAGGGGATAACTAAAAAACATGGCACCCACAGTTGTGATTCTTGCACATTACACGCCGTCTCAGCCTTGTGAACAATTGTGCCAGGTACCATCAATATGTCTCAGGCTATTGGAGTTATGGTCATCAAAAGGTATTCATTCTTTTTTATTGGAAGGGGAGATAACTAAAAACTACGACACCCAGAGTTGTGGTGTTTGCGTATGGCACGCCGTCCCCGCCTTGTGAACAATTGTGCCAAGTACCATCAATGAATCTCAAAGGGTATTGGAGTTATAGCCATCATAAGGTTTCGTCTACGGACGGACGGGCGGACACCAGGCTGATCGGTATATCCCCCGAACATATTCGGTCGGTGGCTTAAAATAATGTACATCGCTGTAATCCTAAGTTTTCATGAGGAAACAATAAGAAAAATGATGTATATCCCTTTAAACCCTATTAATCGTGAGCAAACAAAAGAGTAAAATTCCGAAATTAAGACTATAAAAAAAAAAATAGTCGCAGATAAGATTGACTAGGCGGAGCTATTCAGATGTTGTCAATATATTTCAAATTCGCTGAGTCCACCAGAAGATTCGGTAGAGTACCTTTCGCATACTTTCTCCAAGCGGACCAAATAGCCATATACGCCTGTGTTACAGTTGATTTCACACAATCTGGTTACTTGGTTTACCTTTTTGTGAAAAGAACATTCCGAAGGCAGGTGCAAATAATAGCTCCGCCTAGTCAATCTTATCTGCGCCACTATACCTAAAATTAAGACAAATTATGCTTTTAAAGGCATATTAAGGTTTCAGCTACATTTTCTGAGTGTTTTCAACACTCATAAAACACTCATTGCGCTCTACTGGGAGATCACTTTGAGACTGTTTAAAAGTGGTCTTTAAGACCATTTTGAACAGTCCAAAAGGCAGTCATAACATAGGAATTTAACTGTATATCATTTTTAAACTCCACTTACATGAGCAAACAACACGAAAAATAATGTATATCCCTTTAAACTCCAATTTTCATGAGCAAACAATAAGTAGAATAATGTACATGTATATCCTCGTAAACCCCAGTGACGATTACATAATGAACACTGGGGTGCATATACAGATTAATTATTTTTCTTACCTCGGGGTTTGCAGGATTAACAGTTTTCTTATACCCGCGTATTTGTCATGTGAATTTTGTGTGTGCTTATGACATCTATCTGTATGTATATGTTCTGCACAAAGTGGGAATCGGTACAATTCCGGAATTGTCCTGCGCAAAGTAGGAATTCTCGCTTTGCGCAACAGTTCCGGAATTGTTTTTTGTTTGATTTGAGGTTTAACGTCCCCGTCAACACTGAATAGGTCATTTTGGAGACGTTGCTTCCAATTTTGTGGGACGTTTACCCGACATTGAGATGAAATGACGTCTCAAGCCCTGCCGCCCAATGAAACCAATAGGTTTTAACTGCATGGACGGTCCAACTCGCACAACTTTCCCTGGGCATGCTTAGAACCTCTAAGGGGTTTATCAGTAATAATGTGCGGTTGATTTCAGCTCTGCGTGGAAGCATCATGCAGCATATTTATTTCTTCAAGCCCCAATGGGCGGGGTCGGTCCGGAATTGTACCGGTACAATTCTAGAATTGTCTTTTCAACAAATCAGAGGCGTACCCCTTACATTTGTTAATAGTCTTGTTAGTTTGAATTTAGGTTTAACGTCCCCGTCAACACTATTTAGGCCATTTTTGGACGTCTCAATCCCTGCCGCCCTATGAAACTAATAGTGTTTATATGTAACGACGGCCCGACTCGCATCACTTTGCCTGGACAGGTTTAGACCTTCTAAGCTGTTTACCAGTACTCATGTGCGATCAGTTTCAGCTCTGTGTGGAAGCATCATGCAGTCAGATCTATTTCGCCAAGCCCTGACTGGCGGAGTGTGTGTGTGTGTGTGGGGGGGGGGGATGGCATTGCTAATAGTACGTGGACACCCCCTCTTATCTGGGACTGTGTAAAGACTTGACTTATGCACTATTTTGCTTTTTGATAAGACACTTTCAAGCGCATAAAGGATACCAATATCTCACACAGTTGTCTTTTCTTTATGGTGTAATAATGTTGTGATTTTATCTGTCCTAAAATTTGTTTTGTCTCGTTTGATACCAGATTAAAAACGCAGATATTGTTTACATTTATATAAGTGTTATTGAGATGGCATTAAAGGTTTACGACGCAATTTTGGTTTCGTTTTGTTTGGAATGTTAGTCACCGCTTATTAGGTCATGTTTACCTTACCAAACCTATTCCTTAACAGGCTGAAGAAGACCACAGATAAGCCATAATTGGCCGAAACTAGCTAATCCAGCTCATAAAGGCTTACACACTCTACAGTTGTATTCAATGCTTCCATTAGAACATTAGGATATCAAGTTTCGGCTGTTTGAATCAGCGGAAAGGAGAGAATGACCTCAGAAAAGTCGACTCCCGCCCACCGGGGCTCGGGGCTTTAGAAATAGGTGGGCTGCATGAGCTGAAACCGACCGCACACGAGTACTGGTAAACCGCTTAGAGGATCTAAGCCTGCCCAGGCAAAGCGGTGCGAGTCCATGCTTATAAACCCTATTGATTTCATTGGACGACATGGCTTGAGATGTCATTTCATCTCAATGTCGGATAAAACTCTTACAAAATTGGAAGCAACGTCTCCAAACTGACCTAACAGTGTTGACGGGCCGGGACGTTAAACCCCAAAATCAATCAAATAAACAAACAAAGACCTCAGAAAAGCTCAAGGAAAGGTTGTTGCTGACCCGGCGCGACCGACGACGATCATCTGTCGGACGCATCTGACTGAGCAACCCATTACATTGTAGAAAACACACCCATGTGACATAGTACATTGGCTCATTTCTTAAAGATGGTTTCTTTTCTAATGAACATGTGTGATGCTTTTGTTGTTTAATGTTTGTTTGTTTGCGTTGAGGTTTATCGTCCCCGTCAACACTATCTATGTCATTTTGCATACGTTGCTTCCAATTTTGTGTGACTTTCACACGAAATTGAGTTGAAATGACATCTCAAGCCCTGCCTCCCAATGAAACCAAAATGCTTATATGCACTGGACGGTCTGACTCACACCACTTTGCCTTGGCATTCTTAGTCCTTCTACGCCCTTTACCAGTACTCGTGTGTGGTCAGTTTCAGCTCTGCGTGGAAGCAGCCAATTTCTTTCTCTGAGCCCCGATAGGCGGGGGCGATTGTTGTTTATACTCTAAACATAGACTTTCATGCCCGTTAGAACCGCCTCAACCGACAACCTCTGTTTTGAAGCAGAAATAATAAGACGTATTAATGTATACCCCTGTAAACTTTTCATCTACAAAAAGTGGGGTTTACATGGGTCTTCATTTCATAGACTTGTTAACGTGATGGAGGAAAAATTATAGGATCTTGCATGAGGGGTCAATTAATATGACTGGAAACTCATTTTATAATGACCACGAGTGTATGATTCTGTTTGCCATAAATGTATGACAAATTTAAATTCGCCCCGCCCATAGGGGCTTGAAGAAATATATGGGCTGCATGATGCTTCCACGCAGAGCTGAATCCTGCCCGCACACTAGTACACTAGTACTGGTAAACCGCTTAGAGGATCTAAGCCTGTCCAGGAACCGCGGTCCGAGGCGGACCGTCCATGCTAATAAACCCTATTGGTTTCATTGGGCGACAGGGCTTGAGATGTCATTTCATCTCGATGTCGGGTAAAAGTCCCACAAAATTGGAAGCAAAGTCTCCAAAATGACCTTTACAGTGTTGACGGGGACGTTAAACCTCAAATCAAACAAAATGATAAATTTAAATTGATTTCGCGTAGGATTGTCACAGTGTTCCGTACCGGGAAGCAACGTCTAGTGTTGATGAGAGCGTTAAACCTCAAATCACACAAAACATACATGTATGTACATTTACACCGGGCTGCATGATGCTTCCGACCGCATGAACTGCTTAGAGGGTCTAAGCCTGTGGTGCGAATCGGCCTTGTGGTTTGAGTTGGTGGCAAAGGTTGAGATGTCATTTCATCTCAATGTTGGGTAAAAGTTCCACAAAACTGGAAGCAGCGTCTTCAAAGTGACCTAAATAGTGTTGACTGGGGCGTAAAACCTCAATTCAAATAAACAAACAAAACTTGCTTATGTACATGTATTTATGTATGTCATGAAATTTACTTGTCAATTTAGCGCAAGGCGGAGACTCGGATCACCCTCGTCCGCGCAGACTGATCTGAGTTATTACGAAAACACGCCTATTCAAATTTATTGAAAATTTTACCATCAAAAATGAAACGTTTCGGGCAAAAAATTCTGAAATTGTTCATATTTCTGCTCAAAACATAGATTGCGGGTACTCCTTAGAACCGCCTCGACGAGGCGGTTCTAACGAGTATCCACAATCTATGATTTAAGCAGTAAAACGAAACATACTTTACACCCCTGTAAAACCCCAATTTTACCATATAAAAGTGGGGTTTAAAGCGGTCAAAATTATATAGGCGTGTTTTCAGGATGCTTCGCTGGGCGTGCAATGCTTGAAAACACCGTTTTGATCGTTGTACTAGTACTGGTAAACCGCTAAGAGGATCTAAGCCTGTCCAGGAACCGCGGTGCGAGGCGGACCGTCCATGCTAATAAACCCTATTGGTTTCATTGGGCGACAGGGCTTGAGATGTCATTTCATCTCGATGTCGGGTAAAAGTCCCATAAAATTGGAAGCAAAGTCTCCAAAATGACCTTTACAGTGTTGACGGGGACGTTAAACCTCAAATCAAACAAAATGATAAATTTAAATTGATTTCGCGTAGGATTGTCACAGGTGTTCCGTACCGGGAAGCAACGTCTAGTGTTATGAGAGCGTTAAACCTCAAATCACACAAAACATACATGTACATTTACACCGGGCTGCATGATGCTTCCGACCGCATGAACTGCTTAGAGGGTCTAAGCCTGTCCAGGCAAAGTGGTGCGAATCGGCCTTGTGGTTTGAGTTGGTGGCAAAGGTTGAGATGTCATTTCATCTCAATGTTGGGTAAAAGTTCCACAAAACTGGAAGCAGCGTCTCCAAAGTGACCTAAATAGTGTTGACTGGGGCGTAAAACCTCAATTCAAATAAACAAACAAAACTTGCTTATGTACATGTATTAATGTATGTCATGAAATTTACTTGTCAATTTAGCGCAAGGCGGAGACTCGGATCACCCTCGCCCGCGCAGACTGATCTGAGTCATTACGAAAACACGCCTATTCAAATTTATTGAAAATTTTACCATCAAAAATGAAACGTTTCGGGCAAAAAATTCTGAAATTGTTCATATTTCTGCTCAAAACATAGATTGCGGGTACTCCTTAGAACCGCCTCGACGAGGCGGTTCTAACGAGTATCCACAATCTATGATTTAAGCAGTAAAACGAACATACTTTACACCCCTGTAAAACCCCAATTTTACCATATGAAAGTGGGGTTTAAAGCGGTCAAAATTATATAGGCGTGATTTCAGGATGCTTCGCTGGGCGTGCAATGCTTGAAAACACCGTTTTGATCGCCGCGGCCTATATGATAATTTAAAACCTACCCCGTATGCCATACGTCCAGTTAGAAGACCAACACACTGTAATACTTTAAGACAGAATACAACATGTATTATATTCAAAGTTTACAGTCTTATCATGTGTCTGGACTTGAAAATCGACCCGATTTATAGGGATCGTATGATTTTGAACAAATACAATATTTCAAATCGTGTCGTACGAGTCATGTATATGTCGATAGGATATCAACATTTCTATAGAATTTCGAAATATTTTATGGAGTACTTATTCGGACTAATACCCAAAGAGATTATCAGCTGATTATGTGATTCGAAATTTTACTGACTCATTGTCGCATGCGTGTTTGTGTTGAGATTTAAGTCATGCAATTATTAACCCTTTTAGTACCAAATGGAATCTTCCTCCTAATATATATGGCAGGAGTCCATTTCAAAATTTAGGGGTGTCAGGTTGTGTTTTCTTCAAAATTAATAAGGAAAATGGCTGAACTTTTTGCAAACAGTGTAAGCCCTGATCAGACGCCTCGATGAGGCGGTTCTGACGAGTACCCACAATCTATATTTTGAGCAGAAATAAGAAAAAAGTCACAATATTTCATCTTAAAATTTTCGTTTTTCATTGGTAAAATTTGCATTGTATTTGTATAGGCGTGTTTTCGTAATGTTATAAAGTATGAACACCATTGTGTAACGAGCAAAGTTTAAGTGAACCCCTTACTTTGCTTTTGACCCATGGTGTTCATACCTCGATGAACGTTAAATAAAATTACATTCATTTCTTGAAATACATAATTATAAAGATTTCAGACTGATAAAGTATCAGCCAGGATCTGTAGGTTTTAAACAAAATCTTCCAAGTTTTGCACTTAAGGGGAATGGAACACCTTCGGGGGTGGCAACTCCTGCAAAAGTAGTTTTGTCTCCCATGTCAATAGGGGTCCTGAGGAGCAAATTCTTTCCTTTAAGAGCAGACCTCTTTTTCAGTGAGGCATTGCTTACAGAAAAGCAAACAGGAAGTCCCGAAAGTTGTCTCCCTTTGAAAAATGGCGCAAAGATCTGCAAGGTGTTCCCATTCCCCTTAAGTTTTGTTGGGGTCATGCCCTATTGTACGTGTAGTTTGCTAACAGAAAATGGAGAAATACGAACGGCCCCCCAAATAAATAAATAAATAAATAAATAAATAAAATACCTTTCATAGATCTTGCTGGTCTGTACTCCATATTCTTACTGAAGTTATAGAATTGCATTGTGGGATCAGTGTTAAAATATCGAACTAATGCCAAAACAATTGAGTAATAAAATGCACTATTACATCAAGTTTACAATCTGTGTAATTTATCCCTTTGCTGAGCCCACTTTACTATGGTTAAGAGATTAATGTTGTTATCGACCGGACCAACGCCGGGCGGACAGCGATACGACGTGGCAACAACGTCGTATCGCTGTCGGCCCGACGATGGCCCGCGGTTTAGTGCCAGCAGGGACGTTGTTTTCTGATAAATGTATCTGCTCAAAACATAGCTGGTGGGTAGTACTTAGAACTGCCTCAATGAGGCGATCTTTATGTCAAGATTTATAAAGGAAATCACTGACAGCACTGGCGGGTCGATTGACACTGAGCTAAGGCTGAAAAAATGGTGATGACTGTTTCAGTATCTCTTCAACTCATAGATATTAAGCAAATAGTGGCCCCTCCGCCTATCGGGGCTTGAAGAAATAGATGGGCTGCATGATGCTTCCACGCAGAGCTGAAACCGACCCGCACACTAGTACTGGTAACCGCTTAGAGGACCTAAGCCTGCCCAGGCAAACCGGTGCGAGTCGGCCCGTCCATGCTAATAAACCCTATTGGTTTCATTGGGCGACAGGGCTTGAGATGTCATTTCATCTCAAGGTCGGGTAAAAGTCCCACAAAGAAGCAAAGTCTCCAAAATTACCTATACAGTGTTGACGGGGACGTTAAACCATAAACAAACAAATAAAGCAAATAGTGCAGAACCTGCTTACATGCCGTGCTCTGGGGTGTCTGAGCTGGATATACACTCTTTGCCAGTGTCATAGCATAATGAGCCCTTTCGACCCCGCCCATCGGGGCTTGGAGAAATACATTTATCATATGACGTCGCGTCTGAGAGTGTAATAACGCCATGTAATATTTTCGATAATCCACTAGTGGATTAAATATGCAAATTAGCTAGATACGTCCCGTAACGTTACATATACGACGTCCTTAACGACGTGGCGTTTACTAATGGCGGAATATTGATATTTTTGTAAACAATCGTGAATAAAATGCGTTTTAATGTCATATGATAAATAAAATCTTGCATTCGTGCTCATGTATTATTGAATTTATTAAACTCGTTGAAGAAAAGGGATAAAATGCTCGGCAAAGCCTCGCATTTTATCCCTTTTCCTCAACTCGTTTAATAAATTCAATAATACATGAACACTCATGTAAGATCCTCTATGTAGATTGAGCTGCATCCCTGCAGGCACACAACGTTGACTCAACGTTGAACTAACGCATTTTACTCGTTTAATAAATTCAATAATACATGAATACTCATGTAAGATCCTCTATGTCAACAATTTATTAAACTCGTTGAGGAAAAGGGATAATATGCTCGGCAAAGCCTCGCATTTTATCCCTTTTCCTCAACTCGTTTAATAAATTCAATAATACATTAACACTCATGTAAGATCCTCTATGTAGATTGAGCTGCATCCCTGCAGGCACACAACGTTGACTCAACGTTGAACTAACGTTGAAACAACGTTTTCAACGTTGTTTCAACGTTAGTTTAACGTTGAGTGCCTGCTGGGATGGTGCTTCCGCCTAGAGCTGAAGCCGACCGAACTTGAGAACTGGTAAACCGCATAGAAAGTCTAAGACTGCCCGGGAAAAGTGGTGCGGGTCGGACGGTTCTTTACACCTTAGTTGTTTCTTTGGGGGGAAAGGGCTTAAGATGTCATGTCACCTTAATGTCGGATTTCAGTCCGACAAAATCGGAAGAAATGTCTCCAAAATAAACGAAATAGTGTTGACGGGGTACGTAAAACCGCAACCCGAACAGACAAAACAATGGGCCCAGTCCATGTGTTTACAGAAAAAAAACACAGCACATGCAGCACTTTGACGTGGCTTTTACAGAAAAGACACACACACACGTACCACACCCATCACGAAACCACGCCAATATAATTTTGACCCCCTTTATAGTAAAACTGGGGTTTACAGGAGTAAAGCTTATTTTTTCTTATTTCTGCTGTAAAATTCTAAAATATAGATTATGGGTACACGTTAGAACTGCTTAGCCTTGCAATCAGGCCTTGCATTTAAGTTATACACCTTATTTGCATTATCTGCTGGTTCCTAGTCTGAAGGTTATCAGTGTTGGAAAACAGGTAACCAGACCCCCCTGACCTTCAAAAGGTCATGGGGTCTGGTTACATGTTTTTCCAATATTCTTAATGTGCAAGCTGGGAGCCAGCAAATAATGCAAATATGGTGAATTCTTATTAACAAGGTACACAACTACAGTGAACCTATAGAAATATGTATTATTAACCCTTTTTGTACCAAATGGAGTCTTCCACCTAATATATAGCAGGAGTCCATTTCAAAATGTAGGGGTGTCAGGTTGTGGTTTCTTCAACAACTTTATGGAAACTGGCTGAAAATTTTGCGTTCTGCGGCGTCTTATCTGGGCCTGCACTGTTAGCCAACTATCAAGATTGGGGTTTCCGTTACGGAATGGATTATTTGCCCCTTATCTAAAAACATATTAAAAGAACATTATATTCATTTTTTTTTTTTTTATGAAACTGCTCTATTTAACAGACTGATGCCAGTATAGAGCCGCCTCGATAAGGCGCTTCTAACGTGCACATGTACCCACAATCTATATTTTGAGAAGAAATTAGAAAAATATCAAAATTTTTCATCTTAAATTTTTCGTGTTTTTTTTTCGGCGGTAAATTTTGCAATGTATTAGTATAGGTGTGTTTTCGAAATGGCACTCTGACGTCACAATGACAAGAATAGCGCGGCTATAAATAACCGTTACCTGGATTTGCGATGGTCAGTGATTGTCCCGTGGATATCAGCAATGTGACTTTGCTTGTCTATATATGTAAATGGGTCAGACCTAAAATACCAACTGAAAAATACCTTTCATAGAGTCATTTCATAAAGAGAAAAGTGGGTTTACGGAGTGTTCATTATTTTCCATTTTCTTTTGCTCAAAAACGTATCATACATGTGGGTACTTGTTAGAACCGCCTCCGCCTCATTGAGGCGGTTCTAGCGAGCACATACAACCTATGCTTCGGGAATAAATACGAAACATATCACAAAATGACCCCTTTCTGGTTATGAAAGCACGGATGTTTCCACCCATTTACAAAAATGGATGACTCCAAACTCAATGATGAAAGAGTACACTTCTAAACCTGAGGGTGTAAGGATTGACATACTTTTATTTGTTACGTCCCCTTCAAAACCTTTTAGGTCATTTTGAAACGTTGCTATGAATTTTTTGGAACGTTTAACCGACATTGAGATGAGATGACATCTCAAGTCCTACTGTCCAAAGAAACCCCTATGGTTGAAGGAGCGGTCCGACTCGCACCACTTTTCCTGGGCAGGCTTAAATCTAAGTGGCTTACCATAACTCAAGTTCGGTCGGTTTCATCTCTGATTGGCGGGGGCTCTGACATGCTTGTATATTTACACCTCTAGTGTAAAGTCTAATGTAAATCTATAGAAAACAATGTAGTTCATACTTCCATGAACGCGTCGAGTCACATGAATTACAGTGACGTAAAGTGACGTCAGTCTAAACCATGGTTCTCTACAGGCGTTGGTGACGTCAACGCTGTTCCGCTCTTTGTAGAAAAACAGCGTGTAAATGTTTGTTTGTTTGTTGTTGTTTTTTCAGCAGCTTGAAGAGTTTGCCATATAAGCATTTTTTCGCCCAGTGATGAGGTGCAAAGAATGTAAATATAAAATGAACTGATTTTTTCTGCTTTTCTTGAAAGTATGAACGACAGCGGGTCTCTAGCAAAGTATACATGAAACCCTTCGGGTTTCATTTACTTTGCACGCACCCCACTGCGTGCATATTGTCATGAACAGAAGAAAAATAAAAATCATTTCGTAAATTACTAGCCTACTAAAGCTGTATAAATCATAAACTTGAATAGCTAAAATACCAAAGCATTTAATTTCATTTTGAAATAAAATAGTATTAAACTATAAAACCGGAACAAGTATCACATTTACTATGATAATCATTTTTGGTTTGGTCGCCATGAGGCGGGCAAACCGGGTATAATGACCAGATTGTAACTGTTCCATGGAGGGGCACGTGACGCGATCAACCAATCGGCTTTAACGATGATGCAATACTATACTGCACTTACAGGAAACAGCCTGTCTGAATAGCGAAACAGACCGAAAAGCAAGCGTTTTAACTCCAACAATAAATATCTTAAGGGAAATGGATACACCTGGCAGGTGTGGCAGTTAGTCTACCATTTTTGGCTTCCGATTTCGATTGGAAGCCCTTTAGATTGGATTGGTGATACCCCAGTTTATTTCTAACCGTCTTATGGCGTAACTAGGAAAGCCCTACAGATATTTACGCAGTGAAAACGGGTTCAGAATAAACAGGAATGCAGCGCCCGTCGATGTCTATTTATAAAGCATTTCCAGATATCTATTTATAAAGCGTTTCCAAGAAGTCAAACCAAAGAAAAAAAGTGACAGTAGAAACAGGTCCTACTTTCAGTTTCGTCCTTTTGATGTAACCTCATAATTAACCCATAGGTGCCAAAAATATTCCACTTTTATGAGCCTGGAGTGGTCATTTTCTAAGCATAGGGATGCCATTTTTTTAGGTAAGTTTTACAAAAATGCATGTACGTAGAGCAAACAGTTTAGATCTTGATCAGATGCGGCGTCTGATCTGGGTCTACACTGTTTGCCAATGTCTGAAACAGGGGCGCTAGGCATATATGAGTTAATTCGTCAATGTACTTGATTCAAGTTGGCCTACCCCGTGCAAGATGAAATTATCTTAACTGCCGTATTCGACTGTTGTGACTCGATACTAACCCTATCGTCTGTATAACCCGTCTTATGCATTGGGATCATTATAAAACATCAACATGTATGTGCTAAAAACTCATGAACTAGCATTTTCAGTTCATTACGAAAACACGCCTATTCAAATATATACAGAATTTTGCCACCCAAATGAAAATTGCCCGATAAAAAAAATCAGATTTGTTCATATTTCTGCTCTAAATATAGATTGTGGGTACTGCTTAGAACCGCCTCGATGACGAGGTTCTAACGACTACCCATTGTCTAGGGGTCAAGATTAGGTAGGCGTGTTTTCGTGATGTGAGAAAATATTCTTTTTTTTTTCTAGTCCAAATATAGATTGTCGGTGCACGGTGTTCTGAACCCCCTATAAAGGAAAATAATGTACCCCTGTACACTCAACTTTCTCTATATAAAGTTGGGTTTATAGGGTTGTTCAGTACTTATGCGTTAGCCTCAAAGTGCTTCTAGTGCCTGGTTACCTTCGTTGTTCAGTGCACGGACTTGTTGATGTAATGCTTTTCTTTTCTTAATGATTTGTAAAAGAACAAAAACAAAAACAAAACAAAAAACACCTACAGATTACAAAAGCTAATTCTGTCACTCGAGTCACACTTCTCTCGGAGACTCAAACTTTTCATGGTCACTCAGAATTTCCAGGACGAGTTTACGAAGAGAATTTGACAGTTGAAATCAGTAAAAAATAGTTTTGCAGAGTCCAGTTACATGTACATGCAGATAGTCTAACTAGCCGATAATTACTGCGTAAAAAAATTCCGAGTTGTATTTCACGAAGTAAATCAATCAAGTGTGCTTGTTGTAGGGTGATCTCTATGAAAGTGATATGTCATTTTTTCTTCATTTCTATAGCAACATTATTAACCGTTCTTTTATAAGCGGTGGGTGAAGAAAAAAAAAACAAACAGTTTTAAACCATGATTGCAGAACTTGTCTCGATCGTGCCTCGAACACAGGCGGAAAGAGACCTCATATCCTTCCAACATGGTCAATTTTACAAACATGCCATTGTTCATCGCATGTCAAACGAGCAATTTAAAAGCTTAACATGTACATGGACAAATTTTCCACCAGCATAAAACCTGTGCGAGTGAGCAGCTCCCAACATTCAGCCTTCTCTGTTCATAAATGCCGATTTTTTAACCAATACAGTTAGATGCGCACCGACGTTGCGGTTTCGCTCCTCGCCGGGTCCGTGAATATGTTTCTACGTACATTGTCCTCCTTTCAATGGTTTAAGACGGACAGCTAACACTGAAACAGTTTCCGTAAAAGTCTTACCAGAAATATCGTGCTTATTTAGAGCGACAACATCGATGCAACGTCAAGACGTGGCATCGGCTTCATGGGCATGACATGGGTCTTTTTCACAAAGGCGAGTACGTGCAGCCTTACCACAGCCTTTGCTGCTCTCGGATATGTAGAAGAGAAGTTGCGTTTCAGTTGGCTGCGCACATGCATTTGACAAAATATATGCTTATAAGGAAGGTAATACAGAAGAAATGATTAACCTTTTCAGCCCCAAAACCTGGGAAATCGAGTGAAAAATTGTTTGTTTGTTTTTTTTTATACCAGTTGATAACTTTACTTGAAAATAAATTTGTAAACCAGCACAAATGATTGCTTGCAGGTAAACTTCAACAAATGCGGACACCGATGCTAACGCCGACGCCGGACGGCGGGTGTATGGCAATAGCTCCCCCTTACTTTCGAAAGGCGAGCAGATTTTCAACTTTACAAACTAGGGAAAGTAGAAGTAAAACAAAGATCAGGAATCAAGCAATTAACTTACTCCACCCATCAAAGACACCAAAGGGAAAGAAACACAAACATGAAGCGCCCAGACCATAATGGAAACCTAAACAAAGGATGGCCATAAGGACAGTTACTTTCCCACAAAATGGCCAAATTGCCATCCAAAATAAAAAGACACAAGTGATACACACAGTGAGTAGTAACAAGCAACAACATAAATAAACCGCCACAGAAGAACCGCCTTGGAACGGTCAGTGGAAAGAATTCCACTGCGGGGCTTAAATCGATTTTACGTGGCCACAATCCTCGCCATTACTTCCGTCGCGATTTAGACAAATAATTTGTTCAGTCCGCATGAATGCCTCCTAACTCATCAGTGCAACATCTCCGTGAACACAAATAATCAAAGAACCACAGAGGTGAGACAACGGTGAGGACTCGACAGCAAAAAAAAAAAACACACAAAAAAACACTGAAATGCTGGAGCAAAAGAAAACCTACAGTTAGCCTTCTTTTTAAAAGGAAACTTTATTACCGTTTTTCGAAACACACCTATACAAATGCATTGTCATTTTTTGGCCAAAGAAAAAGAAATTTTAAAAAGAAACATTGGAATATTTGCCTTTTTTGCTCAAAACATAGATTGCGGGGAGTCGACAGAAACGCCTCAACGAGGCGATTCTATCGAGTACTCACAATCTAGTGTCTCAGAGCATGAATACGGAAATTAATGTATACCCCTGCAAACCTGTGCTTTACTATATGAAAGTGAAGATTATATTTTCTGGTCCTTTGGGATCATTGATTCCATTGTGGAATTTTGAAAATATCTGAGGGTCACTGATGAGGCCTAATTGGCCGAAACTAGCTAGTCTGGCCCAGAAAATATGTACACTCCTTATTTTTCAGTTCTGTGGTGTATTCCTTGCTTCCAAAGGATAGCCCTTTTATAGAACATATTAAACTTCACTTCAACTGGTGTATGGGAATGTGTGGCGGCGGTAAAACGTCTCCCTGCCCTACATCATAGTGTAGATTATATTTTCTTGCCCTTTGGGATCATTGATTCCATTGTGGAATTTTGATAATATCTTAGGGTCACTGATGAGGCCTAATTGGCCGAAACTAGCTAGCCTGGCCCAGAAAACATGTGCACACCATATTTTTCAGTTCTGTGGTGTATTCTTTGCTTCCAAAGGATAACCCTTTTATAGAACATATTAAAGGGGATCACAATTCTATAGGCATGATTTCGTGATGGAAATACAACTTTGAGGACCTTATGGTTGCTACTCTGTTGGCTCTGTCCAACTGAAAAAGGGGTCTACTCTAAAAGGGGAAGAATTTGCTGCTCAAGGGGTCTACTCTAAAAGGGAAGAATTTGCTCCTAAGAAGCAAATTCTTTCCTTTAAGAATATATCCCTTAGCCATATCCAAAGAGAAACTACTTTTGCAGGAGTAGCCCCATCCCTTTAAGGCGTATCTATTTCCCTTATGGGGAACTTATAACAGCCGCAGCCATTTTCGCAAATTTTACTTCTTGCAATGCCATTATGGAGTAAGTCCATGGGGCCATGGAAACGAAAAAAAACCAGATTATAACTATACTACTACTCACAAAGTGTGGCTGGCTGCGGTAGCTGAGTCGGATGCAGTCTAACTGGTGATAAGGAAGACTCGGGTTCGATACCTACCGGGGTCGGCAACATTCTTTCGTGGAGATTGATTATGAAATCTTTTCTATGGTCATTATCTCCCTTCCGCTGATTCAGGAAGGGCAGGGGTCAGTTTTGGGCGACAGAATGTGCACTGAACTGGTAAACCGCTTACGGATGAGCCTGCTCAGGAAAAGCGTGGATAGGTACACTGACAGGCCCAAACATGACCCAAATCAGTATTGACTGGGCCGTTATATAAAAAAACTTGCAAAGTTTACTTCACACAGATAGGAACAGATTTATATATTGCACGACCCGCAGAAAAAGCGACCGACTGAAGTCGGTTGATTTTCTAAGAGTGCCCTAAAATCACCGTGTCATTCTGTCATTCTGTCAGTCCGTCATTCTGTCAGTCTGCCTGTCCGTCCGTAACCCGTTTGTGAAAATTGGTGATAGTGACTTAACCGCTTGGAATATTTAAACAATTTTTGGCATACTGATAGATATCAATGAGATCTAACCAATGAACTTGCGAAATATTATATTCCATTTAGTATAGCCTCGCCGAGGCGAAAAATGTGAAAATTTTCGAACTGCTTCTCCTCGGAAACTGTTGGGCCGATTGAAGTCAAATTTCATATGGAGCCTCTATGGGATGGAAGATACCAAAATTTGCTCATGGGGTCCAGGTCACATGACCAAAATGGCCGCCAAGCCATGTATAGTAAAAACCCTTCAAAAATAGTCTTCTCCAGAACCACTGGGCAGATTTCCACGAAACTTGATAAATAGCATCTGGGACGTAGGCCCATCATAAATTGCTAAAATGGTGACCCTGGGTTGACCTTGACCTTCTTTGTGCCTAGGTCAAACTTTGACACATATGCTTTTGTATTGGAAAAGTGAGAATGCATTTTATCCTGCAAACGATTCAGAATACAGTACTAAAGTATAAGATATATTTTTGCTCCTTACGATAAGGCGCATTTATTGGGGGAACCGTTTTAGGTCCAGGAAACATGACCAAAATGGCCGCCATACCCATATATGGTAAAACTCATAAAGCTAAAAGCATCCGGCGGGTCGTGCACTTCAGCTGAAGCACTGGTTCTGAACAGCTTTCGGTACGCTAATTGCTCTAATAATACGTACATGTAAATGTTGGAAAGACAGAGAACGTTATTTTTCCTCATTTATAAAGATCGCTGGGTGTAACGGGCCTCCGTGGTCTAGTGGATAAGAGTGCTGACTCTTAATCATTAGGTCTCTCAACGCTGTAGGTTTGAGCATGGCTCAGGTCACATAATGAGAAGTTCTGCAACGGAAGGTCAGGAGGTTTTTCATCGGGTACTCCAGCTTTCGCTCACCTCTGATTAACGATCGGCTTGATGTGAGTGAAATAATCTTGAAAGGATCGTTAAACGAAACATAAACAAGAAATATCTTTAAAAAAAGATATGCGGCGTAGATTTAATTGGAAGGTTGTTTAGAAACCAGTGCTTCAGCTGAAGTGCACGACCCGCCGGATGCTTTTAGCTTTATGAGTGTTACCATATATGGGTATGGTGGCCATTTTGGTCATGTGACCTGGACCTAAAACGGTTCCCCCAATAAATGCGCCTTATCGTAAGGAGCAAAAATATATCTTATACTTTAGAACTGTTTTCTGAATCGTTTGCGGGAAAAAATGAATTCTCAATTTTTCAATACAAAAGCATATGTGTCAAAGTTTGACCTAGGCACAAAGAAGGTCAAGGTCAACCCAGGGTCACCATTTTAGCAATTTATGATGGGCCTACGTCCCAGATGCTATTTATCAAGTTTCGTGGAAATCTGCCCAGTGGTTCTGGAGAAGACTATTTTGACGGTTTTTTTCTATATATGGCTTGGCGGCCATTTTGGTCATGTGACCTGGACCACATGAGCAAATTTTGGTTTCTTCCATCCCATAGAGGCTCCATATGAAATTTGACCTTAATCGGCCCAACGGTTTCCGAGGAGAAGCAGTTCGAGAATTTTCACATTTTTCGCCTCGGCGAGGCTATACTAAATGGAAAATAATATTTCGCAAGTTCATTGGTTAGATCTCATTGATATCTATCAGTATGCCAAAAATTGTTTAAATATTCCAAGCGGTTAAGTCACTATCACCAATTTTCACAAACGGGTTACGGACGGACAGACAGACAGACCGTATATGGCTTGGTGGCCATTTTGGTCATGTGACCTGGACCCCATGAGCAAATTTTGGTTTCCCCCATCCCATAGAGCCTCCATATGAAATTTGACTTCAATTGGCCCAACGGTTTCCGAGGAGAAGCAGTTCGAAAATTTTCACATTTTTCGCCTCGGCGAGGCTACACTAAATGGAATGTAATATTTCGCAAGTTCATTGGTTAGATCTCATTGATATCTATCAGTATGCCAAAAATTGTTTAAATATTCCAAGCGGTTAAGTCACTATCACCAATTTTCACAAACGGGTTACGGACGGACAGATAGACTGACAGAATGACACGGTGATTTTAGGACACTCTTAGAAAATCAACCGACTTCAGTCGGTCGCTTTTTCTGCGTGTCGTGCAATATGAGCTACAATAGTGACAGCAACAATTGTCTAGCTATGAAATGGTTTACTGTATTCAAACAATTCAGATGTCACGCGAGGAAAAATAGCTTTGCAGAGGGCGGTGTCCCGCCTGTTTGAGCTATGGTCAATGTAAAAGGTCAAGGTTAAAAACATGACCTCATTTCAAGAGTATATGATCTCAAGTACAGTGAGTATATGCACAACAAATAAGAAAACGTTATCATTCACTGTTTTTGAACACAAATTCTAGGGTTAACATTTAGGGTTGTCGCTATGGTGAACGTAAACGCATAGACGGACGAACAAACGGACGAGCAGACAAACGGACGGAAACTTGATCTTATGTGCACCTAACTAAAACTCAAATTACACTTATTCCTTTTCAGAATTTATATAACATTAATGATATTCGAAAATGTCCATTTTGTGTTAAAATGGAGGAGATAAAGTATGCTGAAGACAAATGATACACTGCAACTTTTATTTAGCATATATTGTAAAATAAACATCTGTCAATTTGTAATGCGATTATTACATGTTTTTGTCATGCTATATCTCTTTATTGGTTTCATTGGGCAACAGGGCTTCAGGTGTCTTTCATCTCAATGTCGGGTAAAAGTCCCACAAACTTGGAAGCAACGTCTCCAAAATGACCTACACAGTGTTGATGGGGACGTTATACCTCAAATCAAACAAACAATTCCTTTCGCAGAAAATTCTTCCTTCCGCGAAAGGAACCTTCCTTTCGCGTAATGGTTCCTTTCGCTATATAGACCAACCACGTGAAATTAGGTAAAATAGCTATTCACCGCAGCAGTTACAGAATTCACTAGAATCCCAATTATACATATGGCGTATGGTCATCAAAGGACAAGACGGTGAGCAAGCCGAAACTGTATATATTTTTCATTCATGTCTCACATAAAAAATGAAACATCTCCTAGGTTAAAACTTCGGTAAACAGTCGTATTTTTTGAGTAGATTTATTTATGCAAATCATTGACCAATGAAATGGTCATCTCCTTGGACATGTGGTTTTATTGACCAATGGAGTAACGAAAAATGTAGGACAAAAGCAAAACCATAACGGCTACGCCGTAAAAAGATCGCTGGGTGTGTAAAAACATGTTCATGTTTTTGCTACTAGAATTAACGTCAGTGCCAAGGTCGAACCTTCTAACACTTCCAAATATATAAAACATTTAGGGAGCGAAACAGTCATAACGTTGATGGGTTTCTGTTCAAAAACTTCATGACTACTAAGTGACCTGCCACCAGTTACAGACCGAGTTGTTAAAAGCTTTTTTGGCGCATTCGATGGGAGCTATTGTATCAGATAACCACTCAATACTTGACGTTTTACTAATCAGTTTCTTTTACAATTAAGTTGTGATCCAGAAAGATATACAAAAGGATTGCAAATTTCAGGTTTTTGCGGAGGTACCGCTCAAAGAAACTGTCGAGGTTTAAGATACAGTCTGATTCACAGCACTTTGTCTGGGCAGGCTTAGATCTTCCTAGGCGGTTCAGCAATACTTCAAAGTTCGGTCGGTTTCAGCTCATGCAGTCAAATATATTGCCCCAAGGTCTGATCGGCCCCAGTCCATCGGGAACTGAAGAAATAGATTGGGTTGCATGATGCTTCCACGCAGAGCTGATACCGGCCGCACATGAGTAGTGTTAAATCGCCAAGAAGTTCTAAGCCTGTCCAGGAAAAGTGGCTCGAGTGGGACCGTTCATGCATTTCAACCATTTAGTTTCATTGGGCGACAGATTGGAAGCAATGTCTCAAAAAAGACTCATACAGTGTTAACAGGGACATTAACAACAAATGAAAAAGATAACCAAGGCCCTATAGAAGGCATGATGACTTAGGAAAAATCTTTCTATATACCCGTTTGAAAAACAACAACAACAACAACAACAACAAAAACGGTCGCATTAAGTTATGCTTTGGTTGGTGTCCATCCGTCCGTTCGTAAACTTTTTTTTTCGTTTCCGTATTACTCCTACTATACAGTTTTCATCCGATTAAGCCTAAAATGTGTATGTAGTAAGGCTAAGATGTGAAGATATGCCTTAAGTTTCGAGAATTACTGTCCACCAAATATTAACAGAGTTATGACCTTTGAAAAATTCGGTTTACATTTTCGTATGGTAAAGTTTTGTGCTATACATGTGTAAAACATATGTAAGTTACATTTAGTTTATACTTGCCATGGCGTTAAACAATTTACCACAGAATACTCATCACTACCCACCCCTCCTGATACCAAGGTCACAGACTTTGACATTTTATATACACGTTTTGTATTAAAAAATAGAAGTGGAGGCAATGATCAGGAATCGTTACAATCAACCCACAGCTCCCATCAGAGACACCAAAGGGAAAGACACACAAACATGAAACAACAGACCCTAATGGAAACACCAACAGCGGAAAGCCAAAAGGACAGTTACTTTCCCATAAAATGGCCAATAGGCTATCCAAAATAAATAATATAAACGACACAAACACCCAAAGACAAACCATAACAAAAACAAACCACGACAGAAGAACCGCCTTGGAACGGTCAGCGGAAACGAATTCCACTGGGGGGCTTAAATCGATTTGACGTGGCCACAATCCTCGCCCTTACTTCCGTCGCGATTTAGACAAATAATTTGCTCAGTCCGCATGAAGGCCTCCAGACTTCAGACAAACCATAACAAAAAAATACCGCGACAGAAGAACCGCCTTGGAACGTTTAAAGTTTATTATTTTTATTAAAAAAATGCATTAAGTGGGATAATGATATCAGCTGGCTCAAATCAGAATGTAGACTGACAAGACCAAACCTATTGGATGCTTTTTGAAAGCAGCCAACTTGTTTTAACTACGTGCGTGTGAACACATCCCGGATTTTATCCCTTGTAGTCCTATACAGATAGGCCAGTTCAAACGTGTGTCTGTGCAGCAAGCGTTTCATTCACTGTCGTTATACATGTGTTTCTCAATTCTGTCTGTTATCCCCAAAAGACTCAGGAAAAATAAATACATAGCATAAATAGACGAGTGTTAAGTTGGTTCCTTATTCCTTATTCCATGTTCCTTATTCCGGGAACAAGGAATAAGGAATAAGGAACCAACTTAATCCTTCTCTTGCTGAATATTCAGTTTAACCACACACATTTCTGTCTTTGAACCAATCAGATTACTTGATTTAATTAATTCCTACAAATTCATAAACTGAATATCAAACAGTGTAGATCCTGATTAGATGGCTTCTTCAGAAGCCATCTGATCTGGATCTACACTGTTTGCAAAGATAAGGGTTGTCGTGAACAGCAAGATAAGAGTTAACACTCGTCATAAATATGCACAGATCACATCTACCATAACAATCAGACCTAGACAAACAAAATGCCAAACAGTGTAGACCCTGATCAGACTGCTCTTCAGGAGCAGTCTGAACAGGGTCTACACTGTTTGGCATTTTGTGTGCACATTTAGGACACCTTGAAGGATCGTGAAACAAATTTGATAAAATTTTAGGAGCATTACCGAAGTCCGTAATGTGTCCCTTTTTTAGAACTTTACGGCAATGAGTGACACTCGGTGAAGTAAAGCTATTCCAAACGGGCCTCCGTGGCCTAATGGATAAGAGCGCTGACTCTTAGTCATTAGGTCTCTCACCGCCGTGGGTTCGAGCCTCGCTCGGGTCACGTGTGAGACGCCAAGTTCTGCAACGGAAGGTCAGGTGGTTTTTCTCCGGGTACTCCGGTTTTCGCCCACCTATGATTAACGATCGGCTCGATATGAGTGAAATAATCTTGAAAGGGCCGTAAAACCCAAACCAAAAAAAAAAAAAAAAAAAAAGCTATTCCAAATAGAAAATGGGTGTTTAGGTTTTATTAAGACTCCTCATAAGCAGCAATGAATCACCATTACGATAACTCGTCCGTATGACATAGTGCATTTTTCACATCTTCAAAATGGCTACTTTTCGGATGAAAATCCTTCATATTTTTCTTATAAATGCTCAAAACATAGGATGTGGGTGCGCGTTAGAACCGCCTCATTTTTTCATGATTCAAGCCCCTATGCGTCTCCTCGCCTTTTAGGGATGACGGGTCTGGTTTCGTAATGTCCTGTTAAGTCTGGTCGGCTTTTGTGCATGTAATTTGCAAATAGCCGGATGTGGCCAACTCTGTCCAAGTTTTTAGTATGGATCCAGTTAACATTATTGATAAGTTTGTTTCGGGTTGGGATTGCAAGGTAATATTATAAGAATCTTATATGGGTGTGAGGGGTGGATGGAAAAATCCATCCCTCACACCCATCTTGCATACCTTCCATTTCTTAGCGCGGATTTTTAATGCTGCAGTCACTTCGGTTACCAACGTCCGCCATATTGTGTTGACACTGTAGGAATGTTTAGTGACGTCACGTAACGTGTTGTGACGTCAACCTTAACGACGGCGCATACGAGGTCGTAATCAACCAGTGCATTTATCAAACACGCGATTATATTCGATTTTGGGTCGGAACACCGGGGTCAGAACATAAATTTCTATCCCAGGGTAAAATCACGGATTTCCTTGTCTGGTGTGCAAGAATTTCATATGTGCAAAACACGCAGAATTCAAATGAAAGATTTGTCTCCCTTTGTCAGACAACAAGTGAGTGAGTGAGTGTTTGAGTTTTACGTCCCATCAACAGCCAAGGTTATACGGAGACGGGACCTCGGTTTAAAGACTCATCCGAAAGTCTGGAGAAGCCCTGGATCGACCCTGCGATCCCTGGTTTACAAGGCGAGTAGCGTAACCACTGCACCACGGAGGCTTCTACAACAAGTGAGCGTGTGTGTGTTGTGTGTACTTGGTAATGCGTTTTGCCAAAGGAAAGCTCCTATTTTAATCGCAGAATGATAATTTTAAAAATCATTATACAATGCCAAAGTTCATAATGAATGCAGTAAATGGTTTGATTAGAAGATTTGTGCAGTAGTCTTCATCACGAAAACACGCCTAAATAATTTCCCCACTTTCATATAGTAAAACTGGCATTTACAGAGGTATATATATATCTTATTTTTCTTATTTCTGCTCTAAAATATAGATTGTGGTTACACGTTAGAACCGCCTCGATGAGGCGGTTCTAACGAGTATCCACACTATATATTTTGAGCAGAAATAAGAACATTATCACGATTTTTCATCTTAAAATTTTCTTTTTTTTTTCGGCGATAAAGTTTACAATGTATTTGTATAGGCGTGTTTCCGTAATGTAAAGTTTGCTATCAAAGAGAGGTACGGTCCCTTTTTTCGACATTTTTCCTATGCATCATATGGAGAAACAGGGCTTTCAACATGACCCTTAAATGACGATTGTAATTTAACCCATTGTATACTGGTGGACTCTTCTATTGCTATATGTTGGACAAGTCCATTTTTCATATAAGGGGTGACAGGCCTATTTTTGTGACTCGAACATTTGGTTGACCTAAGTAAGTAAATAAGTAGACTTTATATATAGAGGGCTACTCTGTTGGCATAGCCAGACTTCCCTGAGGCCCTCGTAAAACATATATAGTGATTACATGCATAGCAATTATATAAACGGCCCCCGTCCATAGGGGCTTAAAGAAATAGATGGGCTGCATGATGCTTCCACGCAGAAGCTGAAACCGACCCGCACACGAGTACTGGTAAACCGCTTAGAGGATCTAAGCCTGCCAAGGCAAAGCGGTGCGAGTCGGTCCGTCCAAGCTTATAAACCATATTGGTTTCATTGGGCGACAGGGCTTGAGATGTAATTTCATCTCAATGTCGGATAAAAGTCCCACAAAATTGGAAGGAACGTCTCCAAAATGACCTGTACTATGTTGACGGGAACGTTAAACCTCAAATTAAACAAACAAACAAAACAATTATATAAAACATTTCAGCAAATACAAGAATTAAACAATCATTGATTTTAACCTGAAATGGATGGAAAAATGTGACGGACGCATGAAAAGATAATAGTTATAGTTCGAACAATTTGACCTGAGACTAACCTTTATGCAAGGAATTTTGTCAATGTTATCGCCTAATACGTCGGCTTTCGTAAACTTCTCGTGAATTTTCGGTATCACGTGAATTGCGACCCATGTATTGAATAACATTATCGCCATTTTCGAGAGACGGCGAAGATAAATACATGCATTCAGTCGGGTGTGAAATTATGTTAATAGAGTTCACCAGTCTCAGGTCAATTTGTTCGAACTATGCAAATACTCGCTCACCCATATTAAAAAGCTCGCACATAATCGACAGTTTATTAATGCAAATGTGCAATATATACATGCTATTGCACAGCCAAAAATATTTAATGATAAAAATGTTCAAAAACCTAATCTGTTCATATGTCTCTAATACTATTGTTTAATTTTTCAACTCGGCAATTCTTACACATTTTCTTTACACAAGTAGTTCTTAAAATACATGCAAATAGTTCAGTAAAAGAAAAGGACATTATGATTGTTGTTCCATATAGACACTTTGTGAAAACAAATATGGTTCTAATTATTTTGGATACAATATTGAGATATTATAAGGTTGCGTCATAACCAAAACCTGTCCATACAAATACAATGTAAATTTTACCGCCCAAAATAGAATTATTTAGATAATTGTGATTTATTCTTATTCCTGCTCAAAATACAGATTGTGTGCGCTCGTTAGAACCGCCTCATCGAGGCGGTTCTAACGAGTTCCCACAGTCTATATTTTTGAGCAGAAATAAGAAAAATAATGTTTACCCCTGTAAACCTCATTTTTTCAATATAAAAGTGGAGCTTAAGGGGTTAAAAATTATATAGGCTTGCTTTCGTGATGGTAAGGAACATAGTGGAGTCAATATCATTGGCGTTTTGTATGGGAAGTTGCGTCTCTAACTTGCCAACATGTACATTATTCTGTGCCCTCACTTTGGAGAGAAGCAATACAATATGCTTAAAGATGTAGTACTTTAGTCACAAAGATAAATATATAGCTGTCCACAAGATATGTTTTTATTATGTTCCTTTTCATACTTTTTTGTTTTGTTTCAAATGAAGTTTATGACAGTTAAAACAATTTACTACTAACTGGCCACAATCCTGGCCCTCGGTTCTGTTGCGGCTTAGACAAATAATTTGTTCAGTCCGCCTGAAGGCTCATCAGTGCAGCAGCGAAATCGGGACTGGGCTCGTGTACTGGGATACTGGCACTGTAGACTCAGACCAGATGTCACAGCATGTGAAGTCAAATCAGGGTCTGCACTTTCAACTTAAAATACAGCTATTTGAGGGCTATACGGAACAGCCCACGACCCGTTTCCCAGCATACACACAAAGACAAACGGCCTACCAGTACTGTTAGTATTTTGACATTTAAGGGGAATGGCTACACCTTCAGGAGAGGTAACTCTAGCAAAAATATGTTTGTCTCCAAAGTCAATATGGGTCAACTCTTAAAGGAAAGAATTTGCTCCTGAGGAGCAAATTCTTTCCTTTAAGAGAAGACCCCTTTTTCAGTGGGACAGGCTTATAGAAAAGTGAACAGTTTGTTTGATTTGTTTTGGTTGATTTGAGGTTTAAAGTCCCCGTCAACACTGTAAAGGTCATTTTGGAGACGTTGCTTCCAATTTTGTGGGACTTTTACCCGAGATTGAGATGAAATGACATCTCAAGCCCTGTGGCCAAATGGAACCAATAGGGTTTATTAGCATGGACGGTCCGCCTCGCACCGCGGTTCATGGACAGGCTTAGATCCTCTAAGCGGTTTACCAGTACTAGTGTGCGGGCCGGATTCAGCTCTGCGTGGAAGCATCATGCAGCCGACATATTTCTACAAGCCCCTATGGGCGGGGGCTTAGAAAAAGCGAACATGAAGTCCCGAAAGTTGTCTCCCTTTGAAAAAATGGCGGAAAATCTACCAGGTGTTCTCATTCCACTTAAAGGTTAGCACAGTGATTCCATGTGTTTTCTTATGAACCTGAAGGTGCATTTTGAATGCCCAAGGAACACGCATTATATCAATTGCCGTTGTTAATTGTGGCACAGTGTTATTTTAAGAATAATTAGGGATTAATGCGTGGAATCAAGGGCAACTTCCGGTTATGGATGGAGCTCTTTTAAATGCTCTAATACACGCCAGCAAATGAAGTTACCTTCCTTCCTGTTCTTCAGCTTTAAGCCATAATAGACTAAACAAGCCAGAAGACGGTCTTTTTAAGCGTTCTGTCCCACGAGATTAAGCCGTCAAACTGGGCATAAACCAAATAAATGACGTTCCAGATTATATGACATATTTCATTCGCCAATCAATAACTATTGAAGCTGGTTCACTATCAATAGCAAATTTGGAAAGTTTGAAAAGGAGTGTTTGATTGTAATTACCGGTTACAGATTGGCCTCATTAGCGATCCGGTTACGTGCATGATCATCCAAGAAAAAGGCTGTCAGCTAAGAAGAAATGTTTACACCTGGAAGCGGGTGCTGCCATTGTCAAAGGGTGACAACTTTTCCTTCGTTGGTTTTTTTGGACTGCGGTCCCTTTAATGTACGAAACGACAATAGCACCATTCATTTCCATCAGTATAGCCAGATTTTCAACGCAATCATTGGGACAGATTTTTAGCGTAGTCAGACGGGGACAGGATTTTGGGTCTATCGATAAGCAATCGACCCAAAATTTATTAATTGAATCCATGTTACGTTGCTTGTGTTCACGTGGCTATCAATGATTTTTACGAAATCCAGGTAGCAGCTATTTACAGCCATTGTGACGTCAGGCTGAAGCGTATTGAGGGCTTTCTGCAAAACCCTAGACTGGACATGTGTGTGGTAGGACAAACAATGTAGACCCAGATCAGACGCCGCCGTCTGATCAGGGTCTACACTGTTTGCTTAAAGTACAAGAATTTAAGGGTTAAACGATACAGCCTTAGGTTCAGCACCATTTTCCGAGACAATCGACCCACCAGTGCTGACAGTGCTTTCCCCTTTTTTATGTCTGAAAACTGATGATAGATAACTGGTCAGAGTGACTTCCCTTGGCAATAAATCCATACCCCGTAATTATTTTCACCTAAAATGTCCAAAAACAGATTGTTCCGACTTTAAATTTGAGCTGGTCCATGTATGAAAGGTTGATTCTGTCGTGTGTCGTTCAAAGAATTAATCTGACACTGGCGCTAGAGCGCATGCGTACGTGACCTCGGTCAGCTCCGCCTTTGTAAGCAATCCCAGAAGGCTAATTCTTATTTGTCGTCTGCAAATTTCATTGTATAAATTTTACAGAAATTGTCATTTCTTCCACTATTTGTAAAGAAAGGCAGCGAGAAAATAATTTAAGGTAAGAATAATTGTTTGCTTTTTAAAAATCAGGAAATTTAATAATTCGGCAGTTACACTGTAGGAGCGGAATTCAATAAGCTTTAAACTTACACTCAAAGCTGACTTATGATGCCTAAGCCCGTCACAGTAGAAAAGTATGTACTGAATTAAAGTTAAGTTTAAACCAGTTTCGAAGCCGAAATGACAAAACTTGTAACACGTACAAACAAGGAAATGTGTTTACTATTTTATTTTGGAATCGAAAATATTTCAGTTATGAATATTATGATGATAATGTATAATGGTGATTAAAATGTTGCTGTTATTGTTATTGTTGTGATGACGATTATGATGATGATGACGACGACGACGAGGGCGATTATTGTCATTTTTATTTTGTAATACATGTAATAATAATAATTATAATAATAATAATAATTATAATAATAATAATAACAATAACAATAATAATTTTCAGCATAATAAGTATATTCAAGCATGAAAAGCATAAGAATCACCTCATTGAGTATCCACAATATATGCTTATAACAAAAACACGCCTATTAAAATGTATTGACAATTTTACCACCAGAAAATGAAAAAAATCAGATAAAAATTTCTGGTATTTCTCCTCAAAACATGTATTGTGAGTACTCTTTAAACCGCTTTTCCGAAGCGGTTCTAAGTAGTACCCAAAATCTGTGTTTTTGAGCAAAAAAAAAAAAAAATAAAAATAAATAAAATAATAATGTAAGCACCAGTTTTACTATATAAAAGTGAGGTTCACGGGGGTCAAAATTATATAGGCGTGTTTAAGTTATACAGAAGTGTTTCCGGAAGAACAAAAATAAGTAAAACATTGTATACCCTTGCTAAACTGACCCTTTCCAAATATAAACTGGGGTTTACGAATATGTAAATGCGATGTTCTTGGGTTTTATACTTTAGTCATCATTACGGTAACACTTTCATGTGACATAGTGCTTTTTCTTGTTTCAAAAAAGGACATTTTTTCTGATGAAAATTTGTGAAAGTTTTTGTTATTTATACTGAAAACATAGCTTGTCGGTGCTCGTTCTAACCAGTACCAATAACACATGTCTTGGGGCAGAAATAATAAAAATAACGTATACCCCCGTAAACCCCAGCTTTCTCTATATAAATTGGGGTTTAGAGGGGTGTTCATTTCATGGACTTGTTCACGTAATGTTTACACATTTTTCGTAGAACTATGTTGCTATATACTTAAAAATTAGAAATTGTATATTTTTTTTCTTGTTTACTTTATTTGTTTGTTTATTTGATTTGAGGTTTAACGTGCCCATCAACACTGTATGTGCCATTTTGGGGGCGTTGCTTCCAGTTTTCTGGGACTTTAACCCGACATTGGGATGGAATGATATCTCAAGCCCTGTCGCCCAATGAAACTAATAGGGTTTATAAGCATGGACTCACCCCGCTTTGCCTGGGCAGGCTTAGATCCTCCAAGCGGTTTACCAGTACTCTTGCGCGGTGGATTTCAGCTCTGCGTGGAAGCATTATGCAGCCCATCTCTTTCTTCAAGCCCCGATGGGCTGGGACCGACCATAATATAGGTAGAAATAAATGTAAAAAAGTATGAAATACCAGTTTGAGCTATATTTTTAATTTTCCGAAAGCGCTTTCGGCTAGAAATAAATATTAAGAAAAATAAAAATCCACTGTAAGCCCAAATTTAGTATTTACGATTGGGTTTACAAGGGTCTTCATTACAATAACACACCCGTGCAACATTGTGCTTTTTTTTTCACATTTCCAAAATGGCTACTTTTCCGAAGAAATTCCGTGATATTTTTCTAATTTATACTACATAGGTTGTGGGTGCTCGTTAGAACCGCCCCATTGAGGCGGTTCTAACGAGTACCCACAACCTATATGTTGGAGCGGAAATAAGAAAATTAATGTATAGTCCCGTAAACCCCAGTTTTCTCTATATTAATTGGGGTTTACGAGGGGGGGGGGGGGGCATTTCACGAAGCCTAATAAATTTGCATATTTGAGAATGGCGCTAAGAGCTTATTTATTTAAAATTCCATTGTCGCGTTGACTATTCCAGTATTCCGTGAAATGAACACTCCCATAATCCCCAGTTTCTAAGAGAAAACTGAGTTTAAAGGGGGTTTACATTATTTTTCTTATTTCTGCTCGAAGACATATGTTGTGGGTACTCGTTGGAACCGCCTCAATCAGGCGGTTCTAACGAGCACCCAAAGCCTATGTTTGGAGTCTAAATAAGGAAATTATCCAAAGATTTCATCTTTAAAAAAACCTTTTTGGCGATATAAGAGAATATGTCACACGAATGTGTTATTGTTATGTAATGTTGTTTTATAGTGGCATGCTGCTTTTGAGTGAAATGAGCAGAATAATTTCTAAACTTTTGATCAAAGCCATCACGAAAACATGCCTATATAATTTTGATCCCCTCCAACCCCACTTTTATATAGAAAAACTGGGGTTTACAGGGGTAAACTTTTTTTCTTATTTCTGCTCTAAAATATATATTGTGGGCACTCGTTAGGACCGCCTCGATGAGGCGGTTCTAACGAGTGCCCACAATCTATATCTTGAGCAGAAATAAGAAAAATATCACAATTTTTCATCATAAATTTTTCATTTTTTCGGCGATAAAGGTGACAATGTATTTGTATAGGCGTGTTTTCGTAATGGCTGACAGCACTGGTGGGTCGACTGTCTCTGGTTTAAGCTGGGCAAATGGTTCTGAACAAGGACTTTATTGTTTAACCGTTAATCTTCATGTACTTTAAGCAAACTGTGTAAACCCTAATCGGCGTCTGAGATACATAAAGACAGTCCAGTCCCTTTATACACAACACTCCGATGAGGCGGTTCTAACAAGTACCCGCAACCTATGCCTTGGTACAGAAATAAGAAAATAGAGAAGACTAGGTTGATATCAAGTTTATCAGGCAAGGCTTCGAGAACGCTTGTAGAATAGCGAGGCTTGCCGAGCGATTCTACATGTATTATCGAAGCCGAGCCTTATAAACTTGATATCAAATGACACGAATCTGTTTATCTATTTATCAGTTAATCCCCTTGTACACTCTTACATGTTAGCAAATTTTTCCAGCAGTCTCTTTCCTAAAAGTGCAATGTCACGTTGACCTGATAAAGCTCACTTGTCCTGAGATAGCATAGCTTTATCAGGTTAATATGTAGCAATGCAATTAATGTAGGGGGTAACTGATAAAATAGTATACAGTGAAATTCCGCTATTAAGACCAGCAAAAGTTAAGACTAATTCCGCTTTTAAAAGTATATTTAGATGGTTTAAGTTTTTTTTTTCTCAGTGGTTCCTACATCAAGTGTCCTTTAATTAGGGACCATATTTGGGACTGTTCAAAAATGTTTTTAAAAACTGTTTTTGAACAGTTCCCAAAGTGGTCTTAATATAGATGTTTTACTATATTCGCCCGTTATATCTTGTTTTCTCTAGATAATGTGTGGGTGTTGTGGGTTGTTAATTTCACGGACTTATTCGCGTGATGATACACCCTGACCCATGAGAGAAAACGCTTTATTTCATGGCACAAACGTAAGGTAAGCAAGTGCGTAAAATAAATACATATGCAAGCCCCACTTTTTAAAGAATATTATGCTTAAGTTCTAGGGTATACACTAAACTTCTTTTTTTCTGCTAAAAATGCACCGAGACATTTTTTACGAGTAACCACAATCTATATTAAGTATGTACATAAAGTAGTCGCAGATAAAATTGACTAGGCGGAGCTATTCAGGTGTTAATTCGCTGAGTCCACCAGAAGATTCGGTAGAGTGCCTTTCGCACGCTTTCTACAAGCGGACGAAATGGTCATATACGCCACAGCTATGCTTGTGTTACAGTTGAATTCACACAATCGGGTGACTTGGTTTACCTTTTTGTTAATGGAAGGTACATACGATAGCTCCGCCTAGCCAATCTTATCTGCGACTACTATACGTAGATCACAAAAATATATTTGTTTCTTTGATCTGAGGTTTAATACCCCCGTCATCACTATGTAGGTTATTTTGGAGATGTGGCTTCCATTTTTGTGGGACTTTTACCCAATATTGAGATGAAATGACATCTCAAGCTCTGCCGCCTAGTAAAATCAATAGGGGTTATATGCATGGGCGGTCCGACTCGTACTACTTTGCCTGGGTAGGCTCTGGCCTTCTAAGCGGTTTACCAGTACTCATGTGTAGTTGGTTTCAGCTCTGCGTGGAAGCGCCATGCAGCCCGATCTATATATTCAAGCCCCAATGGGCAGTGGCTTTCAGAAAATATATAAACATTGCATCAGTAGCATGCCAATTTGAGAACAATGACGGACAGGTTTATCTCACATGGGTGTGTCCTATTTAGTTTTTATTTTTCAAGTTATTGCCCAAACATATATTGTAGATGCTCATTGGGGCGGCTTTTACGAGTACCTACAATCTACGTTTGTAGGGGCGAACGTAAGGAAAACATTGTAGATGTATATCCTTTTAAACCCAATGTCTGCATATCGGTCGTATCAAGCGAAAAGTGGCATTCGAGCATATGCACCCAACAAATATGTTCTACAAAAGGGTGTCCTTTGGAAGCAAAGAATACACTACCGAACTGAAAAGGTACAGAGTGTGCATGTTTCTGGGCCAGACTAGCTAGGTTCAGCCAATTAGTTCTCATTAGTGGCACTCGTATGTTCAAAATTCCATAACGGAATCAATGATCCCAAAGGACAAACAATACAAGCTTTCACAAAACCTTGAGTCTACGCTAAGCAGACATTAATTTATGAAGTAGTTTAGTACTTTAGGACAACAATTACCATACGTATGTTGCTATAATGTGTAATTGTTTGTTTTGTTTGATTTGAGGTTTAACGTTCCAGTCAACACTGTAAAGGTCATTTTGGAGACGTTGCTTCCAATTTTGTGGGACTTTTACCCGACATTGAGATGAAATGACATCTCAAGCCCTGTCGCCCAATGAAACCAATAGGGTTTATTAGCCTGGACGGTCCGCCTCGCACCGCGGCTCCTGGACAGGCTTAGATCCTCTAAGCGGTTTAACAGTACTAGTGTGCTGTCCGGATTCAGCTCTGCGTGGAAGCATCATGCAGCCCATATATATCTTCAAGCCCCTATGGGCGGGGGCTTAATGTGTAATTGTATAACAGTCACAGATTACAAGTAAGAATTTCCAAATGTTCTCTCCAGTGTGACATATAATCGGAATTACTAATACAAGTACTGGTACCACGTGTCTACATTTACGGTTTCTTTCCTATCACATTTTAGGTTAACCTTTCCTTTTCACATCCTAGCTTAAGTTTTGAAAACAAAATCTTCCTAGCTTGCCGTCGCAAAAAAAAAAAAAAAAAAAATAGATGTGCTGTACTATGAGGGCGAAGTCAAAATTATGTAAACCACTAATATACGTTTATTTTGAAAGCGTGAGGGCACTCGTGAATGTACATGTGATAAACTTAAGGCAATGGTCCGGTAATTCCGGGTTTTAATACGCAAGGGGTGTTGCGGTATAACCATAGTTAGGGTGTCCTGGGGTAATCAGGTGGAAAGAAGTCCTGCCTAAGGAAAGTGAAACAAGTCAACAGAAAACCAGTCATCACCCTTGATTCCATGCTTCGGTAGCAAATGGTATCCTTAAGATAGTCTACGCCCTTGGGCGTACATAATACTCTGCACTATGATGAAGGGCAGGGAGACATTTTACGGCCGCCACACCATCTGTAGTGAATTTAACGTCTGATCAGTGCGCTACATGTACAGTGACACTTTGATGGCCCGAACACCGATGACTCGTTTACCACGGCTGTTTCGAACCTGCTCCTAAGTCCCAAGGAATTTTTTATGCCCCCGCCTGCCTTGGCAGGAGTGGGGCATATAGCGTTTCGCCGTGATGTTACGTCCGTACGTGCGTACGTGCGTTCGTGCGTATGTCCCGTTCGTAACCACCTCGGGCTGAAATGTCGAGCTGAAATGTCGAGCTGAAACCTCGGACTTGCATATAATTTTTTTACCTGTTGTGCTACAAAGTTGAAATTTGGTATGACATCTACTCAGACCAAGACCTATCAGTTCATGTTCAAGTTGACCCAAAGTCGTGCCCCTGGGTGGGCCTAGGGGTCAGATTGCGTAACAGGTCAAAATTGTCATATAGGAATTTGCATGCAAAACTGTCAAAATGTCTAATTATCTTGAAAATTTATCAGATTCGAACACCTAAACCATATATAGTATTGTTCCTTATGATATGACACATTCCATGACACAGACTTTGGGTCCCTACAGTCACCCCTGGGCCATGCCCCGCCCTCTTTGCTTCATTAAAGTCTTTATATCTTAGAAACTATCCATATCCTCACCCCTTAAACATATATATTATTGTTCCTTATGATAAGATGCATTGACTGATACAGACATTGGGTCCATGCCGACCCCCCCCCCCCCCCATCCCCCCCCCCCCCGTTATATAGAAATTTGTATGCAAAACTGTCAAAATGTCTAAATGTCTTGAAAATTAATCGGATTCGTCGAACCCCTAAACCATATATATTGTTCCTTATGATTTGACACATTGCATGACACAGACTTTGGATCCCTACGGTCACCCCTGGGCCATGCCCCGCCCCCTTTGCTTCATTAAAGTCTTTATATCTCAGAAACTATCCATATCCCCACCCCTTAACCATATATATTATTGTTCTTTATGATAAGATGCATTGACTGATACAGACATTGGGTCCATCCCGACTCCTTCCCCCCCCCCCCCCCCCCCCCCCCATTTATATAGAAATTTGTATGCAAAACTGTCAAAATGCCTAATTATCTTGAAAATTAATTAGATTCGAACACCTAAACCATATATATTATTGTTCCTTATGATATGACACATTCCATGATACAGACTTTGGGTCCCTACAGTCACCCCTGGGCCATGCCCCGCCCCCTTTGCTTCATTAAAGTCTTTATATCTCAGAAACTATCCATATCCCCACCCCTTAACCATATATATTATTGTTCCTTATGAAAAGATGCTTTGACTGATACAGACATTGGGTTCATCCGACCCCCCCCCCCCCCCCCCCCCCCCCCCCCACCTAAACCATATATATTATTGATTATTGTTGCTTATGATATGACACATTCCAAGACAAAGAATTTGGGTCCCTCCGGTCACCCCCGGCCCATGCCCCGCCTAATTATCTTGAAAATTAATCAGATTCGAACACCTAAACCATATATATTATCGTTCCTTATGATATGACACATTCCAAGACGCAGACTTTGGGTCCCCCCTGGGTCATGCACCGCCCCCTTCGTTATATCTCAGAAACTATCCATGTCACCACCCCTTAACCATATATATTATTGTTCCTTATGATAAGATGCATTGACTGAATCAGACTTAATCAGATTCGAACACCTAAACCATACATATTATTGTTCCTTATGATATGACTCATTCTAAGACACATACTTTGTCTCCCTCTGGTCAACCCCGGACCATGCCCCGCCCCCTTCAATTCATAAAAGGCCTTATATCTCAGAAACAATTCATATCCCCACCACTTAACCATATATATTATTGTTCCTTATGATAAGATGCATTCACTGACACAGACCTTGGGTCCCTGTGGACAGCTCCGGGTCCCTCCGGACACCCCTGTGCCATTCTAGAGAATGGGTACAAGCCATATCGACAAAGATATATGGCGGGGGCATCTGTGTACTTTGGACACATGTCTAGTTTTTCTATAATTGTCTGAGTTGATCTTGAAATTGTATGTTGTGTGCACTCATCAAAATCGCCTCGATGAGGCGATTCTAATGAGTACACACATAATACATTTACTTTGAAGGAAATTGAAAAGATGTCCATATTATGCCCCCTGGCCTGGCTCTTAGATCAACACTCGGTGGATCGAATTACCCTTGTTTCGAAAAAAAATCGTAGCCCAAAAAGTGTTCGAGCCATTGAAGTTCGACTGTATATGGACTGAAACTTACTTATGCTGACATAATGCTGGAAGGTTGGATTCGGATGACTGATTAATGACTTGCATGGGCGCATATACTGGAAGACCCCCTTTCGTTTGTCGTTGCTCATATACATGTAAAGAGGGGTTTACAACGGTACATGTATGTAAGACATAGAGGATCTTACACGAGTGGTTATTTCAGATAAAGTTATCAAACGAGCCTTTGACGAATTTAATCAATTTCATATGAAATGAAAAGGAGTGTAAGATTCTGTCTAACATATTTTGTTTATTTGATTTGGGGTTTAACGTCCCCGTCAACACTGTAAAGGTCATTTTGGAGAAGTTGCTTCCAATTTTGTGGGACTTTTACCCGACATTTATATGAAATGACATCTCAAGCCCTGTCGACCAATGAAAGCAATAGGGTTTATTAGCATGGACGGTCCGCCTCGCACCGCGGTCCCTGGACAGGCTGAGATCCTCTAAGCGGTTTACCAGTACTAGTGTGCGGGCCGGATTCAGCTCTGCGTGGAAGCATCATGCAGCCCATATATTTCTTCAAGCCCCTATGGGCGGGGGCCTAAACTCTGTCTATCATATACAAAACAATTTAATAACACAATATTGTATTGGCATTAAGCATACAAAATGCTTTTCGACAAGTATGAAATATCATACAACGACATTTAAATTGGATTCTAGCGTTGAAGATGTTAAAATAAAAACAAAAAGTTGTCACGGATGACGTCACGACGTTAGGCGCTAGTAACCAGGCAGGTGTTATTACACGTGTGGTCATATGATTTTTTATAACATGACGTTATCAACTAAATATTCTTGCATAAATACCTATGCGCATGGCTGTTTGATACCATTGTCAAATGGATCGAAAGCCGTGCTCAAACAGCAAAAACCATGTTCATATCATGAAATTCGCGTGCTGTTTGAACATGGATTTTGAGCTTTTGATATCACAAGACGGGCCTTGCTTTGTTTACGTTACATTGAGTGACGTAACGTTATCGCCCTGAACGTAGCATTTGAGGGTTCTATGATGACGTCACTGGATGACAACGTCATTGCAAGCAACATTCTGAACTGGCCGCCATTTTGGTTTGCCTATCGCATTTGAAGAGTTTATATGGAATTTATATGGCACTTTTGGGAGTTTTCGTCAAAATTTGCTGTCGGATTCGTAAGTTATGCAAGAACAACGATCATCCACGGTTATTTCAATGCATTAACATTTGCCGGATCCCTCGGAAGATATTTGAACATTCGGCCTAGCGGCCTCATGTTCAAACAGCTTCCTCGGAATCCGGCAAATGTTAATGCATGAAAAAACCATGGTTGATCCCTATAATAGCGACGTTATATGATTTGATGACTATGCGGCATTTTTTTTTTTCGTATTTGTGTTTGAGTTTAACGGCCCAGTCAACACTATTAGGTCATTTTTGAGCCGGCCAATTTACCTATCCACACTTTTCCTGGACACGGTTAACCAATACAGTGCACAAAACTGACAAATGCCCTTCTTGAATCAGCGGAACGGAGAGAATGACTGTAGAAAGGATTTAATGATCAATCTCCACGAAAGAATGTTGCCGACCCCGGTAGGTATCGAACCCGGATCCTCCTGATCAACAGTCAGACGCGCATACTATGCGGCATTTAGAGATAAAGCACTGACAGCAGTCTCTGATTGTAGGCTGACATAATGGGGTTTCGCAAAATCTTTAACCCTTGTTCTGCTGAGCCCGGATATGCATTTTCTTTGAAACAATGTAGATCCAGATCAGATGGCTTCTGAAGAAGCCATCTGATCAGGATCTACATTGTTTGTCATTCAGATTGTGAATTTGTTGTAATAATTTGCTACAGGTAATCTGATTGGTTGATAATCGGTAGTGGGTGTGGCATATATGAATATTCAGCAGGACAATGGTTAAAATACTGTAATTTAAGGAAGCATTGTAGACCCTGATCAGTCTCCTCGTATGCGGCGTCTGATCTGGGTCTACACTGTTGTTTTGGTCATTTTATGTCATTTTGGAGGTGTTGCTTCTAATTGTTTGGCTTTTTACCCGTTATTGAGATGAGATGAACCCTACCGTCCAAACAAACCAATATTGTTTATATGTGACCCGTCACGCGAAAAGGGACCTTCTGGGAGTTTTTGGCGAAAATGAGTTACAACTGATTTCGGATATATTGGTATTTGAGAAACAATTTGACACCAAATTGAATAAAATACTCCTAAAGGTTTATGATTTACAGTATTTTAAACATAGGTACCCTAAACGTAATTATGTCACAGAAAACCGATTCGATGTCATGGGTTATTCGACGTCATGGGTTAACAAACTGTTAAAGGTAAAGTTGCAGGTAATAATGCAAGTAAACATCTGAAAGGCATTTTAAAACACTAAAACATTTATTTCCTAAAGACTCTTTAATTATTAAGCATTTCTTTGAGAAATATGACATATTGTCGTCGGTGAATCTGTGTAGTTTTAGCGATAGTCATGGGAAGATCAAAAACATTTTTACACGTTATAGGAGCAAAAAATGCTATTTGCAGCCTGCGCATCAGCATAGACTGATCAGCGCATATGATGCCAGTTTTTGTGATCGTGTTAAGACTTAGGCGGTTCTATGCCAAAATTCAGGTCACCGCTGTGGGTTTAAACCTGGCTCGGGTCACTTGTGAGACGCCAAGTTCTGCAACGGAAGGTCATGTGTGTTTTTTACGGTTACTCCGGTTTTCACCCACCTATGGTTAACGATCGGCTCGATATGAGTGAAATAATCTTGAAAGGGCCGTAAAACCAAACCAAATGTCACTTAAGGCTTCTGAGACTGAGCAGACTGGTATGTTAGCTCATCTGGTTGGAAATACCAAAGACCGATTTCCTCATGACATACGAAAAAAATGAACTCAATATTCACCGCTATGGTTCGAGCCTTGCTCGAGTCAAAAGTAAGATACCATGTTCTGCAACGGAAGGTCATGTTTTTCTCGGTACTCTGGTGTTCGCCCACATCTGATTAGCGATCGGCTTGAAATAAGTGAAAAAAATATTGAAAACAAATCCCTTATACTCGTGTAATCTATCTATCTATCTATCTATCTATCTATCTATCTATCTATCTATCTATCTATCTATCTATCTATCTATCTATCTATCTATCTATCTATCTATCTATCTATCTATCTATCTATCTATCTATCTATCTATCTATCTATCTATCTATCTATCTATCTATCTATCTATCTATCTATCTATCTATCTATCTATCTATCTATCTATCTATCTATCTATCTATCTATCTATCTATCTATCTATCTATCTATCTATCTATCTATCTCTGGCTGCATGATGCTTCCACACAGAGCTGAAACCGACCGCACACGAGTGCTGGCTAACCGCTTTGAGGATCTAAGCCTGCCCAGACAAAGCGGTGCGAGTCGGTCCGCCCATGCTTACAAACCCTATTGGTTTCATTTGGCAACAGGGCTTGCGGTGTCATTTCATCTCAATGTCCGGTAAAACTCCCACAAAATTGGAAGCAACGTCTCCAAAATGACTTATACAGTGTTGACGGGGACGTTAAACCTCAAATCAAACCACTGGAAAACATGCCCCCGCCCATCGGGGCTTGGAGAAATAGATTGGGCTGCATGATGCTTCCACGCAGAGCTGAAACGGACCGCACTAGCACTGGTAAACCGCTTAGAAGGTCTAACACTGCCTAGGCAAAGTGGTGCGAGTCGGTCCGTCCATGCATTTAAACCCTATTGGTTTCATTTGGCGACAAGCTTTGAGATGTCGTTTCATCTCAGTGGAAGCAACGTCTCCAAAATGATCTAAATAGTGTTGACGGGACGTTAAAACCTCAAATCAAACAAACTATCGGTCAAATTTGACATTTCTCCACTTTTGTGCGATGAACGCCTACACGATATTCATGTTATTTCGTTATTTCGTAGGCACAGGAGAAGATTCTCTATGCACATCGGGTCTACAGTTAAAGTCCCGATTGAAAGGACGGTGTACTTAGATGCTTCATCTCTGCAAATGATGCCAGTTGAGCATGTTCTGACACCGCCAATTTATTACCGCTGCCACGAATTGAACCGGAGGCCTCTTATATCAGAGGCACCTAACCACTCACCTACCTCGCACCGGGACAGCACCTGCCCATTGGGACTTGAAGAAATAGATGGTCTGCATGATGCTTCCACGCAGTGCTGAAAGACGACCGCTTAGAGGATCTTAGCCTGCTCAGGCAAAGCGGTGCGAGTCGGACCATGCTTATAAACCCTATTGGTTTCATTGGGCGACAGGGCTTGAGATGTCATTTCATCTCAATGTCGGGTAAAAGTCCCACAAAATTGGAAGCAACGTCTCCAAAATGACCTTTACAGTGTTGACGGGGGACCTTAAAACTCAAATCAAACAAACAAAACCTCGCACTGGGAAAATTGGTACCGTCTGACGTAAACCACACCGGCAGGTTCTGATGCTGCCAAATTATAAATTTTCGTGAAATTCTTCTGTAAAATCTTCCATTTTTCAACAAGTTTCCCAAGCTGGTGTGTTATTTGTTAAGAAAATAAAATAAACTCCGCTAACTGACAAATAGAACTATAAAATATAGCTATGTTTGTATTTCAATTCGACACCAAAATTTCAATACACCAAAATAGACCTCATCTCCAGATTTTTGATGACTCTTTAAACCGAGATCCTCCGTCGCAGTATGACCTTAGATGTTGTTTGGACGTGACCCCCTACCACACACACATACACACAAGCACCTAAATGCTAAATGGACCTCATCTCCAAATTTTTGGATGAGTCTTTAGACCGGTATCCCGTCGCCGTATGACCTTAGATGTTGGTGGTACGTTAACGCCCCCCACCAGCATTTTTTTTTTTTTTTTTTTTTGCCCCGTCAGTTATCACAGTGGAGATTCGAATCATTAAATTTTACTGAGTTGTCAGAATTGATTACTCAGTTTCATTCGCCGGTACGCTCAGCCTCATCAATTCGGTACATGTATATAACTTGGTTGGGTAATTGTTGGGAGCCGGTCCCCGCCCATCGGGGCTTGAAGAAATAGATTGGGCTGAATGATGCTTCCACGCAGAGCTGAGAAGCCTCCGTGGTGCAGTGGTTACGCTACTCGCCTTGTAAACCAGGGATCGCAGGTTCGATCCCGGGCTTCTCCAGACTTTCGGATGAGTCTTTAAACCGAGGTCCCGTCTCCGTATGACCTTAGCTGTTGGTGGGACGTAAAACTAAAACTCACTCACTCACTCCACGCAGAGCTGAAACCGACCACACTAGGTTCTAAGCCTGTCCAGGGAAATTGGTGCAAGTCGGACCGTCCATGCATAAAAACGCTATTGGTTTCATTGGTTGGCAGGACTTGAGATGTCATTTCATCTCAATGTTTGATAAAAATCCCACAAAATTGGAAGCGAAGTCTCCGAAATGGCCTATACGGTGTTGACGGGGACGTTAAACCTCAAATCCAACAAATAATTGTTGGGAGCAAATTTCAAACATATGACATTATGAGGGGAGTTACTGTAATGCCTGTTCTAATAATAGATTGATTAACTTATGACGTAGCGGTTAGACGTCACCAATACCCACTGTCTGTGAACTGGTTGACCTTATCACCCTGACTGAATATCCATTGCCCGGATCAGGCATGTAACCTGAAACGCTGTTAAATTCATTATCGCCAGAGAACAATTTTCAGGTGGTGCGGATGTCAACTTTTATCTTTATTTACTAAAACAAGGGATGAAACTCGAACAGTCAAAAAATCAAATGCCATTTCGCCATATGTGCGGGGAATTTGTCCGTCCAATTAAGAAACGGCGTAATCAAATGATCAGAATCAGATATGACGTTAGCGTGCACATTATTTTCAAACGTCATTTATGCTAAATGACGTAACTTCCCAGAAGGTCCCTTTTCGCGTGACGGGTCACATATAGTAAATACATGGTTAGTGTCTTTAATAATAAAATATAATCGGTGAGCCTTAGACAATTTTAATGGGGCGAGCTTTAGCGAGCCCCTATAAAATTGTCGCGGCGAACCGATTATATTTTATTATTAAAGACACTAATCATGTATTTAGTTTATACCGCAATTCAAAACAATCAAGGGAATTTGCAATAATTAAGCAAATTTAAGCAAAAATGACAGCAGACTGTGGGGCATTTTAAACGACATTCAGTGCCGTGGCGCGCACACGTAGTATAACGTGACGTCAACGAGTGCGAAGTTTCTGACGTCACCGCGCCACAAAGCCGTAGGAAACAACATGGACGCTCGAATAAAAGTTTCTCAGCGCTTTACATTCTGTATGAAAATCTGCAAATAAATAGTTTATTTTAGCTTTAAAAAATATTTTCGCGGTTGAGACGCAAATACAGAAGCAGTGCGCAGTTATTCCAACGGGCCATTCAAACCAGGAAAAGCCGAGAAGGTAAGAATTTAGCTGAAATTTCTGAAAATCTATTTGAATAAATACTGCAAAGATTTTAACTTGCAGTTTCGTTGTTTTCCCTTGTATAAAAGGTTGCACGTTTTTGTTTACACATTTAAATTAGTGACCTGAAAGTAGGTCCGGTCTATAAACGGTCACTAGACGTATTATAAGTCAGTAGAACGTATTATAGGTCACTAGCGATTATAGCGTGCAGTTATTCGACCCCCTTTATAAGGTTACTAGAATGCCTGATTGCGGTATAAATACAGTAGTACAGTCCGAGACACACCACTTTGCCTTGGCAAGCTTAGACCTTCTAAACGTTTTTCAGTACTCATGTTAGCCCCTATCTATCTATCTATATATCCTGCAGCACCCTCTCGCGAGGATTATGTGCTGCATGGTGCTTCCACGCAGAGCTGAAACTGACCACACGAGTACTGGTAGACCACCTAGGACTAAGCCTGCCTAGGCAAAGTGGTTTGAGTCAGAACGTCCAGTGCATATAAGCCTTTTGGTTTTATTCGGCGACAGGGCCTGAGAAGTCATTTCATTTCGATGTAGGGTAAAAGTCCCACACAATTGGAAGCAGCGTCTCCTAAATATCCTTAATAGTGCGGACGGGGCCGTTAAACCTTAATTCAAACAAAAGCAGTACTCAAGTGCGGTCAGTTTCAGCTTTGTGTCGAAGCACCATGCAGCTCGATCTATTTCTCGAAGCCCCGATGGGCGGGGCCTAATTTTGCCTGTGTATATTACTTTGGGTCGATCCAAACAATTTAAAAGTAAAAACTGCATTAGTTCTTTGTTTTCTCAGATGTCAAGGTCACTAGTCATTTTGGTTGCCATAACAACGCTTTTAGTGGTAAAAGACTGGACAGTGCAAGGAGAACGCGGTATCGGGCGGTTGGTCGGACAGACACCGTTATTATTTGGTCGGCGTGGAATGAATCCAAATATGAACAGTTTATTTTTTGGCAAACGATCGGACGATACCCCTTCAACAGCTTATATAGACCAGGAAATATGTAGTTTATGCCAAAAAGTACAGCCGTCTTGTGACCTATGCGTAAAAGAAAGTTTGTTGGAATTAGCGGATAATCAGAAGAAATAGAGGTAATGCTATATTTTTGCATCATTCACAATTGTTGGCATTTTAATATTTGTGAGCAGGACAAATACATTACGAAAACACGTCCATATAAATGCATTGCATTGCTGTACCGCCGAAAAAAAACGAAAGTTTTAAGATGAAAAATTGAGATATGCTTCTTATTTCTGCTCAAAATATAGATTGTGGGTACTCGTTAGAACCGCCTCATCGAGGCGGCTCTAACGAGTACCCACAATCTATATTTAAGAGCAGAAATAAGAAAAATATGGTTTACCCCTGTAAGCCCCAGTTTTACTATATAGGACTGGGGTTCAAGGGGGTCAAACTTATATAGGCGTGTTTTCCTGGTCTGGTGGTATTTTAATATTTATGAGCAGGACAAATAACATTGTCTGCTCATCTGAGGCTGCGTCGGGTTAACGCCAGAGTCAAGTTGTTCAAAGCGTCTTTACATTATCCCATTCTAGGCGGGAAACCCCTTAAAGGTGAGCCTGTCAAACAGCACAGGCCCAGACCAGACGCTACAGAACGGCATCTGATCAGGGTCTGCACTTTTTGCTAACTTGATTGTCTGTAAAAATTGGATTAAAAACGGAAAAATAGGCCTGACATCCTTTAAATAAGAGCCTGAAGGTGTATCCATTTCCCTGTAATTTTTGCTGAAGAAATGTGAGCAGCTTTTGCATTTGCAAAAGCTGCTCACATTTTTTCAGCAAAAATATTTGTATATTTGCCATATTTAATGATCAAAGTTTTAACGATTCTTTAACTAACGACGTCGTTAGTTTTGAACAGCCGGCCCCTGGGCCCTACTTTCGGCCAAACTATTGTCACCGCAGTGCCAGGTCGGTCTCTTCCTATTTTTGGGACATTCTTTCACTCGTCTCGCAAATGTGATCAGGATTTCTCAGAAACATGTACAAGTTAGAAGCCTCGAACTTTGTATGCAATGGCATGATGATGACCCCCCCCCCCCCCACCGCCCCCAGTGGAATTCTTTTCACTGACCGTTATAAGGCGGTTCTTCTGTCGAGGTTCATTTTTGTTATGGTTTGGCTTTGTGTATCGCTTATATCTTTTTGTTTTGGATAGCCAATTGGCCATTTTGAGGACAAGTAACTGTCCTTTGGCTTTCCGCTATCGATGTTTCCATTAGAGTCTAGTTATTCCATGTTTGTGTTTCTTTCCCTTGGGTGTCTCTGATGGGAGCTGTGGGTTAATTGTATCGATTCCTGATCATTGCCTTCACTTCTGTTTCATTCAGAAATAACGAAGTTATAGACGTTTGAAATGATTCCTTTAAGAACATTTTATATGGATAGAATTGGTTTTATGTGTTTGTTTGATTTGAGGTTTAACGTCCCCCTCAAACATATATAGGTCATTTTTGGAGACGTTACGTCCAATTTTGTGGGACTTTTACGAGACATTGGGATACAATGACATCTAGGCCCTGCCGCCCAATTAAACCAACAGAGTTTATATGCATGGACGGTTCGACTCGCACCACCTTGCCTGGACTGGCTAAGGTCCACTAAGCGGTTTACCAGTACTCATATGCGATCGGTTTTAGCTCTACGTGGAAGCCCCATGCAGCCCAATCTATTTCTCTAAGCCCCGATGGGCGGGGCCCGGAGAAAAGTGGCAACGATATGGATAAAGATTACATATGAGTCAAACATTGATTGTGTGGAATCGTTATCCCCGCCTTTACAAAGCGGCTCTAACAAAAGGCAGCACTGACTGATTGACTGGACGCTTTAAGTGCTCTGAATCCCTCTTACATTTCTTCGAATCTGCCACTTGCGGTTGCCTGGATACTGTTCCAAGCGTAGGGCGCAATAAAGATGATGTTGGAAAATCAAACCAATCGTCGAATAATACAAAAACATTGGACCAAACATACTTCATAGTTCATTTTATCAAAAAAGGGATTAGGTAATAATGAAAAGGACAATGAATATCAAGCTCGGCTGCGCCTCGATCGATATTCATATTCCTCTGCTTTTTTCCCATCTATCAAACATGCATTAATAGGTTGAAATCTAACACCTATTCTACATAGTCTGAGCAATGCAAACGCCATTGGAGTTACCCAGACGAAAATGGGTATGACGTCATGCCATCTTTTCTAATAAGCGCCATTGTGAATGATTGGGCAAATAGGTTTGCGCTTTGTGACAGATTATACACAACTTCTCCAGCTCTGTGCACAGCATCGACAAAAGAATTTAAAAATTCATCCGAACGCTATGTGGCGTCTGTAGGGAGGGCGACAGTGGACGTCGCCGACCGTGCGGATATATGTGTAAAGCTTAGCTATTTCTGTATCAATTCGATCATCACTCAAACATACATATATAATTTTGACCCTTGAACCCCAATTTTATATATTAAAACTGGGGTAACAGGGGTATCCATTATGTTTCTTATTTCTGCTCGAAAATATAGATTGTGGGTACTCGTTAGAACCGCCTCATCGAGGCGGTTCTAACATGTACCCACAATCTATATTTTGAGCAGAAATAAGAAAAACATGTCACAATTTTTCATCCTAAATTTTTCATTTTTGCGGCGGTAAAATTTACAGTGTATTTGTTTATGCATGTTTTCGTAATGTACAATATTATGTGTATATTATTGCTGTCGTGTATTTTTCGGCCTTTCTAAACGTGCAGTTTAGGTTCGGAATTATATTGCCTCGTAGATACTGTTAGTTATGAAACAAGGCAAACTTTAATGAACAGCAAGTATAAATTAATTGGAAAATTTTCACATGAAAGCGTCAATTACGCAGTCTTTTGTCTTGCAGTCAATTATCTAACGAACCCAACGAAGCTAATGGATTTTGGAATGACTGTCATGAAAGTCAAACATACATTAAGGGCTAATCATGAAAGCCGTTGTTTTATAATTTGTTTACACGAAACGCACGTCAAACCAATAAGCCCGCTAAATGATTACTACCTGTATAACATTGTGCATTTTTCACATCCCCAACATTGCTGCTTGTCTGATAATTTTCTTATTTATACTGCGAACATACGAGAGCTGATTGGAATGTTGTGAGCCTCAAATTGAATGATTTGAATTTTGTCCGACATATTGTATTATTTTTCGTAGAGGATCTTACATGAGTGTTCATGTATTATTGAATTTACTAAACGAGTTGAGGATCCTTCACGAGTTTAATAAATTCAATAATACATGAGCGACATTTAAAACGCATTTTATTGACGATTGTTTTACAAAAATGTCAATATTCCGCCATTAGTAAACGCGACGTCATTTAGGACGTCGTACATGTAACGTTACGGGACGTATCTAGCTAATTTGCATATTTAATCCGCTAGTGGATTATCAAAAATATTACATGGCGTTATTACACTCTCAGACGCGACGTCATATAATAAAATATAATCCCCTTCAGTATCTATATACTTTTTGCCAGCGGTGTTTATGGGCCTCAATTCCACTTTTATAGAACTCCTTTTCTTGTCATTAACTGCATATGTGACGTCATCATCGGATTGAAAGTGGGTGCCTGAAATAGCCGTTTTCAGTTTTGGAAATAAAGCAAAGTCTGATGGAGCGAGATCAGGTGAACCAGGCGGATGATCAATCAATTTAAAGCCACAATCGTGAATTGCAGCCATCACAATGACAGACTTGTGAAAAGGAACATTGTCCTGATGGAACAACACAGCTTTAGTGAGCTTTCCGCGGCGCTTTAGTTTAATATTTTCCGACAATTGCGTCTGAAATGAAGCATAGTATTGTTTGTCCCTTTTCTATTAGCGGAATACCATTTGCATTCCAGAAAACCGAAATCACATCCTCCACAGCTGATGGAACAGTCTTTGCCTTCTTTAGCGGGGGTGAGCCAGGGTGCTTCCAGTACTTCGATTGTTGTTTGGCCTCTGGGATAAAATGATGGACCCATGTTACATCCATAGTGACAAATCACTTAAGATCTTCCTCAAAAAGGTTAAGATTAGCACGCGATACTGTGCGCCTACTGTGCTTCTGATCAACAGTAAGAGGTCTTGGTACCCATCGGGCTGAAAGCTTTCTCATTGCAAGAGCCTCTGTCAGAATGGAATGCACTCTTTCCTTTGAAATGCCAACTCAACTGGCTACATGTCTTTCTGCGTCTCGACTGTCATTCATAACAATAGTATGGACTTTATTGACCATTTCTGGGGTTGCAACATTATCAGGCCTTCCAGGACGGGGAAAATCCTCGAGGCTCTGTATGCCGCGCTTAAATTCCGCCACCCACCTTTTCAATGTAGCATATCCCAAGTGTTGCTACCATATCATTAAGGATTTCCATTATGTGTTAACCTTTTTATGCAAATACTTAATCACTGCTCTTTCACCCATTTTGCAAAACCTGCTTGTCTTGTATACTTTAGAGTTCTGCCTCTTCGATAAAAGCTGACCAAATGAGACCAGTCCGTGGGTACATGACCCTATATAGTCAGAGAATTGTATGACTTAAATAGAACATCCCTGCGTACCTTCTTCAAAACGAAGCTCACAACATATCAATCAGCATTGGTAGATTGTGGTTGCTCGTTAGAACCACCTCAATGAGGCGGTTCTAACGAGTATCCACCACCTATGTCTTGGAGCAGAAATACGAAAATATTATGTTGATGCCAAGTCAAGCAACACCTCATCACATCAACAATACTTCATCACACTTTTCCGGGACAGGCTTAAAGGCATTTATTCTTGCTTATTGAGGACTATTATATTGTAGCCCACATTGCTGACTGAAGCGAATTATTCAACAGGTAAAGGGGCATCCTTTGGGAAAATTAAAGTTTACTTACTGTTGACTTGAGTGTACATTATTGATTTTCCCCTTATGCGCCTCAGTCAGGAGATTCAACAAGATTTACTAATCAACTTATTAAGGGCCGCCTTTGATGTGCTATAGACAGTATATCACAAGGGGCAATAAAACAATTATGAACACACGGTGTGGAATAAATACCTTTAAGCCTGAACGGTTAACCAGTACAGTCAACAGCCTTGCGCTAGAAACTGACAACTTACCCTCTTGAATCAGCGGAAGGGAGAGAACAGTAAATATTTCACGATCCCTCTGCGCTAGAGTTGTCTTGGACCAGGCGAGGATCGAGCCTGTGGCCTCTTTGTTACCAGTCGGACGTGTATATGACTGAGCTATGGGCTCAGCCCGAGGAAACTAGGAGTAAATTTCAATATTAAGGGAATGGATACACCTGGCAGATTTTTATGCCATTTTTCAAAGGGAGACAACTTTCGGGACTTCCTGTTCATTTTTCTATAAAGTCTGTTCCATGATAAAAGGGGTCTACTCTTAAAGGAAATAATTTTCTCTTCGGGAGAAAATTCTTTCCTTTAAGAGTTGACCACTATTGGCACGGGAGATAAAATATTTTTGCAGGAGTTGCCTTTCCTGAAGGTGTATCCATTTCCCTTAAGTGCAGAAATAGGTACAAAAATACAACTCATCATCTCAGCAATGCGATTCCTACATAAACAGAACATATTGAAAATAAAGGTCCCGTAATGGTTACCCGTATATGTCTAGGGTCCCAAATGGGTAATTGGCAAAAATTCACACATTCTAGACCCAGATCAAATATCGGCTTCTGATCAGGCCTACACCTTTTTTTCCTAAGGGAAATGGATACACCTTCAGGGGAGGCAACTCCTGCAAACCTATTTTTGTCTCTCATGTCAATAGGGGTCATCTCTTAAATGAAATAATTTGCTCCTGAGGAGCAAATTCTTTCCTTTGAGGGTTGACCCCTTTTCAGAGTTCATAGAAAAGTGAACAGGAAGCCCCGAAAGTTGTCTGTTTTTGAAAACTGGCGACAAAATCACCAAGGTGTATTCTTTCCCCTTGCATACTGGAATTAAAGGTATCAGTCCAGGTTAAGGATATTTTTTTCTTGCACACCAGACAAGGAAATCCGTGATTTTACACGGGATAGAAATTTCTGTTCTGACCCTGGTGTTCCGACTCAGGCAACTAACATAAATGCGCTTCAATTCTATTCAACTGCCGGAACTACTGCCGCACTACTTTTATTTTGTAAACAATATACATGTGCGAGCTGTCAAAACTAACCGGAGTTGTTGTGCAAGAAAAAGAATCCAATATGGGGTTTCGTTGTAGATGGGCGTTTCCTACCCTCGGGATGACCGTGCTCAGCACGGTCATCCCTCGGGTTGGAAACGCTCATCTACAACAGAACCCCCATATCAGATTCTTATATTCCCGCCTTCCACTCATAGTCAATTGACATTACGATAACACACCCGTGCGACATAGTGCATTCTTTCAAATCTCAAATGGCTATATTCTTAAATTTTCTGATGAAAATCCGTGATATTTTTATACATTAAACATAGGTTGTGGGTGGTCGTTGGAACCGCCTTATAGAGGCGGTTCTAACGAGTCCCCACAACCTGTCTCTGAGCAGAAATAAGAAAAATAATATATACCCCGTAAACCCCAGTTTTCTCTATATAAAGTGGTGTTTTGAAGGTGCTCATATAACTGACTTGTTCACGTGATGATTCATAAGCACTGATACGATTTACATATTAAATAACCAATTCTGTATCTTTTACCCCCACCCCCACTCCCAACCTCGAAGAAGTTGAGGTGCGGGATGCAAAATTTGTTTGGGCATGTCTGTTCGTCCGTTAGGCTGCACTGGCATCAAGAATTCCTAAATTCTATATATGCATGTAGCATCATCAGCATGAGAAAATCGGACTCCGTATTTGGTTTTCGTTTTTGCATTGGGTCCTCCTGACAGAGTTATTCCCTTTTTTAGACTAAGGTATTGATGATCAGGCCTACACCACTTTCCTAAGGGAAATGGATACACCTTCAGGTGAGGCAACTCCTGCAAAAGTATTTTTGTCTCTCATGTCAATAGGGGTCATCTCTTAAAGAAAATAATTTGCTCCTGAGGAGCAAATTCTTTCCTTTGAGGGTAGACCCCTTTTCAGAGTTCATAGAAAAGTGAACAGGAAGCCCCGAAAGTTGTCTTTTTTTTAAAACTGGCGACAAAATCACCAAGGTGTATTCCTTCCCCTTGCATACTGGAATTAAAGGTATCAGTCCAGGTTAAGGATAATTTTTTCTTGCACACCAGACAAGAAATCCGTGAGTTTACACGGGATAGAAATTTCTGTTCTGACCCTGGTGTTCCGACTCAGGCAACTAACATAAATGCGCTTCAATTCTATTCAACTGCCGGAACTACTGCCGCACTACTTTTATTTTGTAAACAATATACATGTGCGAGCTGTCAAAACTAACCGGAGTTGTTGTGCAAGAAAAAGAATCCAATATGGGGTTTCGTTGTAGATGGGCGTTTCCTACCCTCGGGATGACCGTGCTGAGCGGAACCTCGGCATAGCCTCGGTTCCGCTCAGCACGGTCATCCCTCGGGTTGGAAACGCTCATCTACAACAGAACCCCATATCAGATCCTTATACAGTACCGCTAACGGTGAAGATCACCGACTCAGCCGTAGTTCATCACTCAGCAATCATTCATTCAATCAAAACGATCATTCCGGAATAGCCAAACCATCGTTCAGCAATCATTCATTCATTTCGTTCACCGTTCAAATCATTCAAATAGATTGTGATGAACTATCGATCCAATCACTCAAATCGGTTAAAACTAAAAAGCGAATCAGATAAGTGAACGAAGTGAAATGATAAAAGAGCAGTTATTATTATTATTGTTAGTATTATTATTATTACTGATGCTGTTGTTATTATTGATAAATCTCAAAGAATATTTATTTTCATGTTAAACTTCATGGAAAATAAATGCTGAATTCACAAGTCATAAAGCAAATAAGACCTATATTGCCGGCGCCGGCCACCTATAAGTGTGTGTGTTGAGTTTATTGCCCCCGCCCAACTAAGAATGTTGCCACCGTGCGGCGATTCCTTTCATCTTTTCGTGAATAATTTTCAGCCCCATATACAGCTACCTTTTTCCAATATGTAACCATGCCTAAGCAAGATGATAATGTTCTATACTTTATAACCCTTTAACCCCACTTTTATATAGTAAAACTGGGGTTTACAGGGATGTACATTTATTTTCTATTTCTATTAAAACACAGATTGTGGGTATTCGTAAGAATCGGCCCGCCGAAGCGGTTCTAGGCAGGACCAAAAGTCCGTTTTGCATATTGCATATCATTCATCATTTTCCAATGAAAATGTTTGAAAACTTCTGGTTCAAATGTTGATTCGGGCTGCTCGTCCATGTAACCGGGCAAATATAAGGAAGATAATGAAAACACTAGTAAACCCAGTTTACTCATTCCGAAAACACGCCCATGCAAATACAGTGTGAATTGCGGAATAAAGGATAATTTTATTGCGATTTTTTTCTTATTTCTACTCAAGATTGTGGGTACTCATTAGAACCGCCTTATCGACTGCTTATTTCTGCTCTAAAACATAGATTGTGAGTGCTCGTTAGAACCGCCTTACTCTCTAAAAGTGGGGTTCAAGGGGGGTCAAACTTATATACACGTGTTTTCGTGATGAACATTTAGAGAGCGATTTAAAGGTATGTTCATTACACGGACTTGTTAACCTGATGTACGCGTAATCAAATCAATAGCACCCGACCAATACCAATTCGATAACACCCGTGCAGCATGGTGCATTCTGCAGCCTCTTTAAAATGGTTAGACGGGCCTCCGTGGCCTAGTGGATAAGAGTACTGACCCTTAATCACTAGGTACATGTATCTCATCGCTGTGGGTTCGAGCCTGGCTAGGGGCACATGAGAGACGCCAAATTCTGCAAAGGAAGGTCATGCGTTTTTTTTCGGGAATTTCTGTTTTCCCCCACCGCTGATCATTGATCGGCTCGATATGAGTGAAATAGTATTGAAAGGGTCGCGAAACTAAAAACATATTTATTTTTTCTATAGTAAATTTGAGATATTTTTTATTATTCAAACATAGATTGTGACTACTCGGCCTGGTTGAAGCTGTCCTAACGCGTACCCACAATCTATGTTTTCAAGCAAAATAAGGAAGAAATGTATACCGTGTAAACCTCACTTTTCTCGATATATACACAAGGGGTTTAAGGAATTGTTAGCGTGATGTCAACATAATTTACATGTGGAAAAAGTGACATGTTTTAATTTGGTTACATTTGGCATCCCCAAATATAATTAAAAACAATACGCATTTTAATCTTAAGAATAAGTTATTCTTAAATCAAAAAAGTGTTTAACTATTTATTTATTTTATTTTATATATCTATTTATTTATAAATTTACTTTATTTTTTGGTTTTTTTTTTTTACCTGTCCATTTTTCGTAAGTTGACTGATGGTTAAATTTGTGTTTAAAAGGGATAATAGCTCGAAACAGGAGCGTCTTTGATGCCGGATTATGCTGGCGGCCTTTCATCAGATGTGCTTGCTCTAATTTTAAGCCATGTTAAAGCGTAACCGCAGGGCTTATAGCAGCGAATTGACAAATGCACAGTTTGATGTATCAAACAATAAAGTGAGGCGCGTAACGGCAAAATGAACCAGCATGAAAAATATCGTATTTATTTATTTACCTTTTAATTTTTAATTATTTATTTATTCTTTATTTATTTATTTATTTATACGTATGTATTGTTTATCATTTGATTTATGAAGTCGCAACCTTTTCGTATAATATTTACACAACAGTGACGTTTTTCTTTTTTTTTCTAAGTTATGAACATAGAATACGGATTAAGTGTTTGGGCTTAAACGGCCTGGTCAACGCTGTTCAGGTTATATCGGGTCAGTCAGTTTATCTAACACCACTTCCTGTTTAATGAGCATGTTATCGTATTGCTATATGTCACATTTTCTGAACTTCTGATTCGGACTTACATCATTAAATTGCTGTCAGATGTAATATTATGTTTTCTTCTATTAGCTTATTGAAAAGACGATTCTGAGGAAAATTATTGCGTAACATGGTGCAATAACATATGAACAAACTAGTTCGAAAGACAGGAAAAAAACGCCAGTTTAGCACACCAATACGAAAACACGTATCTGTTGAAACAGTGAATACTCGTTATATACGCCTCGCACATAGATTGAGGGTATTCGTTTGAACCACCATGGTTGTGGGTGGGGGGGGGGGGGGGGGCTCTAACGAATATCAACAATCTTGATTTTCGGGCAGAAATGAGAAAAATAATGTATACGCCTTTAAATCCAGTTTTACTGTTTAGAAGTGGGGTTTAAGGGGATCAAAATTACATAGCTGTGTTCGGCCCCCGCCTATCGGGGCTTGAAGAAATATATGGGCTGCATGATGCTTCCACGCAGAGCTGAATCCAACCCGCACACGTGACACGAGTACTGGTAAACCGCTAAGAGGATCTACGCCTGCCCAGGCACGCCCCCGCCCATAGGGGCTTGAAGAAATATATGGGCTTATGGTGCTTCCACGCATATCTGAATCCGGCCCGAACACAATAGTACTGGTAAACCGCTGAGAGGATCTAAACCTGTCCAGGAACCGCGGTGCGAGGCGGACCGTCCATGCTGATAAACCCTATTGGTTTCATTGAGCGACAGGGCTTGAGATGTCATTTCATCTCAATGTCGGGTAAAAGTCCCACAAAATTGGAAGCAATGTCTCCAAAATGACCTTTACAGTGTTGACGGGGACGTTAAACCTCAAATCAAATAAACAAACATAGCTGTGTTCTCGTGATGGGGCTGTGCTATCGTTATGTCAAGGCTCAAAGAGATCTTGCCTGTTGTCGAGTGTAAGCGTCAACATTTCTAAACATACACAATCAGTAACTCATATAAAACATAACATTCATTTTTTTTCTTATTTTAGTCAAAAACATAGTTTGCTGGTAATTGTTAGAACCGCCTCATTGAGGTTGCTCTGACAAACACACAAGTTAATTTTTTGGGTAGAAATAAGAGAATTATCAGATGTTTTCATTTGAATAATGCTTGTTTGATTTGAGGCTAAACGGCCCTGTCAACACTGTAAAGGTCATTTTGGAGACGTTGCTTCCAATATTGTGGGACTTTTACCCGACATTGAGATGAAATGACATTTCAAGCCCTGCCGCCCAATGAAACCAATAGGGTTTATAAGCATGGACCGTCCGACTCATGCGTACCGCTTTGCCTGGGCAGGCTTAGATCCTCTAAGCGGTTTACCAGTACTCGTGTGCGGGTCGGTTTTAGCTCTGGGTGGAAGCATCATGCAGCCCATATATTTCTTCAAGCCCCGACGGGCGGGGACCGTCATTTGAATAATGCTAGTTCATAACGGTCAGGAAAGACCCTATTACAGCACATGGGCGTGTTATCCTATGTAAATGCTGGTAGAGATATGAAAGGATAGGTACGACGTTTTCATACTGACCATATTTTAGTCGTACTTCTAAACTTCAATGGATTTTTTTCCGTGATTTTTTTCCGCATTACGCCTTTTTTTTTTAATTCTACTCCGAACGTAGGTTGTGGGTGCTTGTTAGAACCGCCTAATTGAGATGAATCTAAAGCATTCTCACAACCTACGTCTTGTAGTAGATATAAGAAAACAATTATAAACCCCATTTTGGTCTATATAAATTGGGTTTACATGGTAGCTCATTTCACGAACTTGTTAATATGACGGTGCGATTTTCCTGACCACCGACTGTAGGCACTCCACAGAACCGCCTCAACTTAACAAATAATCACAATCTATGGATTAGTGCAGAAATCCAAAATGACCTTTACAGTGTTGACGGGGACGTTAAACCTCAAATCAAACAAACAAACAAACGCCTGCCCAGGCAAAGCGGTGCGCACGAGTCGGGCCGTCCATGCTTATAAACCCTATTGGTTTCATTGGGCGACAGGGCTGTAAACATCAGTGTTCGCTTAAAACTTATATCTATTTCAGCCACTGCCAAAGGCCTTGCGGGCATTTTTGTTGACAGGAAAAGTGGGGTATTCATGAGGTGTTTGCAATACGGACTTGGTAACGTGATTATGTATAATTATGCAAGCATTGACTAATGTATGCCAGTTATCGATTCGGGCGTATTGCTTAGGCATATACACGTTATGTATGTCATGGCAACACCAGTGTAATTTGTCATTGACACATCGTACGTGAGGGGAAACACCGTTGTCTGCAATTGCCGTAAAAGGCAGTGATTCGCAGTATTTTCAACTGTAGTAGCGCTTCTAAAAAGAGGGCGTCGACAAACACCCCTTATCATTAAAACTAAGTGATAAACATTTCTGACTTCATTTTTTTCTTAAATCCTCGACACCTTTATATTTATTTCTTTAGCAAAAATAACTATATAAATATAAGATTACTGAAACCTGCATAGACATAAATAAAATTAACTAAAACAAATACAATTTACATGAAGCCTGCTCAGACTCTTATATTATCCGTATCTTGTTCGTTTGAACTTTTCATTCCGTATTTTAACAATAACCGTTCAATTGAATGATATCGATTAGACAATATAGGTATGATCGATTTGAACGTTGTTTTGGAAAACAGCGTTCAACTTATATATCGTTCAGCATTCAGCAGTCATTCATTCGACATAGGCAGTTTCAGCAACCAGCGTTCAGACTACAATCAACCACCATTCCGTTTGTGACTAAGAATGATGGCGGTACTGTATTCCCGCCTTCCACTCATAGTCAATTGACATTACGATAACAAACCCGTGCGACATAGTGCATTCTTTCAAATCTCAAATGGCTATATTCTGAAATTTTCTGATGAAAATCCGTGATATTTTTTTATACATTAAACATAGGTTGTGGGTGCTCGTTGGAACCGCCTTATAGAGGCGGTTCTATTGAGTCCCCACAACCTGTCTCTGAGCAGAAATAAGAAAAATAATATATACCCCGTAAACCCCAGTTTTCTGTTTTGAAGGTGCTCATATAACTTACTTGTTCACGTGATGATTCATAAGCACTGATACGATTTACATATTAAATAACCAATTCTGTATCTTTTACCCCCACCCCTACTCCCAACCTCGAAGAAGTTGAGATGCGGGATGCAAAATTTGTTTGGGCATGTCTGTTCGTACGTTAGGCTGCACTGGCATCAAGAATTCCTAAAATTCTATATATGCATGTAGCATCATCAGCATGAGAAAATCGGACTCCGTATTTGGTTTTCGTTTTTGCATTGGGTCCTCCTTGCGGAGTTATTCCATTTTTTAGACTGAGGCATTGATGACAGACGGTTAGTACCTTGGTTGCGCAACTCATAAAGTTTTATACCGATCAGTTTGCAGATTTGCATTTTTTTTGTCATGGTCTGTAGATGTGATTGTGATTTTGGCATTATCGTCAATATAAGAACTGTGGTCCCTTTTTTGTCATTGTTCGGCTATTAAAGTGCATTACTGCGGGTGACCTTGTGTGCGCAGCCCCTCCTACAGTTTCATACCGACTGATTTTAATCTTTGCTGACCCTTTTGTTAATATCCGTAGAAGTGCACGTACTTTTGGCATAATAGCAATACAATAACACACCCGTGCGACATACATGTAGTGCATTTTTCACATCTCCAAAATGGCTACTTTTCTGATGAAAATCCGTGATGTTTTTCTTATTATACTGCAATTATAGGTAGCATGTGCTCGTTAGATCCGCCTCATTGAGGTTCTAACAAGTACCCACAACCTATGTCTTGGAGCAGAAATAAGACAAGAGGGGGGCCCTGGTTCGCTCACCTGATCCAATGTATAACAAGTGGGCCTCGGGCAGGGTCAATTTTGGCCCCAGGGCTATAATTTGAACAATCTTGGTAGAGGTCCACAAGATGAAGCTTCATATCGAATATGAAGGACCTGGGCTTTCTGGTTTCAGAGAAGAAGATTTACCCTGCATATAGAAGTCTATGAAAAACAAGATTTTCCCTATATAAGTCTATGTAAAACTAAAGGGCCCCGGAGGGGGGGGGGCATTTTTGGCCCCAGGGCTATAATTTGAACAATCTTGGTAGCGGTCCACTAGCTGAAGCTTCATAACAAATATCAAAGACCCAGGGCTATAATTTGAACAATCTTGGTAGAGGTCAACTAGCTGAAGCTTCATAACAAATATCGAAGACCTGAGCCTTGTGTTTCAGAGAAGATGATTTTTAAAGATTTTCCCTATATAAGTCTATGTAAAACCAAAGGACCAATGGCGGGGGCATTTTTGGTATCAGGGCTATAATTTGAACAATCTTTATAGAGATCCATTAGCTGAAGCTTCATAACAAATATCGAAGACCCAAGCCTTGTGGTCTCAGAGAAGAAGATTTTTCAAGATTTTCCCTATATAAGTCTATGTAAAACCAAAGGGCCCCGGAGCGGGGGCATTTTTGGCCCCAGGGCTATAATTTGAACAATCTTGGAAGAGGTCCACAAGATGAAGCTTCATACCAAATATCAAAGACCTTGGCCTTGCAGTTTCAGAGAACAAGATTTTTAAAGATTTTCCCTATATAAGCCTATGTAAAACAAAAGGGCCCGGGTGTGGGGGCATTTTTGGCCCCAGCACTATAATTTGAACAATCTTGGTAGGGGTCCACTAGATGAAGCTTCATACCAAATATCAAAGACCTGGGCCTTGCGGTTTCAGAGAAGAAGATTTTTCAAGCTTTTCCCTATATAAGCCCATGTAAAACCAAAGGGCCCCCGTGCGGGGGCATTTTTAGCCCCAGCACTATAATTTGAACAATCTTGGTAGGGGTCCACTAGATGAAGCTTCATACCAAATATCAAAGACCTGGGCCTTGCGGTTTCAGAGAAGAAGATTTTTAAAGATTTTCCCTATATAAGCCCATGTAAAACCAAAGGGCCCCGGTGCGGGGGCATTTTTGGCCCCAGCACTATAATTTGAACAATCTTGGTAGGGGTCCACTAGATGAAGCTTCATACCAAATATCAAAGACCTGGGCCTTGCGATTTCAGAGAAGAAGATTTTTCAAGATTTTCCCTATATAAGCCCATGTAAAACCAAAGGGCCCCCGTGCGGGGGCATTTTCAGCTCCAGCACTATAATTTGAACAATCTTGGTAGGGGTCCACTAGATGAAGCTTCATACCAAATATCAAAGACCTGGGCCTTGCGGTTTCAGAGAAGAAGATTTTTAAAGATTTTCCCTATATAAGCCCATGTAAAACCAAAGGGCCCCGGTGCGGGGGCATTTTTGGCCCCAGCACTATAATTTGAACAATCTTGGTAGGGGTTTACTAGATGAAGCTTCATACCAAATATCAAAGACCTGTGCCTTGCAGTTTCAGAGAAGAAGATTTTTTAAGTTTTCTGTGAAAAAAATCTATTTTTGGCTACTGTGAACTATATGTGCAACGGACCGGAACCATTTTAACAACTTTGAAAGGGGACCACCTAAGGATCATTCCTGTGAAGTTTGGTCAAAATCTGATCAGTGGTTTAGGAGGAGATGTCGTTTGAAGAAAAGTTTACGGACGCACGCACGGACGCACGCACGGACGCACGACGGACAAAAAGTGATCCCAAAAGCTCACCTTGTCACTACGTGACAGGTGAGCTAAAAAACATGTATACCCCGTAAACCTCCGTTTTCTCTATATAAGGTGAGGTTTATGGGGTGTTCATTTCAGGGACTTGTTCACGTGATGACCAGTTTACTCAGCTCTTGCTGTCAGTAACCATACCTGTCCGCAATTCGGTTACACTTTGCATACGGTCAGGCCCCGAGGCTATAAAACTTTCTTTCATGCTCAGCTCAGTTGAGCATGAAACTTGATATGATCATAATTCTTACGAGTACAAACAAAAGAGGCAATTTGTCTGCTCAGATCAGCAAACGTTTTTACGAAAGTTTTTGTCCTCCTTATACATTTTACAATACCAATGAAAATTTACATTTATGAGCAGGACCAATTTCATGCTCAAGTGGACTGAGCATGAAAAAAGTCCTATAACATTGGGCACAAGAATGGTTGAAGCTAGGATCCTGAAAAGTTACATCTAGCATTAGCATGAGAAATAAGTGGGTCTGTATTGTTTCCATTTTCCGTCGGGGTTCTCCTTGCAGAGTGATCCCCCTTTTCGAAATGCATTTGAAGAAGACGGCAGGTACCTTACCTGTGCACCTTCTCCGTTCTGTACCGATCGGTTGGTTTGGAACAAGTCGAACGACTTTCTCCTGAATCCCGTTTGTATACCATTGTAACTTTGTAGCTGTTATGTGTTGAATGTATATGTATTAGTTAATATACGGTAGAACTTCGATGGCTCGAACACCGATGGCTTGTTTACCAGGGATGTGTCGAACCCATTCTTGAGCCCCTAGCGAATCCTCTACATAAGAAATGGAGGGGGGGGGGGGGGGTAATTAAGGAGTTTTGAGTCTTTTATCTTGCAAATGTATGCTGTGTGTACTCATTAGAATCGCCTCGATGAGGTGATTCTAATGAGTACACACAGCATACATTTTCATAATAAAACACCGAAAAGATGTCTAAAAGTATCTCGTTATGCCTCCTGACAGTAACCTCAGTGGCTCGAACTACCCCTGTCTCGAACAGGTTTTCATGGTCCCAAAGGTGTTCGAGCCATTGAAGTTCGACTGTACAAATAAAATAAAGCTTAAACCAAACTTTGCAGGTTCTAATGTCTTGGTTAGAAGCCCCTGTGGCGCAGTGGTTATGCTACTCGCCTTGTAAACCAGGGATCGCAGGATCGATCCCGGGCTTCTCCAGACTTTCGGATGAGTCTTTAAACCGAGGTCCCGTCTCCGTATGACCTTAGCTGTTGGTGGGACGTAAAACTAAAACTCACTCACTCACTCTAATGTCTTGGTCTGCAGATGTGCATAATATTATGGTGTTTGCATTATCGTCAAATTAATTTTTGTCACTTCTTTCGATGTTTGGACATCAGTTTTTTTTTTGCTTAAGTATTACGTGGGAAACCATGCAGTTGGGGTCCTGGTGTTCTACAAACATATTTTCCAGTTCTAATAGCTTCTAGATATCATAACGAAAAAAAAAAATCAGATTTCACTACAGAATTGGAAACTATCAGGACAGAACTGTTGTAATACTGAAATATGCATGTACGCATATGGATAAAGCAGTCATCAATCAATTCTTGATCTAAATATTTTCGATACTGAAAAGCAATTATGATTTCAAAGGGTTCTGTCGAGCTGGCTTTAAGTCGTTATTAATGATGGGTGTAACAAAAGGTCATGCTGTAGAAAAAATGACAGTTATACACACCTGTATGCTACATGCAGATTATCATATGACATCCCATGTCAGCTCGAGACTCCCAGGGCCGAAGGCCCTCGGGTTGATATGGGTCGAGGGTTGATATGGGGTATGATAGACAAAATGCCATATCATTATCTCGTATCATATATTTCCCAACCTTTGACCTTTTTGTTTGTTCGAGTTGAGGTTTAATGTCCCCGTCAACACTATTTAGGTCATTTTGGAGATGTTGCTTCCAAATGTGTGGGACTTTTAGCCGACATTGAGATTAAATGACATATCGACCCTGCCGTTAAACGAAACCTATAGGGTTTATATGCACTGGACAGTCCGACTCACACCAATTTGCCTGGGTAGGCTTAGTCCTTCTAAGCGGCTTACCAGTACTCATGTGTGGTCAGATTCAGCTCTGCCTGGAAGCACCAAGCACCCCAATAATATCTTGTTCGCACAACGTATTAAAAACAATCATGTCCCTTCCCGGGTTCCGTTGTATTTCCCAGGATTTAAACTGTCACTGCTGTTGAGTTTTTGTTCTCTGTTGCAAAAGATATCATTGATGAATGCGGCACAGAATATTTTGTTGGCTAAAGCAGAGCTGTTCTATGCCCTAGACGAATTTTGCTGTCAAACAGGGAGAGCAACAGCTCCCTTCCTTCTAGTATACATACTTGAAAATGTTTCTTCTCTGCATTGGAAGTGTAATTGTTGACGTTTCTATAGTGTATCATTTTTTTCTATTTTAACTTTGTCCCCATTTATGAGTAGTTCATCTATCGGTAAGGAGCTTTTTAATGTTTTCCTTTTCCTGGTTGTAAAACTTTCAGTCTCTAATTGAACATGTCTGCTGTATTCGAGTTCATTGTTCTTTTTAAGGCTTTTTTAAAAGACTTTTTAGTCTGTATATTTAAAGACTGACACAAGGAAAAGCCTGAAAATGATGTAACACGAAAAAACTCGAATTCTCATACACATCCTCAGTGTTCATCTTATTAAAACAAATGTATTGCTAAAGACTGCATGTATTTTATTGTCTGTAACTATTGTTTTAATGATAGAAAATAATTAAGAGACTAGAGGCCCAAGTGGACCAGAATCGCTCACTTGGATGAGGCTGATCATACAAGACCCTGATGACCATCCTGTCTATCAGATCACATTGCCTTTAGCAATCCCGAATCTGCAAGCTGTCTTGATGCCTGAACAACTTAGTCGGATCTTGGATTCAGGAAGAAACAAGGATTTTATTAATCATTACGAAAACACGCCTATACAAATACATTGTAAATTTTAAAGCTGAGAAAACGAACACTTTCAGATGAAACTTTTTGATATTTTTCTTATTTTTCCTCAAAATATAGATTGTGGTTAATCGTTAGAACCTTCTAACGAGTACCCACAATCTTTATTTTAGAGCAGAAATAAGAAAAATAGTGTATACCCCTGCAAACCACAGTTTTTCTGTATAAATGTGGTGTTCGTGGGGGTCGAAATTATATAGGCGTGTTTTCGTGATGACTGAAACTCCGTGTTGCACCCATTGTCGCACTTCATTTAATGAGCAGATGTGGTTTGAAGGTTTTCAAGATGGCTGCCATGTCGGTCATCTTGGCTATCAGAGCACAACCATTTTATTCTTGCACATCAGACAAGGAAATCCGTGATTTTACCCTGGGATAGATATTTATGTGCTAACCCTGGTTTCCGACCCCAAATCGAATATAATCGCGTGTTTGACACATGCACTCGTTGATTACGACCTTGTATGCGCCGTCGTTAAGGTTGACGTCACAGCACGTTACGTGACGTCACTAAACATTCATGCAGTGTCAACACAATATGGCGGACGTTGGTAACCGAAGTGACTGCAGCATTAAAAATCCGCCCTAAGAAATGGAAGGTATGCAAGAAAAAGAATCCAATATGGGCATGAAGGGTGAATAAAAAAATCCGTCCCTCGGGATCACTATCCGGCATCACCCGGCAAGCCTCGTGATGCCGGACAGTGTCCCTCGGGACGGATTTTTCCATCCACCCCTCACACCCAACTAAAGATTATTATATTCTGTATCTTCATGCCACACTGATGCCTCTCATCAAGTCCAAACTAACTACTGACTTACATGTACAATTTGAGAGATGTCGTTTGAAGAATAATGTCAAGATGGCTGCCATGGTGGCCACTTTGGATAGCAAACGAAATTGTTTTAGCAATTCTGAATCTTGCCTGCCTACAATTTATCATCACATCACGAAAACACGCCTATATAATTTTGACCCCCTCGAACCCCACTTTTATATAGTAAAACTGGGGTTTGCAGGGGTAAACCTTATTTTTCTTATTTCTGCTCTGAGATATAGATTGTGTGTACTCGTTAGAACCGCCTCAATGAGGCGGTTCTAACGAGTACCCACAATCTATATTTTGAGCAAAAATAAGAAAAGTATCACAATTTTTCATCTGAAAATTTTCATTTTTTCGACGATAAATGTGTCAATGTATTTGTATAGGCATGGTTTCGTAATGAGTTTCAACTAAAGTCGCTATTACCCAGACAATATTTTCCCATTATATTTCCATGGGAGACAAAAGGACAAATAACTCTCATGTGAATCGTCTGATCTGCCCCAAAAACAAACAGGTCCAAGATTTTATGGCTGTCCTAATTATCTGTTATGCCGGCAAAATGCAAACTTGAAAATTGTCATTTTTTGTTTTTTGTTTGTTTGATTTGAGGTTTAACGTCCCCGTCAACACTGTGTAGGTCATTTTGGAGACGTTGCTTCCAATTTTGTGGGAATTTTACCCGACATTGAGATGACATCTCAAGCCCTGTCGCCCAATGAAACCAATAGGGTTTATAAGCATGGACGGAACGACTCGCCCCGCTTTGCCTGGGCAGACTTAGATACTCTAAGCAGTTTACCAGTACTTGTGTGCGGTTGGTTTCAGCTCTGTGTGGAAGCATCATGCAGCCCATCTATTTCTTCAAGCCACGATGGGCGGGGGCTGGTCATTTTTGGTAGTTAGTTTTTCGATACATTTGAATACGTGTGTATTCTTAATGGCATTAATGAACTTCATTGTAAGCCCCACATTTTATAGTAAAAACTTGGGTTTACATGGGTATTCATTATTTTTTTTTTGTATTTCTGCTCCACAACACAGATTGTGGGTATTCTTTAGAACCGCCTCATCGAGGTGGTTCTAACGAGCAACTAGAATTCCTAAGAAAAAATTATAACTTTTCATCAGAAACTTATCATTTGGGCCCCGTCAAGCGATTTTCGTACTTATCGCCTATGCGAGCAGCGAAGGTTCAGGCGAGCCTGCGCATCCGCGCAGCCTCGCCAGAACCTTCGCTGCTCGCTCATACAAGCAGTGGATCAAGAGGAACCTTCAGACAGAAAGCCATATCCCTGGCTCCTCTGAATGGCTGGGCATGCGCAGTTAAAATTTGTCATGACGGAATGCTCGAAGACACAAATTCGCTTGGCGGTGCTCATTTTGAAAATGTAAAAGAATGAACTTAGTGTAAAGATGGGAAAGATGTTCTATGTCGCAAGTGTGCTATGTTAATGCAATACCATCCCACTCCCATCCACTTGCAAGTTGGATGGTGGTACATAAAATGTTATTTCAGAACCATGTTAAGATAGCAATCTCTCACAAGGGTGTTTTTCTGAAGCACTGTAAATTCAGTGAGATTTGTCACAGCTGTTACCCCTGTCCATCGGGGCTTGGAGAAATAGATAGGCTGCATGATGCTTCCACGCAGAGCTGAAACTGAACACACATGGGTACTGGTAAACAGCTTAGAAGGACTAAGCCTGCCTAGGCAAAGTTGTGCGAGTCAGACCATCCAATGCATATAAGCCTTTTGGTTTCATTTGGCGGCAAGGCTTGAGATGTCATTTCATCCAAATGTCGGGTAAAAGTCCCACAAAATTGGAAGCAACGTCTCCAAAATGACCTAAATAGTGTTCACGGGGACATTAAACCTCAATTCTAACAGAAGTCCCACAGCTCATTTCTTAAATTTAAGAAGTCTGGCTTAGTGTTACAAAAGCTTTATTTACATAATCAAATATAGGGTGTACACTAGCTGTAACATACTGACAAGAGTTCTGATTTGTAATACCATAATGATCTTAAGTATTGGGACAGATAGGCCTAAGCACACAGTGCAGACCCAGATCAGACTGCTCCTGAAGGGTCTACGTTGTCTGCCATTCCGTTTACACCTTTTGGTCTCCTTGCTGGATCGTGAAACAAATTTGTTATAATTTAAGGAGAATTTCAGCAAATCCTCCAGGTGTCCAATTTTTTTAATTTTTACATTCGTACTTGAAAATTCCAGTAGTCAGATTATGGCGCTGTATTGGCTGACATACATGCAGTGAAGCAAGTAGAGTATAAAGATTGTTCAAGCATTTGAGGGTTAAAAGTAGTGCCTTGCCAGGAGTAATGGGGGAAAATTCTGGGACATTTTGTTTGTATTGGAGTTTAATGGCCCAGTCAACAATATTCAGGTAATTTTTGAGCCGGTCAGTTTACCTATCCACACTCTCCTGGGCAGGCTTATATGGCGGTTAACCAGTGCAGTGCACATTCTTTTGCCAGAAAATGACAACTGCTCTTCTTGAACCAGCGGAAGGGAGTGGCCGTAGAAAAGATTTCCTATCAATCTCCCCGAAACTGTAGCCGACCTTGGCAGGAAAATTATTGGACATCACAAAAACACCTCTATATATATTGACCCCTATAACCCTGCTTATACATGTATATAGTCGCCCCCACCAATCGGGGCTCGGAGAAATAAATGGGCTGCATGATGCTTCCACGCAGAGCTGAGACCAACCCGCACACGAGTAGGGGTAAATATTCGTTTTTCATTTCTGCTAAGATCAAAAGCATAGGTTGTTGGTACACGTTAGAATGGTTCTAACGAGTTCCCACAATTTACGTTTTGAGCCGGAATATGCGAAATAGCAGAATTTTTCATCTGAAAATTTTCATTTTGAGGTGGTAAAAGTTCAGTTTATATTTGAATAGACCTGCTTTCGGGATATTCTGTTTGATGATCTCTTATAAATAAAACAGAAGTAAAAGCAGTGATTAGGAATCGATACAATTAACCCACAGCTCCCATCAGAGACACCAAGGGAAAGAAACACAAATCTGAAACAACTGGACCCTAATGGAAACATCGCTAGCGGAAAGCAATAAGGACAGTTTCTTTCCCACAAAATGGCCAATTGGCTATCCAAAGCAAAATAATACAAGCGATACACACACTCAAACAAGCCATAAATATAAGCCACGACAGAAGAACCGCCTTGGAACGGTCAGTGAAACGAATTCCACTGTGTGGCTTAAATCGATTTTACGTGGCCACAATCGTCGCCCTTACTTCCATCGGGATTTAGCAAATAATTTGTTCAGTCCGCATGAAGGCCTCCTAACATCTCCGTGAACACAAAAATCAAACAACCACAGAGATGAAACAAGGGTGAGGACTCGCAAGCAAGAAACCATAAAAGAAGACCAACAGTAAGACTTCGATGGGCCCAACCAGAGACAGAGCATCATGCACCACCAACAATACTTAAAATTAGATACTCTCTAATTCTCAGTAAGCCTTTATGCTGGAACCGTCATAGAATCTGAGGCCTGACCCACTGACGTGCAAACAAAGAGGGAAGCGAAGTTATCAATCGTGATTTGGTTAACTACCATGCATGCAGTCTGTCGTATAACATTTTTGTTGTACCCAATCTTTTTATATCGAAGAATGATTTTACGAAATTGGGTGCTGAAGTCATTGCATTTATAGATTTTTCTGAGTTTATATACAAAGTCACCATAAAATTCGGGTTCCGATAGACCTAGTTCCAGAAGAGATTTAAGGCCAACATTAAATTTTGAAACTAAATCGGATTGATGTCTATAAAATTTTGAAAAGGCTTTGCGTAGTTTATGATACCGATAACCCTGATTAAGAAGTTTAGCAGTTAACAATTTGTTTCGAGTGTTGAAGTCAGTTGCATGACTAGACACTCTGGCAAATCAAATTACTTGCGAAATATAAACGCCATAGGAAGCCACACGGGGAACATCACATCCAAGAAAGGAAAATTTACAATCTCAATATCAAAATCATCGCGTTTATCATAATTTTTGCAAAAACCGGGCCTCGGTATCAAAGGAATTTGCTTTATTTAACTGAAGTTCTGGGTGGGGTGGGGGTGGGGGTTAAATCTGACTGATCAAACCATCGAAATAGGTATTGTCAATATTCAATAAATCATCCAAACATCTAGAAGTCGAGCTAAAGGCTTCAATGATTTCAGATTAGTTTTCAACGGAAACCGACACCAAGATGTCTCTTACATTACAAAACAAGAACAAATCAGTCACAAGGGGTGCGCAATTTATACACATCGGAATACCCACAACTTGTCTAAACAACTTAGTACCAAATGTTATGTAAATATTGTCAAGTAGAAAGGTGAGAGCTTCACACACTTTCTGACATGACCATAAAGTATAGTTTTTATGCTCTTCAGAAGTGAAAAAAACACATTTCTTACGTTACATGCAAGATAGATGGAGTCTTCCCTATGAAATGCCCATTCAATTAAATCATAGTGTAAAGGGTGGAAAATCATAAGCAAACAGACTTGAAGCACGAAAATGTCTGGATTTCTATTTAAAACTGCATTATAATTTTTTATAGACCCAAACATATTTCTCTCTGATCTTTCAAAGACATTGTCGGAATATTTATTCACATGTTTTGATGGCAGTAAAACATGAAGTTAATAATTTGGAGAGTTCAGTGGTGGAACAAGAGCTTGAATTTGCAATAAACCATGCTTTGTATGGTCTTTTATGAGATTTAGGTAACCAATATAACGTAGGTAGCTTGTCTTGGCCTTCTGTAACACATACAGCAAACTTGGTGGCTGAATGACAAAAGTGGCCATCAACTAAAGCCCTCTCTAAGGCCAAAGACTGCAGCTCATAGGCCTCAGTACCACAAAGTTCTCGCTAAAATGTGTTAACCTAGTGGAGCCGTCAAACAACGACCACATTGTTAGCAGCTTTATCAGCTGGAGCAAAAACAAACTTCTTATGAAATTCTTGAATACCTAGTTTAAGGTGAGGTAAAGACGTCTTGGGTTTAGGAGGTAATAAGTTCGTATTTTGAGTGTAGAAAGAAATGTGTTTGTTCACTACGAGCTTTCAGAAAGCTAAATTTCCATTCTTTGAGAACTTTATGCTCAACATACCCTCGTTTACGCAATCGATTACCAAATTCATTCAAGGCAGCAGCAATTTCATTTCAACGCTTATTTAAATCAATTTTAGAAGGAAATGTAGTTAATTGAAGTGTGCTTTGATTCGAACATGACTTCTTTCTTTCTTGCAGTATGTTTTAAATACCATGGAGGATATGAGACAGTGTACATCATATACACTCCAGATTTACAGGTTGACAGCCTATACAGTAATCAAGTAGTTACTGTAGGGGTCTTTACCTGAGCAGGGGGTGTCTCTCCCTGCAGAGGGGGTCCTTCAGTTATCCCTGTACCCATTTTAATGTATTATTTCGTTACGTCCATTCTTCCAATCTCACCTAATCACCAGGAGGGGTCATAGGTGTATATACACTCAAGATTGCAGGATGGAAGCATTCAGAGCCAGTCAATTTCTCTGCCTTTCATTGTTGGCTTTGCACTTCAGATCCTTAGTATTGTAATTGATACTGCCATCCCAAAATTATTGATCATTATAGTATCCTAAAATGATGGTAATTTAATGGCCAATGATATCCTTAGTTTTACGAGGACTGTTCAAATATGAATGCAACTAAGCACATAAAAATGATTCCGTGATAGATTTCGATGAAAAATGTATTTTGTCCCCTCAGAGTATTCCCCTTTAACAGATATACAAACTTTCAGTCTTCTGATCCAATCATTGAATGCATTTTGGTAGTCTTTTCGAGGTATCCTATGAAGGCACTGGAATATTGCAGAACCGAGGTGTTTGCGCTGTACAAATGTTCGACCAGAAAGCTATTTTTTCAGCCGCGGGAACAAAAAGTCACACGGGGCAAGGTCAGGGGAATACGGGGGGTGAGGGAGTTCAACAACCTTTTCCTGCTTTAGATAGTCTTGCACAATGAACGCCTTGTGCGATGACGCATTGTCATGTAGCAATCTGACATTGGCCAAACCAGTTGCGGGTTTTCCCTCTTTGAAATATTTCTTCAATTTTCGAAGAACTTTATTCTTGTAAAACTTCGCATTTACAGATTTGCCATTAGGCACAGCAACCTGAATAGCAGGGCCCTGATTTGAAAAGATTTGTTTGTTTGATTTGAGGTTTAACGTCCCCGTCAACACTGTAATGGTCATTTTGGAGACGTTGCTTCGAATTTTGTGGGACTTTTACCCGACATTGCGATGAAATGACATCTCAAGCCCTGTCGCCCAATGAAACCAATAGTGTTTATTAGCATGGACGGTCCGCCTCGCACCGGGGTTCCTGGACAGGCTCAGATCCTCTAAGCGGTTTACCAGTACTAGTGTGCGGGCCGGATTCAGCTCTGCGTGGAAGCATCATGCAGCCCATATATTTCTTCAAGCCCCTATGGGCGGGGGCCGGATTTGAAAAGAGTATGGCATACATTACCTTCTTGACGCTCATGGTCCGCTTTGCAATGCACGGTCTTTTGCAATACTTTGTTGCCCATATTTTGTTCTGAATCTTTCGTTTTGGCTCAAAAAAGTGAACCCATGTCTCGTCACCTGTGACGACATTAGCGAAAGACCGTGCATTGTAATTTGGAAACTTTTTAAGCAACTTCTTGGCGCACTGAATGCGTGTCTTTTTCTGCTCATCTGTCAACAGATGGGGAATCCATCTAGCACAGATCTTTCTCATTTTCAAATCCCGTTTCAGAATTGTATGAGCTGCTCCTAATGAGATGCCAAACATACTAGCTATTTGCCTAGTGGTGTATCGTGCATCGGTAGCAACTATTTCTTTCACTCTAGCAACCATCTTGGCAGATGTTGCTCTTTTCGGCCGACGATCATGTGGTGCATCTTCTGTTGAGCCTAGCCCACAGCTGAATTTCTTACACCAACGAAAAACTGTCGGAAAAGACATTTCATTATGACCATAAACCGAACATATTTCATCAAAAATGTCTTTGCATCGTATACCAAGAATACAACGATTCTTAATATAGGACCGTATTTCAACGGCGTACTCTGACCTTCTTCCAACCATGTTTTGTATTAGTATACAAGAGTAGACAGTATTTATCGAACGATATACATGGCTAAAGTGCACGGATTGTAACAGGTTTGGTATCAATGTATAGGTAAAATGTTTTTCTACGCTGTGATATTTATTTCCAGGTGATTTTCGCATTAGTGCATGAGAAAACGTTCTACTTGCATTCATATTTGAACAGTCCTCGTATGGCCATTGAAATATTATTAAATGTTATTTATAGTGCATTTAATGCCCATTAATTTCACCCCTGCAGTCTCAATAGCCATTGAATCCCCATTTTTTAAAATTTGGTAGACGTTTCACATTTTTTAACCATTTTAATGCCAATTAATCCCTCTCCTCATTTTAATGGCTATTAAATTCCACTTATCTAAAGGAACGGCCAGTGAGTTTATGGACATTAAATAACGAATTCATTATTTAATGGTCATTAATTAATGATTACTTTCACATTTAAATGGCTTTTATATTTTGTGGAATTTCTGGAGGAATGACCAATAAAATTAATGGCCATAAAAATCCATGAATAATGGTCCTATTAATGGTTGTTTTTCATGGCCGTAAGAAAAACCCTCATATCAATGGGCATTAAAAATATTTGGATTTGATATTTTAATGGGCACTATTTTTCCAAAAATATACTAAAGGACCATTAAATTTATTTTGGAATAGTCTTAATGCCTAAATAATTGCCATTAATATTCAATTAATGGGTTTGGTTTAATGGTATTTTGATGACCATTTTAACAGACTTTTAACTTTTAGGTGCCCGTCCCCATTAAAATTGGCCATTTATAGAACCATTATTCGTGGATTTTAAATGAAATATTATCAGGATTTTAATGGTAGTTTGTGCAGTAGTGCATGTGCCCTTTAGAATAACGTCATGACTTTTAAAACCTGTTTGCCCACCATCCTAATGATGTAGCCATGCAAGTTTGTCCAGAATCCATCCATAGACGATGCCAGGCAAATAGGATCCACAACAAAAACATTTTTGTGAATGAGGATGATACTGCTGATCACCATAAAATCTCACCCAGAGTTTTTGGCTCCAAGACCCTAAAATATGTGGTCTGTCTTTTAAAGCCATTTAGTACCGGAAACCCCAAAAAGGGTACCCTGGCAAACAGTGCAGGCCCTGATAAGACGCCGCAGAACGCAGCGACTGATCAGGGCCTACACTGTTTGCTAAAAGTTCAGTCATTTTCCAAATAGATTTTGATGAAAACACAATCTGACACCCCTAAATTTTGAAATGGACTCCGGCTATACATAAGGAGGAAGATTCCATTTGGTACAAAAAGGTTTAATTGTAAATTTCTTATCAAAAACAGACTCCTCTGACAGTTCTGCAAATTATTTTGCAAGGAGAATGCAACTGCCTTTTAGTGAAAAGGAAGCTACATCCCTGCATATTTTGTTGTTTCTGTTTTAATTTCTTGATCAGTTAATCCTAACATCATGTCAACAAGTCAACAAGTAATGAACACCCCTCTAAACCCCACTTTATATTATATAGAGATAACTGGGGTTTACAGGGTACACATTATTTTTCCTAGACCTGCTCCAACACATCGGGGCTTGAAGAAATAGATTGGGCTGCATGATGCTTCCACTTAGAGTTGAAACCGGTCACACCCGAGTACCGGTAAACCGCTTATGGGTCTAAGCCTGCCAGGCAAAGTGGTGCGAGTCGGACCTTCCCTACATATTAACTCTTTTTGGTTTGTTTGGGCAGCAGAGATTGAGATGTCAATACAGCTTAATGTCGGGTTAAAAGTCCCATAAAATAGGAAGCAACGTCTCCAAAATGACCTAAATAGTGATGATGGGGATGTAAAACCTCAATTCAAACAAGCAAACGAAACAAAAACCAACACATAGGCTGTGGGTACTTGTAAGAATGGCCTCATATAGGCGGTTCTAATGAGCACCTACAACCTATGTTTGAAGTATAAATAAATATCACAAATATTTGTAAGAAAAGTAACAATTTTGGAGATATATGTTCTATATGGCATTACGATAACACACCCGTGACACATAATACATTTATCACATCACCAAAATGGCTGCTTTTCCGATGAAAATCAGTGATATGTTTTACTAAATGGCCAAACGGAATTAATGCAGTTGTCCACGTGACCATCACTGATTTGGGAAAACCAATATTATGTTTTATTAATACAACTTGAAACGTTGCGCTATTTTTATCGATGCACAACAGCTACATGTATCTACAGAGACCATCACTGATTTGGGAAAACCAATATTGTTTTATTAATAGAACTTGAAACGTTGCGCTATTTTTATCGATGCAACAAGAGCTGGAATCGTGTGCTTGATAATACCCAGATCCGACGCCGCAGAATGTGGCGTCTGATCAGCAGGTTGCACAGGAACTTCACTGTTTGCTCAAATAGTGGCATTTGAGGGTCTTAAACCAGGCCAAGATGTCACGCGACATCTTTCGGAACTGTTATACAAGTCGAGTAAAAATTGACTTTTTGCACTCCTGCTAAGAACTTAATTTTAGAACCCGGAAATGTTTAAATGCAAAAATGAGTAGCCCAGACTTTATAGGTGGTACCGTTATTAGACATACAGCGTAGACCAAGATCGGATATAGATTAGAGTACACTGCTTCTGATCAGGTCGGCACTGTTCGCCATATGTATGCAACAACAGATTTGAACATGATTCAGGGCCGTACGCTGCGGGTTGAGGATGCGAAATTCAGGTATTTTACAGAGGGTGAAAAACTGTATGAATCTGAAATAATTTCCAAAAGATGGGAGGGGGCTGCGTTTGCACCCTCCCCACTCACAAAATCCAAGTACTACCCTAAGACGTCAGAGCGCAGCATAAGAAGAAAATTCTTGACTGTGCGCGTTTGTTTGATTTAAGGCAACACTGTATAGGTCATTTGGAGACGTTACTTCCAATGTTACGGGACTTTCAGCTCTGTACAGCCCATCTATTTATTCAAGCCCCGATGGGCGGGGGCGGGTGGACTGTGCTCGTACACTTGGGCACTGGCAAACAGAATCTACATAATCAGACGCCACATAACGCGATGTCTGATCAGCTCTACTGGGCTTCCTAAAAGTTAAAACAAACAGTTCGATTCTCAGCCAAGGGCTATTTTCCTAACCTACACCATAGGGGCTTGAATCATGAAAAAAAAAAATGAAAAAAAAAAATGAAAAAAAAAATTTTTTTTTTTTTTTTTTTTTTTTTTTTTTGGTACTATATTAGAGACAAGGGGGAAACTTCGGCACCATTTTTGGGGGGGTTACCTCATTTTACCCAGTGTATCTTTTTCGCAAATGAAGTTTTTCACCTGCTTATTACGAATTATACAAGTTAAATATGTCCACTTTGCAACAATAATCCGCCACTGTCTGTCACTTGCAGGAAACATGTTTTTCTCGCATGGATTAACTCAGCAAAGCAAAATTCGGCATAAACGTGTGACAAAAATTTTCAGGTTTTCATCAATCACAAGCGAACTAGTGTTACGGAGGAAACTTTTTTCGCTTTCAACTGGTGTCTTTCATTCAAATGAACCTCTCTTGACCAATTTGAATCCAAAATGATGTATTTGCAGCTCTAAATTTAGATTTTATTACTTTTACATCACTTTATGTAAAAGATCAAGAAAACAGTCGTCGCGAAGCTTGGTTTTTCTGCTGATTCCGGGCTGCTCTATCGATGAACTAACGACCGGTACGACCGGTGCTGTTTAATTTTTATACCGTTCGCAGTAGTGACAAATGAGCATTATCGCTATTTTTCTTCCATTTTCAACTAAACCCCAAGAGGGGACACAGACGTTGTATACTGCATATACTCCAGTTTTGAGAGCTGAAAGAGTACACAGTCACCATGTAATTACGGTAGGGTTCTTTAACCTGCACAGGGGATGGTTCTCCCTGCACAGAGGTCTCCAGTTAACGTTCAGATTCGAAGGACGATGCACCGTTATGACATCATACCTGCAAAATTTATTATACAAATGGAACGTGTTCTGACGCCGAAATTTTGGCACCGCTACTGGGGATCAAACCTGGGACCTTTAGCATCTGAGGCACTGAGCTAGGTGGGTGGCTAAATTTAGGAAGGCAGGGATTAGCCGCAGTTATCTCCTTACCGGACTCAGAAAATGTGAAATGTATTTTTTGTTGAAATCGTGGACGTTTTGTGTTATTTTCAAAACAGTTTCACTCATGCTTGTGTAGACAGAAATAAAACAAATGGACCCTGTATCGCTCACCTGAGCTAACAGGTTCAAAGTTTTAGGAAGTGCCAGCCTTTACTGAAGGATTAATGGAAGGACATGGTGATGACAGGGTAAGCATTTTCTGCAAATCAAGTAGAATGTAACACTATGATAAATAGGCTGACCTCACCAGTTTTCAAACGCATCCCAGCTTTTATTCCTGACTTGCTAAGAAGATCCGATATAAACTGATGAGGCTATGGTGATGACAAGTTCAAAAATAAGCAATTAACTGCTGCAATCAAGGGGATGTTACTCTGTGAAAAATAGGCAAACCTCACGAGTTTTCAAACTCCTCCGAGCTTTTCTGCCTGACTTATTTGTTTGTAAGTTTCATAAAGATCCGATCAAAACTGAAGGGGCAGCAGTGCTAACAAGGTCGAAAATAGGCATTTTTAAGCAATCAAAGGCAGGTAACTCTATGATAAATGTGCCGACTTGGCCAGTATTCAAACTCATCCAAGGTTGTATTCCCAGCCACCTTACATGTAAGTTTCAGAAAGATCCGATCAAAACTGAAGGGGCTACGGTGATGACAAAGGTCAAAAATCAACATTTTCAGCCATCAAAGGGATATAACTCTACGATAAATAGGCTGACTTGGCCTGTTTTCGAACTCATCCAAGATTTTATCCCCAGCCACCTTACATATAAGTTTCAGAAAAATCCGATCAAAACTGAAGGGGTATGGTGATAACAAGGACGTAAATCTATGATAAATGGGCCAACTTGGCCGGTATTCGAACTCATCCTAGGTTTTATCCCCAGTCACCTTACATATAAGTTTCAGAAAGATATTATCAAAACTGAAGGGGCTACGGTGATGACAAGGTCGAAAATCGACATTTTCAGCCATCAAAGGGACATAACTATATAGTAAATAGGCTACCTTGGCCGGTATTCGAACTCATCCGAGATTTGATCCACAGCCACATTACATAAAAGTTTCAGAAAGATCCGATCAAAACTGAAGGGGCTACGGTGATGACACGGTCAAAAATCGGCATTTTCAGCGATCAAAGGGATGTAACTCTATGATAAATGGGCCGACTTGGCCGGTTTTCGAACTCATCCGAGGTTTAATCCCAAGCCACCCTATATATATGTTTCAGAAACATCCGATCAAAACTGGAGGGGCTACGGTGATGACAAACATTTTCCCATTGTAAGTCTATGGGACCTTGTGATTGCCATAGCAACCAAAGTTTTCATGCGATTTCAAAAAAAAAAAAAAAAAAAAAAGAAAAAAAAAAAAAAACGCTAATGTCATCAATGCCCCACCAGAGGCATGCTACAGATGAGAAATGATTGAGATCAGCCTGCAGGCTGCAGAGATATAGCTGCTCAAAAGTGTGGACGGACGGACGGACGACGGACGACCCACTATACTATAAGCTCCCCTGGAGCCTTCGGCCCAGGTGAGCTAAAAAACAGCCAGCTTGTTAAAATGCCATCAATACGTAAATGTTCAAAATGATGCAGAATGGAAACAAGTTGTTCCCTAATAATAATAATAATAATAATAATAATAATAATAATAATATAAATAATAATGATAATAATAATAAAATAATAATTGCAACATATTCCTTTTTATGTTTTGAAATTTTGATCCTGGGTCGCGCTATTGGCCAGTAAATGACAATAAGCACTATTTAGGTTGTGCCCATTGGGTGATTTAAGGGGACAGAACCCCTACAGTGCAGCACACACATGTTCTCTCATCCGCGAGTTTCTGAAGTGGACGCTTCTATTAATGAATTCGGCCAAATCCATTAATCTAGGGACTTGGGTAAGAAAAAACACTGCTCAATTCTTCTGCTCAGCAAGTTTGTATTAATCTGAATAGGCACCACAACTCACCACAACACGGCAAACAAAGAAGGTCAGAATAAGGTAGAGCATATCAACCTGATGTTCTTGAGGGGGGGGGGGGGGGGGGGGGGGGGGGGAGTGAGGGGGTAGCGGGGATCATTTTACGGTCCTTTCGAGTTTATTTCACTCATATCGAGCCGATTGTTAATCACATGTGGTCGAAGACCGTAGTATCCGGTAAAAAAAAAAAAATAAAAAAAAAACATCAGGCCTTCCGTTGCAGAACTCTTGAATGCCTTAAAATAGATGCCTTTTATGAAAGGTTTGATTGTGAAGTGCTTAGATCTGTTGAAAAAGTACTTGTATTAGCCTAGAGTGTATTGGAAAGTAAGTGAGAAATGGGGCCTTTTTCAATATATAGGACATTTAATTTTGGTGCTTTTGAGTAAAGCGGCATTCCAATCTTAGTGTTTCTCGACCAGGCTATTAAAAGGTTATAAATCGTTATTCATGCTCAATTCAGTCGAGCGTTAAATTTGTAATGCTCGCTAATTTTAAATACTAAAAGTTCATCAATTTTCCTGCTTATATTTGTTTGTTTGATTTGAGGTTTAACATCCCCGTCAACACTGCAAAGGTCATTTTAGGGACGTTGCTTCCAATTTTGTGGGACTTTTACCAGACCTTAAGATGAAATGACATCTCAAGCCCTGCCACCCAATGAACAAATAGGTTTAATTAACATGGATGGGCCGACTCGCACCGCTTTGCCTGGGCAGGCTTAGCCTGGGCAGGCTTAGATGCTCTAAGTGGATTACCAGTACTCGTGTGCGGGTCGGTTTCAGCTCTTCGTGGAAGCATCATTTCTTCATGCCCCGATGGGCGGGGCCGTTTCCTGCTTAGATAAGAACTGAATAATAGAATGTATGATGGGATTGAGGCCGAAACAAGGAATTTTCAAGCAAGTTTTCAGTTTAGTTAAGTATCATGTAGGATTTTGTCGAGCACGAGACTTTAATTCACTGAAAACGAGCCCGAAGCCACGACCGCAATATTAATTATTTTTCTCACCCAAACACTTTAAGGAATTTATTTGTTTGATTAGATGTTAAAAGTGCCCATCAACAGGTCATTTGGAGACGTTGAATCCATTTTGTGGGACTTTTACTCGACATTGAGATGAATTGACATCTCAGGCCCTGTCGCCCTATGAAACCAATAGTGTTTATAAGCATGAACGGTCTGACTCGCACCGCTTTGCCCGGGCAGGCATAGATTCTTTGAGCGGTTTAGCAGTACTCGCGTGCGGTCGGTTTCAGCTCTGCTTGGAAGCGTCACGCAGCCCACCTATTTCTTTAAGCCCCGATGGGCAGGTCCGAACACTTTAAAGAATGCGTTGTGAACTGCACAAATATACAGAAATTAATAAGCGATAAAGCACATTCACACCAATGTAACACAACAAAATGTCAGTATTTTAATATTCATACCTCCTGGAGAATATCGTCATAATTTTTCCAGTGAGCCGCTAAAGTTTGTGTCTAAAGCATCCGTTTACATGTAAAGTGCTACGCATGCAATAAAAACCAGTGCATGTACATTTCATGACCTGCTTTCTTTGACACTTGACAGCAGTTTGATGACAAATTGAATGTCCATTTCATTAAAAGTTGATAAGGACATGTCATTCTGAGAAGCTGCTCCCCTAATTGCATGGATAACAAAACATGCTACAGAAGACGGTTTTGAAAACAAAATTACCTGGGGCTCAATGTGGGTCTTTTGCAATGACTGACATAATGGGATAGCTAATAAACCCTAGAGTGAGCAGCGATATGAGGCAAAGAAAACAAACACTTAAGAAATGAAAATTATTTTTCTGCTGTTCATGATAGTACGGACGCAGTGGGTTGTATGCAAAGTAAGTGAACCCCTTCGGGGTTCACGGGGTTCATGTAAACTTTGTTAGCGACTCGCTGTCGTTCATATTTTTCATGAAAAGCAGAAAAAATAAGTTTATTGTTTTATAATAACATTCTATGCCCCTCATCACTGGGCGAAAAATAATGCTTATAGGGCAAACTTTTTAAACTGAAAAAACATTTACACCCATTTTACTACATAGAGAGGAACAGCGTTGACCTCACCAGCGCCCGTAGAGAACCATGGTTTAGAATGACGTCACTTGATGTCACTGAAAATCATGTGACTCGATGCGTTTACGGAAGTATGAACCATACTGTTTTCTATGTGTTTACATTATATTTTTTTATTTATGAGCCGGATAAATTCCATACCCTATCAGTTGAGCATTAAAAAAAGTTTTATAATCCTTGGGCTGCAGGTTGGTGCAGTTTATGTCTGTACACATTCTTTCTACCTCTGGAATGAACAGTACACAATATTTCCATACCCCTCTAATTAATCTAAGACTTCCACAAATTTAATCCAAATATCTGAGAGAGAGAGAGAGAGAGAGAGAGAGAGAGAGAGAGAGAGAGAGAGAGAGAGAGAGAGAGAACAGCTAACATTAGACAAAATACATGTTGAAACGCTTTTTCCTTGGTTTCCACTTATCACAAAGAAAAAAAAAGAACGAAAATTCCTACAGGCCTATTGGCACCAAAACAGCCTTTGTTATTTAGGTAATAATATTAGAACACACGCTTAAAGTCGTCAGTCTTTCCGACCACTATCAAATTTGTAAAACAATTTCAAGTTATTTCTAGCCGTATCTCTTTAACTAAAATTCTGAACCGTTTGGCTTAACACTGCTGCATTTTTATTTATTTTTTTTTTGCTTAGCTACCCGTCGCCGTGTACGGGAACGAGCGTTTAAACATAAGGTGACGATGTCGTGTACATAGCGGTCCCCGCCCAAAGGGGCTTGAAGAAATATATGGGCTGCATGATGCTTCAACCGCAGAGCTGAATCTGGTCCCCCACTAGTACTCGTAAACCGCTTAGAGGATCTAAGCCTGTCAAGAACCGCAGTGCGAGGCGGACCGTCCATGCTAATAAACCCTATTGGTTTCATTGGGCGACAGGGCTTGAGATGTCATGTCATCTCAATGTCGGGTAGCGAGGCGGACCGTCCATGCTAATAAACCCTATTGGTTTCATTGGGCGACAGGGCTTGAGATGTCATGTCATCTCAATGTCGGAAGCAACGTCTCCAAAATGACCTTTACAGTGTTGACGGGGACGATAAGCCTCAAATCAAACAAACAAACAAACGTCATGTACACATGTTCTTTAGCACTCTGCCAAAAACACATAGATTTTATATTAGAAGCCTCCGTGTGTAGTGGTTACGCTACTCGCCTTGTAAACCAGGGGTCGCAGGATCGATCCCGGGCTTCTCCAGACTTTCGGATGAGTCTTTAAACCGAGGCCCCGTCTCCGTATGACCTTAGCTGTTGGTGGGACGTAAAACTCAAACACTCACTCACTCATAGATTTTATACGATAGCTGTTGTGCAAGAAACTGACAAACATTTCCCCTTCAATACGGAGCTCTCTAGCAATCTCCTCGATAACGTGGGTTGTGCCCGTCCCAGCCTGGACATAAACAAGGCAGTTGGGCCCAGTTGGGCCTTGTTTTTTTAATCAGATCAAAGGCCGTCTTCTGCTTTTTAGTAAACATTTTATTTCCTTTTCTGCGCATGTGTCAAAAAAGTTACAGCGGCTGACTGGAAGCGATGCAATACAAAATTCCCACAAAATTCCCAGAGCACAGCCCATTATACGTAGAAACACCATCCAGTTATCTTAGCTGCGTAATACGTGTATACGTAGTCCTAGCAGAATATGTTACATTGACAAAATAAATTAAAGGAGAAATCAAGGCTATCACACTCATTTTAACAGTAACAACTCCACTGCTGGAACGTAGTTTCAGAAGTTCCGGATTATATCTGTCCTGCACGTCCCGCCTTTTAAACACGACGATTATGGCAAGCGCCCGGGTTTCTGTACCGATCATTGACAGAACACTGCGAAAGCGAAGCAAAAGTTGGAAAAATCTATATTTAGAGCTGCGAGTACATCTTTTTGGCTTCAAATTGGCAAAGCGAGCTAAAGTTAAATGAAAGACAACGGGTGAAAGTGAAAAAAGTTCCCCCCGTATCACTAGTTCGGTTGTGATTGATGAAAACCTGAATTTTTTTGTCACACGTTTATGCCGAATTTTGCCTTGCTGAGTTAATCCATGCGAGAAAAGCATGTTTCCTGCAAGTGGCAGACAGTGGCGGATTATTTTTGCAAAGTGGACTTATTTAACTTGTATTATTCATAATAAGCAGGTAAAAAACTGCATTTGCGAAAAAGATACACTGGGTAAAATGAGGTAACCCCCCAAAAAATTGAGCCGAAGTTTCCCCCCTTGTCTCTATTATAGTACCAAAAAAAAAAAAAAAAATTTTTTTTTTTTTTTTTTCATTTTTTTTTTCATTTTTTTTTTCATGATTCAAGCCCCTATGCCTACACTCAGAGACGATCGACCCACCAGTACTCTCAGTGCTTTGATCTTATCTATACTGCAGTCATAGGTTGTTGGTGGTCGTTAGAACCGCCTCATTGAGGCGGTTCTAACGAGTACCCACAACCTATGTCTTGGAGCAAAAATAAGAAAAACTAGAGCTGTCAGTGAAACTGACCAGGGCCCCGGCAGCGCTATCAGAAATTTGTGGACGGACAGACAGACGGACAGAGTGATTACTATAGGGCACCCACACTTTCAGTGCGGGGCCCTAATAATGTATACCCCGAAAACCCCAGCTTTCTCTGTGTAAAGTGGTGTTTAAGGGGGTGTTCATTTCACGGACTTGTTCACGTGATGGGAAAACATTATGTCTCACTGGCCTCTTATCATAATGAGACAACACAATTACTGCTGCCAGGATAGCTCAGTTAAGCATTCTCATTCCAGTGACTTAGCTACATACCGATGCTGTGTGAGACCTAGTCGCACTCGCATAAAGTATTGAGTGGTGAAAAAAATATCAAAAGACTTAACTGGCTAGCATGTATGATGGTTAGAATGTCCCCAGCCGGCCTGTGGGGGGGGGGGGGGGTGTTCACAGAGTGTTTCCCTGCTTACAGCACAGAACTATTCTGGCTTTCCTCCACCTCAGGAGAGCCTGAACAAAATGTGTCTGAAAAGCAGAATTGCTTTTGACAATGATGTATGAATCAGTTATTAAAAATTAAATTAAAATAAATTAAAGAAATATAAAGTATGTGTCACTGGGGTAAAGCTTTTACATCAATCCCATCGAAAACCATCCCATCCATTCAATTCGACACTTTGATCTCTGTTCTGTATTTTGGGAAAGAAATGACAGATTTTGATTTAATGTGATACATGACATGACCCCCGCCCATAGGGGCTTGAAGAAATATATGGGCTGCACTATGCTTCCACGCAAAGCTGAATCCGGCCCGCACACTAGTACTGGTAAACCGCTTATAGGATCTAAGCCTGTCCAGGAACTGTGGTGCGAGGCTGACCGTCCATGCTAATAAACCCTACTGGTTTCATTGGAACAGGGCTTGAGATGTCATTTCATCTCAATGTCGGGTAAAAGTCCCACAAAATTGGAAGCAACGTCTCCAAAATGACCTTTACAGTGTTGACGGGGACGTTAAACCTCAAATCAAACAAACAAACAAATACATGACATGAACTGATGTCGATAACATCAAGTTTGGGGCTGTTGCACAGAAATATTTTGTCCATTTGTCAACAGAGTTATGGTCCTTGCTTTATGTCAAAATGGTCTGGAAAAGGAATTGTCATATCAAATATGACATAATTATGCCTTTGATGTTCAAGCTTGGGAATAAGCCCACCATTTTGTGTTAATTTCTTTGTTTTTCTTGTGTAAAATAGCCCACTCAACACTTCTAATATCATATCTAGTTTATTTATTTTTTTCTAGGCAGGATTATAACATCAACTGTAATGGGACAGATAGGCCTATTAAGCAAACAGTTTAGACCCAAATCAGACTGCTCCTGAAGGAGCAGTCTGATCAAGGTCTACACTGTTTGCCATTCCTTATACACCGTTTGGACTCCTTGGTGGATCATGAAACAAATTTGTTAAAATTTTAGAATTTCAGCAAGTCCTCAAGGTGTCGGAATTTTTCTGATTTTTACAGTTATCTGTTTACTGAATGAGCAAATATGTTTCGATTGATCGCCATAAAAGACGGTTGTCTGTCAGATGCAGGAAAGGAACCATAACCCATGATAAAGTTGGTTTGTAACTCCTATAGTTGAGAATAGATACCCTATGTTTTAACTCTTACAATCCTATAGTTCAGTACAGATGCCTTTTGGTTTTAACTCTTTCAATTCTATAGTTGAGTGCAGATATCTTTTGGTTTTAACTCTTTCAATCCCATATCTCAGTACAGATACATTTTGGTTTTAACTCTTTCAATCGTACAGTTGAGTACTGACACCCTTGGTTTGAACTCTTACAATCATATATTTGAGTACAGATACCTTTTGGTTTTCACTCTTTCAATCCTATAGTTGAGTACGGATACCTTTTGGTTAGTGTAGATACCTTTTGGTTTTAACTCTTTCAATCCTATAGTTGAGTACGGATACCTTTTGGTTAGTGTAGATGCCTTTTGGTTTTAACTCTTTCCTATAGTTGAGTACGGATACCTTTTGGTTAGTGTAGATGCCTTTTGGTTTTAACTCTTTCCTATAGTTGAGTACAGATACCTTTTGGTTTTTACTCTTTCAATCCTATAGTTGAGTACAGGTGCAATTTTAACTCTTTCAATCCTATAGTTGGGTACAGATACCTTTTGGTTTTAACTCTTTCAATCGTATAGTTGAGTACAGATGCAATTTTGTTTTAACTCTTTCAATCCTATAGTTGAGTACAGATACCTTTTGGTTTTTACTCTTTCAATCCTATAGTTGAGTACAGGTGCAATTTTAACTCTTTCAATCCTATAGTTGGGTACAGATACCTTTTGGTTTTAACTCTTTCAATCGTATAGTTGAGTACAGATGCAATTTTGTTTTAACTCTTTCAATCCTATAATTGAGTACAGATGCCATTTTGTTTAACTCTATCAATCCTATAGCAGAGTACAAATACCTTTTGGTTTTAACTCTTTCAATCCTATATCTCAGTACAGATACCTTTTGGTTTTAACTCTTTCAATCCTACAGTCGAGTACAGATGCCATTTGGTTTTAGCTCTTTCAATCCTATACTTGAGTACTGATACCTTTTGGTTTCAACTCTTACAATCCTACAGTTGAGTACAGATGCCATTTGGTTTTAGCTCTTTCAACCCTAAAGTTGAGTACAGATGCCATTTGGTTTTAACTCTTTCAGTCCTATAGTTGAGTACAGATGCCATTTTGTTTTAACTCTTTCAATCCTATAGCAGAGTACACATACCTTTTGGTTTTAACTCTTTCAATCCTATCGTTGAGTACAGATTCCTTTTCGTTTTACCTCTTTCAATCCTATAGTTGAGTACAGATACCTATCATTGCTATGAAAATAGTGTAGATCCTATGAGATGGTCGATAATGAGTAATCTCATCAGGATCTATATTGTTTGCAATCCTGTATATGATTATTAACAAAAACCCTATTGACAAAAAAATAGACATGTCCATATTCTGAGATGGGATAGTTCACTTTGGAAACTCTGGGGTACAAGAGTTACAAGGGTAACCTCCCATCTGGGCTTGAAGAAATAGATGGAACGCAGGATGCTTCCACGCAGAGCTGAAACCCACTGCACAGGAGTACTGGTAAACAGCTTAGAGGATCTAAGCCTGCTCAGGCAAAGTGGTGTGAATTGGACTGTTCATGCTTAAAAACTTTATTGGTTTCAATGGTCGACAGGGCTTGAGATGTCATTTCATCTCAATGTCGGGTATAAGTCCCACAAAATTGAAAGCAATGTCTCCAAAATGACCTATATAGTGTTGACAGGGATGTTAAATCTCAAATCAAACCAACAATAAACAGACTTATTAACCCTTATAGACGGCCCCAGCCCTTCTGGGCTTGAAGAAATAGATGGGCTGCATGATGCTTCCACGCAGAGCTGAAACTGACCCGCACACGAGTACTGGTAAACCCCTTAGAAGATCTAAGGCTACCCAGACAAAGCTATGCGAGTCGGCCTGTCCATGCTTATAAACCCTATTGGTTTCAATTGGCGGCAGGGCTTGAGATGTCATTTCATCTCAATGTTGGGTATAAGTCCCACATATTGGAAGCAATGTCTCCAAAATGACCTATACAGTGTTGACGGGGATGTTAAATCTCTAATCAAACCAACAATTAACAGAGTTATTAACCCTTATAGATGGCTCCAGCCCATCGGGGCTTGAAGAAATAAATGGGCTCCATGATGCTTCCATGCAGAGCTGAAATTGACCCGCACACGAGTACTGGTAAACTGCTTAGAGGATCTAAGCCTGCCCAGGTAAAGCTGTGCGAGTCGGCCCGTCCATGCTTATAAACCCTATTAGTTTCATTGGGCAGCATGGCTTGAGATGTAATTTCATCTCAATGTCAGGTAAAAGTCCCACAACATTGGAAGCAATGTCTCCAAAATGAACTTTACCGTGTTGACGGGGACGTTAAACCTCAAATCAAACAAGCAAATCAAACAAACAAACCCTTATAGCATCATGAAAATTTCTGGAGCGGATGGCAATTTTATTTTATTTATTTACTTATTTCTTTTTAAAAATTGGTCCTTTTAACCCTTGTCCTGCTGAATATTTTAACCTGCCACACCCACTACTGAATATCAACCAATCAGATTACTTGATGTGAATTATTGCAACAAATTCACAATCTGAATGACAAACAATGTAGATTCTGATCAGATGGCTTCTGAAGAAGCCATCTGATCTGGATCTTCATTGTTTGAAAAATAAGGCATATTCGGGCTCAGCAGGACAAGGGTTAATTTAGACAGGGGGCATCAGGCATCATTGGACAGGTTTACCGTTTGGTTAACCTTCAAAACACCCCTCCATAATGCCATGTGTCCATAATGACATTAGGCATTTTTCATGCTTGTTTAAGTTATTTTTCAGGGGAAAAAGGCTTAACATTACATGTAAACAATTCACATGTAATGTCAGGCCTAATTTTCTCTGAAAAGTAAGAAATGAAAATGATGTCTGCAAAACTGTTGTGATTGGCAGTTTAAGAGTTAACATGATATACCTTTTCTCTGTTTCAGGTTATTCCAGTACCCCAGACCTTCCAAGAGGAGATACCTTCATAACATTCAACAGAAGGCTATGCGAAGCAAATATAAGAACTTTTAATTTATTATCTGTGCTATCACATGAGAAAAGAATTCTTACTGCATTTGCAAATATGCAAGGTTTAGGTGAGCCTGCAAATGATATTGTGCAGTATTACCAGAATCTTCACTGTTTGCATAAATATACTGAAGGATATGTTGAAGTTTCTGACAATTCAGAAAAGGCCCGAAACTTCAGAGAAGGCCAGCAACTTCAGTGAAGGCCAGAAATTGCAAATAAGGTCAGAAATTTAGGATAAGTCCATAAACTTCAGATAAGGCGAGAAACTTTCAAGAAGAGAGAAATTTGATAGGGCTAGAAACTTCAAACAGATAAGGCCAGAAATTTCAGATAGGCCAGAAACTTCAGCCGAGGCCAAAAAATTCAGAGAAGTCCAGAAACTTCAGAGAATCCCAGAAACTTTAGATAAAGCCAGAAACTTCCGATAAGGCCAGAACATTAATTGTTTATACATGCATATTAAAGGGAACAGATGGGGGGGGGGGGTGAATCTTTCAAAAAAATTCTTAACAAAAGGGGGTATACTCTGTCTTTGTTTGATTAGAAAATTAAATCTCAAAGCTAGGCGCCAGGGTAAGGGGGGTCGGGGGGATTGGGGGGGGGGGGGGTGCTAAGGTCTATTTTTAAAGGTTAGAAATTGCTCCTGAGGAGCAAATTCTATCCTGTCAGAGCACAGTCATCTCCTGAGGAGAAAATTTCTTCCTTTAAGAGTAGATCCCTTTTTTGGACAGACACAGTCTACAACAAAAGCAAACAGATTACATGAAAGTAGTCTCATTAAAACTGGCAAAAAAATATGCACTGGCCTTTATGTACTTTAAGAAAAACACGTATGATGGTGTAAATTAAAAGCCAGCTGGATCCAGTTATTTAAAATACCATAAGCTTAATGAACGCATTATAAAACAAAATGTTAAATGCTCTAACAGTTGCAATATCTGAATCACAGTTATTTTTGCTGAAAAATGTCAGTAGCTTTTGCATATTGCAAAAGCAACTCACATTTTTTCAGCAAAAAATATGCACATGTGCCATATTTAATCAATTTTTTTAACAACAACATTGTTAGAATTGAACGACTGTCCATTTCTAAGGCATTATGAAAACACGTCTATACAAATACTTTGTAAACTTTACCACCCAAATAAATACAATTTTAAGATGAAAAAGTGTGATTTTGTCTTATTTCTGCTCTAAATATAGATTGTGGGTACACATTCGAACCGCCTCATTGAGGCAGTTCTAGCAAATACACACAATCTATATTTTAGAGCAGAAATAAGAAAAAAGTATGGTTTACCCCTGTAAACCCAAGTTTTACTATATAAAAGTGGGGTTCAAGGGGGTAAGAATTACATAGGCGTGTTTTCATGATGCTTGCTGATAAATGTGAGTAGCTTTTGCAATATGCAAAAGCTACTCACTTTTTTCAGCAAAAATATGTGTATATGCCATATTCAATCATCAAAGCATTGTTGGCTTTGAATACATGTAACTGGGTCCTGAAATCCGGCCAAATCAGGTTGATATACATATCCATTTCTAAGGTTGCTATAATCAGTAAAATTGTGAGAGTCCTTTTCTCATGAATTGGCCCCTTCAGCCCTTGTTCTGCTGAATAAATTAATTTGCCATGCACATTTCTGACTATCAACCAATCAAATTACTTGAATTAATGTAGTCCTTCAAATTCAAAAACTGAATGACAAACCATATAGATCCTGATCAGATGGCTTCTTCAGAAGCCATCTGATCTGGATCTACACTGTTTCCAAAGACAGGGGTTATTGTGTTCAGCAAGGCAAGGGTTAATATAATTGAAACACCAACAATAAAGAACTCCAAATAAATGTAAACAGTGATAATCATCATTTTAATACGTCCAATGCATAAAAGAATATCGCAAAACTTTTAAGCTTGTCAGTAAAAATCCGTGAAAATGATAACAAATAAAGGCATTTGTTTACTATTTTGCAGAAATTTTATTTTAAAAGATATGTTTTGATAATCATGTAAATAAATACATCCAGGATGTGACAATAAAATATAGACATTCTAGAGTTGTTTTATTTCTAATTCTAACACCCCTCGCCTGTACAGGCAATGGTAAGGACTGTGAATTATTCTACAAAAAACATAGGGAAGAGGAGTTTGACGCAAATGGCCACCCTTTCATGACATCACTCCTAGATTCTTTGTTGACAGATGGTGTTACATCATTTTCTTGCATTTTCTCGTTTGAAAGGACGTAAATGCCTGTGTTACAGTCAATAATTTTGGCAGGATTTCTTCTAACAATGGCTAAAGGCTTGGAAAATTTGAAGGAAACAACATTACTGTTGATTTTCAGCGTGTTAGAATCGGAACAGATCAGTAATAAATCAGTTTGTTGGTCAGTTGTAAGTAGACAAGTCACTCGTGCTACGATTTGACATTATGATAATACACCCATACGACATAGTGCATTTTTTCACATCTACAAAATGGCTACTTTTCTGATGAATTCTTATTTATACTGCAAATATAGGTTGTGGGTGCTCGTTAGAACCACCTCAATGAGGCAGTTTTAACAAATACCCACAATCTAAGAACTAGACTATGAAGTGAGCATATGCTCACTAATACCCCCGGCCAAAGCCATCGGTAGCTTAGTTCCTGAAAAATCTTCACAAAATTTAAGGTAACTCACAAAATACACATCTCAGTAGCAAATATAACAAAGAGGAATAACTCTAAAGCACCTGGCCCCACAGCCCAAATTTTCTCTCCCACAATACAACTTGTTATGCATGTTGTTTGTACCAAATTTCAAGTTTCTAGGTGCAGTAGTTCCTGAGAAATCTTTGACACAAAATTTAAGGTAACTCACAAAATACACATCTCAGTAGCAAATATAACAAAGGGGAATTACTCTAAAGAACCTGGCCCCAAAGCCCCAATTTTCTTTCCCAGAATACAACTAGTTATGCATGTTGTTAGTACCAAATTTCGAGTGTCTAGGTACAGTAGTTCCTGAGAAATCTTTGACACAAAATTTAAGGTAACTCACAAAATACACATCTCAGTAGCAAATATAACAAAGGGGAATAACTCTAAAGAACCTGGCCTCATAGCCCCAATTTTCTTTCCCACAATACAACTAGTTATGCATGTTGTTTGTACCAAATTTCAAGTTTCTAGGTACAGTAGTTCCTGAGAAATCTTTGACACAAAATTTAAGGTAACTCATAAAATACACATCTCAGAAGCAAATATAACAAAGGGGAATAACTCTAAAGAACCTGGCCCCACAGCCCCAATTTTCTTTCCCACAATACAACTAGTAATGCATGTCGTTTGTACCAAATTTTAATTTTCTAGGTACAGTAGTTCCTGAGAAATCTTTGACACAAAATTTAAGGTAACTCACAAAATACACATCTCAGTAGCAAATATAACAAACGGGAATAACTCTAAAGAACCTGGACCCACAGCCCCAATTTTCTTTCCCACAATACAACTAGTTATGCATGTTGTTTGTACCAAATTTCGAGTGTCTAGGTACAGTAGTTCCTGAGAAATCTTTGACACAAAATTTAAGGTAACTCACAAAATACACATCTCAGTAGCAAATATAACAAAGGGGAATAACTCAAAAGAACCTGGCCCCACAGCCCCAATTTTCTTTCCCACAATACATCTAGTTATGCATGTTGTTTGTACCAAATTTCAAGTTTCTAGGTATAGTAGTTCCTGAGAAATCTTTGACACAAAAAAAGTTTACACACACACACACAGAAAAGTTTACACACACACAGAAAAGACAAAAACTATATACCCCTTCGGCATACATAGTATGCCGGGGGTATAAAAATAATGTATACCCCCGTAAATGCCAGTTTTCTCTACATAAAAAGGGGTTTAGGCTGATCTTCATTTCACAGACTTGTTCGTGTGATGATCTACTTTACAACTGACCTCCAAACTATGATTTATTAGTCTGACAGGAAACCACAGCTAGAGCTGATCTATTTCTTTAATGTGCGTAACAAGCAAAAGCGATAAGAAAAATATCAAAGTAGAAGTAAAACAAAGATCAGGAATTGATACAATTAACTTACTCCACCCATAAAAGACACCAAAGGGAAAGAAATACAAACATTAAGCGACCAGACCATAATGGAAACCTAAACAAAGGAAGGCCATAAGGACAGTTACTTTCCCACAAAATGGCCATATGGCCATCCAAAATTAAAAGACACAAGTGATACACACAGTAAGTAACAACAACATAAATAAATCGCCACAGAAGAGCCGCCTTGGAACGGTCAGTGGAAGATTTCCACTGGGGGGCTTAAATCGATTTTACGTGGCCACAATCCTCGCCCTTACTTCCGTCGCGATTTAGACAAACAACCTGCTCAGTCCGCATGAAGGCCTCCTAACTAATCAGTGCAACATCTCCGTGAACACAAAAATCAAAGAACCACAGAGGTGAGACAACGGTGAGGACTCGACAGCAAGAAACCACTGAAATGCTGGAGCAAAAGAAAACCAACAGTTAGACTCCGATGAGCCCGACCAGAGACAGAGCGTCAGGCACCAACCAGCATTATCTCTCTAATTTTCAATAAGCCTTTATGTTGGAGCCTTTCACAAGAAAAATAACTGTTTTAGAGATGAAAGAATGCAAAATGTCACACAGATATATTTTTCTAATGAAACATTGTCGTTCATATCAAGCAGCTATTACAGTTTTACGCCCCATCAACAAATTAGGTCAAATGGAGATGGTACATTGGTTAAAGGACTCATCCAAAAGCCTAGAAAGCCCATAATGAAACCCATGGTCCCTGATTTATGAGGCAAGTTGCTGAAACACTACACCATTGAGGCTTTTCTCTATGGAAGTTCAAGATCTAAATGGCACAATGTGGGGTGTGTTGGAGACTTGAGCTACTTAACCTGCCATCACAGGCATGAAATACTGGAGTGAAACATCATCATTTACTAGGTAGAAATGTACCACTCTGTTGTTTACAATATCTGAAATAAGAAACAGTAACAATTAATGCAGCCCAACCTCTTTATGACACTAAAGTTGGTATACAAGGCTGAAACACCTCTGTTATATTGGAACAAAAATGTGTGGATCATACCAAAAAATGACCATTTATTTTTCTGTATAATCAATACATTTTTGGATCAAACTGTGTTATATCTAAAAAAAACATGATATGATCAAGTATGTTGGTTTTTTACTGCTCCTTTAAGATTTTTTCACTAATTTCGAGACAATTGCCGATCATGGGTGGGCAAAAACAGGAATATCTGCAGAAACACCAGTTGACCTTCTATTGCAGAACTTGGCATCTCACATGATGTGACTCAAGCAAGGCCTGAACAACAGGGGTGATACCTCTAATGATAAAGAGCCAGTGCTCTTATCCACTAGGTCAAAACCATGTTATAAGGAGGATGTATACAGTAAAACTTCAATTACTCAAACATCAATGTTTTGTTTACGATGGTTTCATCACGTGAACAAGTCCGTAAAATGGACATCCCCTAAACCCACTTTATATAGAGAAAACTGGGTTTTACGGGGTATACATTATTTTTTCTTATTTCTGCTCAAAGACATAGGTTGTGGGTACTTCATTGAGGCAGTTCTAACAAGCACCCACAACTTATGTTTGCAGTAAAAATAAGACAAGAGGACCATGATGGTCCTATATTGCTCAACAGAGCTAAGAGATTTACATGTGGGTCCCTGGGCAGGACAATATTTGGCCTGAGGGAGTGAGGGCTATAATTTGAACAATCTTGGTAGAGGTCCATTAAATGAAGCCTCATACCAAATATCAAAGACCTGGGCCTACTGGTTTCAGACAAGAAGATTTTTTAAAGGTTTACCTATATAAGCCTATGTAAAACCAGTGGGTCCCGGCACGGGGGCATTTTTGGCCACAGGGCTATAATTTGAACAATCTTGGTAGAGATCCACAAGATGAGCGATCACAATAGCTCGCCCGGGCCTTCCGGTTTCAGATAAAAACTAGAAAAAGTGTCCATAGGACAGGGATGCCCCCGCCAAATGCCATTCATAAACAAGAGGGCCATGATGGCCCTGGATCGCTCACCTGATCCATAGAGTAACAAGTGGGCCCCGGGTAGGGCCATTATTGTCCCTAGGGTTATAATGTGCATAATGTTGAGGGAGGTCTAAAAAGGTGAAGCTTCATACCAAACATCAACAAAGGCAATAATTTGAACAATCTTGGCAAAGGTCCGCTAGATGAAGCTACACACCAAACATCAAAGACCTGAGTCTTGCGGTTTCAGAGAAAAAGATTTTTTTAGGATATTCCCTACATAGGCCTATGTAAAACCAAATGGCCCCTGGGGCGGGGGCATTTTTGGCCTCAGGGCTATAATTATTATAGCCTCAGGGCTATAATTTATAATTATATTATTAATATAATTTAATCTTGTTAAAGGTCCTCTAGATGAAGCTTCACACCAAATATCAAAGACCTGGGCCCTGCTGTTTCAGAGAAGAAGATTTTCAAAGATTATCTCTATATAGTCTATGTAAAACCAAAGGGCCCCAGGCAGGGGCATTTGTGGCCCGAGGGCTATAATTTGTTCAATCTTGGTAGAGGTCCACTAGATGAAGCTCCATACCAAATATCAAAGACATGCCTTGCAGTTTCAGAGAAGAAGATTTCTCTATATAAGTCTATGTAAAACCAAAGGGTCTCGGGCGGGGGCATTTTTGGCCCCAGGGCTTTAATTTGAACAATCTTGGTAGAGGTCCACTAGCTGAAGCTTCATACCAAATATCAAAGACCTGGGCCTTGTAGTTTCGGAGAATAAGATTTATAAAGATTTTCCCCATATAAGCCTATGTAAAACCAAAGGGGCCCCGGGGCGGGGGCATTTTTGGTCCCAGCACTATAATTTGAACAATCTTGGTAGGGGTCCATTAGATGAAGCTTCATTCAAAATAGCAAAGACCTGGGCCTTGCAGTTTCAGAGAAGAAGATTTTTAAAGATTTTCCCTATATAAACCCATGTAAAACCAAAGGGCCCCTTGGCGGGGGACATTTTGGCCCCAGCACTATAATTTGAACAATCTTGGTAGGGGTCCTCTAGATGAAGCTTCATACCAAATATAAAAGACCTGGGCCTTGCGGTTTCAGAGAAGAAGATTTTTACAGATTTTCCCAATATAAGCCCATGTAAAACCAAAGGGCCCCGAGGCGGGGGCATTTTTGGCCCCAGCACTATAATTTGAACAAACTTGGTAAGGGTCCACTAGATGCAGCTTCATACCAAAAAGCAAAAACCTGGGCCTTGAGGTTTCAGAGAAGAAGGTTTTTTAAGATTTTCTAAGTTTTCGGTGAAAAAATCTATTTTTGGCTCCTGTGACCTATATGTGCAACGGACCAGAACCATTTGAACAACTTTGAAAGGGGACCACCTAAGGATCATTCCTGTGAAGTTTGGTCAAAATCCGATCAGTGGTTTAGGAGGAGATGTCGTTTGAAGAAATTGTTTACGCACAGATGACAGACAAAAAATGATCCTAATATAAAACACAAGAGGGCCATGATGGCCCTGGATCGCTCACCTGATCCATAAAGTAACAAGTGGGCCCTGAGGAGGGCCATTATTGACCCCAGGGTAATAATGTGCATAATGCTGAGGGAGGTCTAAAAAGGTGAAGCTTCATACCAAATATCAACAAAGGCTATAATTTGAACAATCTTGGCAAAGATCCACTAGATAAAGCTAGATATTCCCTATATAAGCCTATGTAAAACCAAATGGCTCCAGGGCGGGGGCATTTTTGGCCTCAGGGCCTCAGGGCTATAATTTAAACAATCTTGGTAGAGTTCCACTAGATGAAGCTTCATACCAAATATCAAAGACCTGCGCCTTGCGGTTTCAGAGAAAAAGATTTTTAAAGATTTTCCCTATATAAGCCTATGTAAAACCAAAGGGCCCCAGAGCGGGGGCATATTTGACCCCAGCACTATAATTTGAACAATCTTGGTAGGGGTCCACTAGATGAAGCTTCATACCAAATATCAAAGACCTAGGCCTTGTGGTTTCAGAGAAGAAGATTTTTAAAGAATTTCCCTATATAAGCCAATGTAAAACAAAAGGGCCCCGGGGCGGGGGCATTTTTGGCCCCAGCACTATAATTTGAACAATCTTGGTAGGGGTCCCCTAGATGAAGCTTCATACCAATAACAAAGACCTGGGCCTTACGGTTTCAGAGAAGAAGATTTTTAAAGCTCTTCCCTATATAAGCCCATGTAAAACCAAAGGGCCCAGGAGCGGGGGCATTTTTGGCCCCAGCACTATAATTTGAACAATCTTGGTAGGGGTCCACTAGATGAAGTTTCATACCAAATATCAAAGACTTGGGCCTTACGGTTTCAGAGAAGAAGATTTTTAAAGATTTTCCCTATATAAGCCCATGTAAAACCAAAGGGCCCTGACGCGGGGGCATTTTTGGCCCCAGCACTATAATTTGAACAATCTTGGTAGGGGTCCACTAGATGAAGCTTCATACCAAATATCAAAGACCTGGGCCTTATGGTTTCAGAGAAGAAGATTTTTAAAGATTTTCCCTATATAAGCCCATGTAAAACCAAAGGGCCCTGGAGCGGGGGCATTTTTGGTCCCAGCACTATAATTTGAACAATCTTGGTAGGGGTCCACCAGATGAAGCTTCATACCAAATATCAAAGACCTGGGCCTTGTGGTTTCAGAGGAGAAGATTTTTTAAGTTTTTGGTGAAAAAAATCTATTTTCGGCTCCTATGACCTAGATGTGCAACGGACCGGAACCATTTGAACAACTTTGAAAGGGGACCACCTAAGGATCATTCCTGTGAAGTTTGGTCAAAATCCAATCAGGGGTTTAGGAGGAGATGTCGTTTAAAGAAATTGTTTATGGATGGACGCACGCACGGACGCCGGACGAAAAGTGATCCCAAAAGCTCACCTCGTCAATACGTGACGGTGAGCTAAAAATATTACAAATGTACTTCAAATCAATCATAAAATATATGCATCAAGGGCAGATACTCCAAAAACCAAAAACGCAAGAGTTGTCTTCCTTGTTCATGACACATCGTCTCAGTGTGATGAATGCACCTGTGAAGTTTCATGAATATATTCCGTACGGTTTAGGATTTATGGCCCGGACACTACATACCATTTGACTATATATGGATGTAGGTCAAGTGCAGATAAATCAAAACTAAACAAGCAGGAGTTGTCTTCCTTGTTCATGACACATCGTCCAAGTATGATGGATGCACCTGTGAAGATTCATGATTATATTCCATACGGTTTAGGAGTTATGGCGCGGACACGGTTTACTATATGGTACTAAGTCAAGGGCAGATAATTCAAAAACCAAAAATGCAAGAGTTGTCTTCCTTGTTCATGACACATCGTCTCAGTGTGATGAATGCACCTGTGAAGTTTCATGAATATATTCCATACGGTTTAGGAGTTATGGCCCGGACACGGTTTACTATATGGTACTAAGTCAAGGGCAGATAATTCAAAAACCAAAAATGCAAGAGTTGTCTTCCTTGTTCATGACACATCGTCTAAGTGTGATGAATGCATCTGTGAAGTTTCATGAATATATTCCATACGGTTTAGGAGTTATGGCCTGGACACGACATACCATTTGACTATATATGGATGCAAGTCAAGGACAGATAATTCAAAAACTAAACAAGCAGAAGTTGTCTTCCTTGTTCATGACACATCCTCCAAGTATGATGGATGCACCTGTGAAGTTTCATGATTATATTCCATACGGTTTAGGAGTTATGGCCCGGAAGTGGTTTACTATATGGTACTAAGTCAAGGCCAGATAATTCAAAAACCAAAAATGCAAGAGTTGTCTTCCTTGTTCATAACACATCGTCTCAGTGTGATGAATGCACCTGTGAAGTTTCATGAATATATTCCATACGGTTTAGGAGTTATGGCCCAGACAAGGTTTACTATTTGGTACTAAGTCAAGGGTAGATAATTCAAAAACCAAAAATGCAAGAGTTGTCTTCTTTGTTCGTGACACATCGTCTCAGTGTGATGAATGCACCTGTGAAGTTTCATGCATATATTCCATACGGTTTAGGAGTTATGGCCCGGACAGGGTTTACTATATGGTACTAAGTCAAGGGCAGATAATTCAAAAACCAAAAATGCAAGAGTTGTCTTCCTTGTTCATGACACATCGTCTCAGTGTGATGAATGCACCTGTGAAGTTTCATGAATATATTCCATACAGTTTAGGAGTTATGGCCCGGACACGGTTTACTATATGGTACTAAGTCAAGGGCAGATAATTCAAAAACCAAAAATGCAAGAGTTGTCTTCCTTGTTCATGACACATCATCTCAGTGTGATGAATGCACCTGTGAAGTTTCATGAATATATTCCATACGGTTTAGGAGTTATGGCCCGGAAACGATGTCAGGACGGACTAATGAATGGACGAACGGATGGACAGGGGTAAAACTTAATGCCCTTCTGCTATTCTTAGAATAGGTGGGGGCATAAAAATTCCTAAAGGTTTTCTCTATATAAGTCTATGTAAAAGATGTGGGCCCCTTGGCGGGGCCATTTTTGGCCCCTAGGATATAATTTGAACAATCTTGGAAGAGGTCCACTAGATGAAGCTTCATACCAAATATCGAAGATCTAGGCCCAAGAATAATTTTGTATATTTGCCTATGTAAAGCCAGACAGTGTCATTTTGGCCCCAGGGATATAATTGGAACAAACTTGGTAGAGGTCCAATAGATGAAGCTACATACCAAATATCAAAGACCTGGGCCTTCTGGTTTCATACAAGACTATGTTTTAAAGGATTTCCCTATATAAGCCTACATGTATGTAAAACCAGTGGGTCCCGGGAAGATGGCCATTTTTGGCCTCAGGGCTATAATTTGAACAATCTTGGTAGAGGTTTTCCTTATATAAGCCTATGTAAAACTAGACAAAAGTGCCCAGTGGGGCACGTATACCCCCGGCCAGTGCCATCACCTCAGCTGAAACAAGAACTACAAAGGGAAATAACTCTAAAAGGCCTGACCCCTTGGCCCTTATTTTCTTTCCCACAATACAACTAGTCATACTGATCATGTTTGCAAAATTTCAAGTTTCTATGTACAGTAGTTATTGAGAAATCTTTGACACAAAATAAAAATATACACAATAACTACAAAGGGAAATAACTCTAAAAGGCCTGACCCCTTGGCCCTTATTTTCTTTCCCACAATACAACTAGTCATACTGATCATGTATGCAAAATTTCAAGTTTCTATGTACAGTAGTTATTGAGAAATCTTTGACACAAAATAAAAATATACACTATTAAACAGCAAGAACTACAAAGGGAAATAACTCTAAAAGGCCTGACCCCTTGGCCCTTATTTTCTTTCCCACAATACAACTAGTCATACTGATCATGTTTGCAAAATTTCAAGTTTCTATGTACAGCAGTTATTGAGAAATCTTTGACACAAAATAAAAATATACACAAGAACTACAAAGGGAAATAACTCTAAAAGGCCTGACCCCTTGGCCCTTATTTTCTTTCCCACAATACAACTAGTCATACTGATCATGTTTGCAAAATTTCAAGTTTCTATGTACAGTAGTTATTGAGAAATCTTTGACACAAAATAAAAATATACACTATTAAACAGCAAGAACTACAAAGGGAAATAACTCTAAAAGGCCTGACCCCTTGGCCCTTATTTTCTTTCCCACAATACAACTAGTCATACTGATCATGTTTGCAAAATTTCAAGTTTCTATGTACAGTAGTTATTGAGAAATATTTGACACAAAATAAAAATATACACAATAACTACAAAGGGAAATAACTCTAAAAGGCCTGACCCCTTGGCCCTTATTTTCTTTCCCACAATACAACTAGTCATACTGATCATGTATGCAAAATTTCAAGTTTCTATGTACAGTAGTTATTGAGAAATCTTTGACACAAAATAAAAATATACACTATTAAACAGCAAGAACTACAAAGGGAAATAACTCTAAAAGGCCTGACCCCTTGGCCCTTATTTTCATTCCCACAATACAACTAGTCATACTGATCATGTTTGCAAAATTTCAAGTTTCTATGTACAGTAGTTATTGAGGAATCTTTGACACAAAATAAAAATATACACTATTAAACAGCAAGAACTACAAAGGGAAATAACTCTAAAAGGCCTGACCCCTTGGCCCTTATTTTCTTTCCCACAATACTAGTCATACTGATCATGTTTGCAAAATTTCAAGTTTCTATGTACAGTAGTTATTGAGAAATCTTTGACACAAAATAAAAATATACACAAGAACTACAAAGGGAAATAACTCTAAAAGGCCTGACCCCTTGGCCCTTATTTTCTTTCCCACAATACAACTAGTCATACTGATCATGTTTGCAAAATTTCAAGTTTCTATGTACAGTAGTTATTGAGAAATCTTTGACACAAAATAAAAATTAAACAGCAAGAACTACAAAGGGAAATAACTCTAAAAGGCCTGACCCCTTGGCCCTTATTTTCTTTCCCACAATACAACAAGTCATACTGATCATGTGTGCAAAATTTCAAGTTTCTATGTGAAGCAGTTCCTGAGATATCTTTGACACAAAATAATTGTTTACGGACAGACAGACAGACGGAAAAGACAAAAACTATATACCCCCATTGCAAACTTCGTATGCCGGGGGTATAACCAGTGGGTCCCGGTGCGGGGGCATTTTTGGCCACAGGACTATAATTTGAACAATCTTGGGAGAGGTCCACTAGATAAAGCTTCAAACCAAATATCAAAGTCCTGGGCCTTCTGGGTTCAGACAAGAAGATTTTTAAAGGTTTTCCTTATTTTCTCCTTTTCGCTGCCATGGCAACCAGAGTTCTGCATGAAATGGAATTCTTTGAACAACTTTGAGAAAGGACCACCCAAAGATTATTTCTGCCAAGTTTGGCCAAAATCTGTTCAGTGGTAAGCAACTGTGGACGGACGGACGTACTGACAGATGGATGACGATGACGGACAGTAAGCGATCACAATAGCTCACCCAGAGCCTTCGGCTCAGGTGAGCTAAAAAATATAACTGATTTTTATCAGAAAAGTCACCATTTTGGTGATGTGAAAAAATGCACTGTCACACAGGTGTTATGGAAATGTAATTGATCTTGCTTTTGAGTCCCTAAAACTTCTTGTCAGAGTTGCAACCTACATGTTAGAGATAATTTAAGGAGATATTGCTTATTTGATGGAGAAACTGTATGCTCTGTGTACTCATCAGAATCAACACCATGTCGACAAATATGCAATACCTATGTCACATCACATTCAATCATTTCCCACATAATAAAGCAGAACATGTGTAAATTATTCAAATAATTTCTATGTTAACCCTTTCAGGCCTGTTTTTTGTTTGTTTGATTTGAGGTTTAACATCCCTATGAACACTTTATAGGTCACCGCTTTGCCTGGGCAGGTGCAGATCCACTAAATCCGTTTACCAGTACTCGTGTGTGGTCAGTTTCAGCTCTATGGGAACCATCATGCAGCACATCTATTTCTTCAAGCCCCGATGAGCTGGGGCCGACTTTCTGGCCTGTACAACACACAGATCAGCTGCAAATTAACCCATTTTGTACCAAATGAAATCTTCCTCCTTATATTTAGGAATCTATTTCAAAACTTAGGGGTGTCAAGTTGTGTTTTCTTCAAAATTTATTTGGAAAATGGCTGAACTTTTTGCAAACAGAGTAGGCCCTGATCAGACGCCGCATTCTGCGGCGTCTGATCTGGGCCTGCACTGTTTGCAAATTACCCATCTTGAGGTTTCCCGTACCAAATGGGTTAAAGCAAAAAGCTTGTCTAGATCTACGTTCTTTTCTTGCACTGATACCCATATTCTAAGAAGAAGGAATTCTTCCTCTTTAGAATAATAATAATAATAATAATAATCGACCTTATTTATAGAGGGTAACACATTTAGTAAACTAGTACTAATCTTCCATGTGGCCCTCTTTTCCTGGGTAGAACCAGTACTAAGCAATGTGGATAAAGTCTCTTGCTCAAGGAAACAACACTTGCCGCTCGTGGGATTCGAACCCGGTACCTCTCGATCCCGAGGCTGATACTTTACCACTGCACCACAGCGCTAGAAACTTGGGGTATGGTGTGAAAGGTTGGGAAAAGATATTAACAACCTTTTCTTTATCTACATTTGCATCCATTCTATCCACATTTTTCTTGTGCCTTAACCCTTGACCTGCTGAATATTTAAATATGCCACACCTACTACCAATTATCAACCAATCAGATTACTTGATGCAAATTATTGCAACAAATTCACAATCTGAATGGAAAAGAATGTAGATCCTGATCAGATGGCTTCGTCACATCTGACCTGGGTCTTCATTGTTTAGAAAATAAGGCATATCCGGGCTCAGCAGGACAAGGGTTAATTTTATCATTGTAATCATAATAGGGAAACCCAACCTAAAACTTTGGATAATTCTGCAATTATTGTAAAAGCTGGCATCTATGTGCTGCTTCCAGCTGCATGTGATTTGGGATAGCAATGCTTCCCAATGTCTTTCCCATTTAAAATGATTTAACAAAAGATTTCCTGTTTGAAACCCTGATGTCTGCATCAGCTTATCAAGTCTGTGAAGTAAAGATCCATAAAAATCCCACCTTATACAGAGAAAAGTGGTTTGCATGGGTATACATTATTCTCCTTATTCTTGCTCAATGAGACAGTTAAAAACATAGACTGTGGGTTCTTGTCAAATCTGCTTCAATGAGGCAGTTCAAAACATAGACTGTGGATACTTGTTAAAACTACTTCAATGAGACGTAGACTGTGGGTTCTCGTTAGAACCAGTTCAAAACATAGACTTGGATACTTGTTAGAACTGCCTCAATGAGGCAGCTGTGAGTACTCATTAGAACTTTGAGGCAGTTCAAAACAGACTGTGGGTACTCTTTAGAACTTTGAGGCAGTTCATAACAAACTGTGGATACTGGTTAGTTGCCTCAATGAGACAGTTCAAAACATAGACTGTGGGTACTCATTAGAACTTTGAGGTAGTTCAAACCTTAGACTGTGGGCACTTGTAAGAAGTGCCTCAATGAGGCAGTTCTTAAGAGTACCAACAATCTATGTTTAAAGCAGAAATCAGAATATATGACTATTTTTCTATACTAAAAATATCACTTTTACAACAACAGAGACCGGCCCCGATAGCTCAGTTGGTAGAGTGTCCGCTCCGCGGAACGGGAGGTCTCGGGTTCGATCCCGGGCCGCGACATACCAAAGTCGTTAAAAATGGTACTAGCTGCTCCTCGCTTGGCACTCAGATTTACGGGGTAGAGCTAGGACTGGTCGATCCAGTGTCAGGATAATGTGACTGGGTGTGGTATCATGTAATGTGTCTGGGACATGATACTTCAGTGAGGCAGCACTATAAACGTGAGCATTGAGCTCCCTGTCGCAACCAGACACCGTCGTGATATGACTGAAAAATTGTTGAAAGCGACGTTAAACCCGAATTCACACACATACAACAACAGAAGAAAGCGTTACACTGCCTGGGTGTGTTATCTCAATGTTTATTTGATCATGGACAGAACATAACTTACTGCATATAACCCTGTTTGGATTGACCTGTTGACCTGTGAGAAATTGAGCAAATCTTCTGATATCGATGACAGCCTCAGAGAAATCTTCCTGTTTCTGTGAAGACGACTGACTAGACTCTGCAACAGTGGTACCTAGGAAATATGAACACTGCTTCAGATATGATAAGAAATGGATGGGGAAATTATTTCTCATTTGCATATACATCCTCCCATCAATGATCTAAAGAAAGCTCCTTCTTCTATATGACACTTTTGATGGGATCAAAAGCAAAACCATATTATTTATGGGAACACCTGGCAGATTTTCCACCATTATTCAAAAGGTGACAACTTTTGGGACTTTCTGTTTGCTTTTCTATAAAACCTGTTCCACTGAAAAAGGGGTCTACTCTTAAAGGAAAGAATTTGCTCCTCAGGAGCAAATTCTTTCCTTTAAAGGCATTTATTCTTGATTATTGAGGACTATTATTTCATTACATAATATTATGTAGCCCTCAGAGCTGACTGTAGAGAAGTCCTCTGTCTTCAACAGGTAAGGGGCTTCCTTGGGGGAAAATCAATAAATTACTTACTGTTGACTAGTGTATATTATTGATTTTCCCTTTAAGTGCCTTAGTCAGGAGGAACAACAAGAGCTACTAATCACCCTATTAAGGGCCGCCTTTGATCTGCTATAGTCAGTATATCACAGGGGGCAATAAAACAATTATGAACACACGGTGTGTTCTTCTGTTACAGAATAAATGCCTTTAAGAGTTGACCCCGATTGACATCGGAGACAAGAATACTTTTGCAGGAGTTGTCTCCCCTGAATGTGTTCCCATTCCCCTTAAACAAATGTTTTTTATCCAAATAAAAAATGCATATAATAATAGAACGTCCATGGTCATTTTTCTACATAATCTAAAGTTTAGAGATCCCTATATTCTTGAATATTGGGGACTATCATTTCATTACATAATATTATGCAGCCCTCAGTGCTAATTGAAGAGAAGTCCTCTGTCTTCAACAGGTAAGGGGTCTCCTTGGGGAAAATCAATATAAATTTATTAACTGTTGACTAAAGTGTACATTATCGCATTTCACCTAAAGTGCCCCAGTCAGGGGATACAACAAGAGCTACTAATCACCCTAGTATGGGCCGCCTTTGATCTGCTATAGTCAGTATACGAGGACTGTTCAAATATGAATGCAAGTAGAACACTTTCTCATGCACTAATGTGAAAATCACCTGGAAATAAATACCACAGCATAGAAAAACATTTTACCTATACATTGATACCAAACCTGTTAAAATCCGTGCACTTTAGCCATGTATATCGTTCGATAAACACTGTCTACTCTTGTATACTAATATAAATCATGGTTGGAAGAAGGTCAGAGTACGCGGTTGAAATACAGTCCTGTATTAAGAATCGTTGTATTCTTGGTATACGATGCAAAGACATTTTTGACGAAATATTTTCGGTTTATGGGCATAATGAAATGTCTTTTCCGACAGTTTTTCGTTGGTGTAAGAAATTCAGCTGTGGGCTAGGCTCAACAGAAGATGCACCACATGATCCTCGGCCGAAAAGAGCAACATCTGCCAAGATGGTTGCTAGAGTGAAAGAAATAGTTGCTACCGATGCACGATACACTACTAGGCAAATAGCTAGTATGGTTGGCATCTCATTAGGAGCAGCTCATACAATTCTGAAACGGGATTTGAAAATGAGAAAGATCTGTGCTAGATGGATTCCCCATCTGTTGACAGATGAGCAGAAAAAGACACACGTTCAGTGCGCCAAGAAGTTGCTTAAAAAGTTTCCAAATTACAATGCACGGTCTTTCGCCAATTTTGTCACAAGTGAAGAGACATGGGTTCACTTTTTTGAGCCAAAACGAAAGATTCAGAACAAAATATGGGCAACAAAGTATTGCAAAAGACCATGCATTGAACCATGAAATCTAGGGCAAGGTCAAATATTTATGCTAATAAAAGGGTTACCCCTTTCTTACCTGGAAACACAGAAAAGGGACATGGCCAAACAGTGTAGACCCTGATCAGATGCCGCAGTATGATCAGGGTCTAAATTATTTGCCAACAGGGTGTTCTGTCAAAATAGAATAAAAACAAACAAAGGGCCAAGATTACCCTGTGTGACTCACCTGTTGACCAGAAAATCATAAGAGATGTTTAGACAAGAGGGCCCAGAGGGCCCTGGTTCGCTCACCTGATCCAATGTATAACAAGTGTGCCCCGGGCAGGGTCAATTTTGGCCCCAGGGCTATAATTTGAACAATCTTGGTAGAGGTCCACAAGATGAAGCTTCATATCGAATATGAAAGACCTGGGCTTTCTGGTTTCAGAGAAGAAGATTTTAAAGGTTTACCCTGCATATAGAAGTCTATGTAAAACAAGATTTTCCCTATATAAGTCTATGTTAAACCAAAGGGCCCCAGAGCGGGGGCATTTTTGGCCCCAGGGCTATAATTTGAACAATCTTGGTAGAGGTCCACTAGCTGAAGCTTCATAACAAATATCAAAGACCTAAGCCTTGTGTTTCAGAGAAGATGATTTTTAAAGATTTTCCCTATATAAGTCTATGTAAAACCCAAGGGCCCCGGAGCAGGGGCATTTTTGGCCCCAGGGCTATAATTTGAACAATCTTGGTAGAGGTCCACAAGATGAAGCTTCATACCAAATATCAAAGACCTGGGCCTTGCGGTTTCAGAGAAGGAGATTTTTCAAGATTTTCCCTACATAAGCCCTTGTAAAACCAAAGGGCCCCCATGCGGGGGGGCATTTTTAGCTCCAGCACTATAATTTGAACAATCTTGGTAGGAGTCCACTAGATGAAGCTTCATACCAAATATTAAAGACCTGGGCCTTGCGGTTTCAGAGAAGAAGATTTTTAAAGATTTTCCCTATATAAGCCTATGTAAAACAAAAGGGCCCTGGTGCTGGGGCATTTTTGGCCCCAGCACTATAATTTGAACAATCTTGGTAGGGGTCCACTAGATGAAGCTTCATACCAAATATCAAAGACCTGGGCCTTGCGGTTTCAGAGAAGAAGATTTTTCAAGATTTTCCCTTTATAAGCCCATGTAAAACCAAAGGGCCCCGTGCAGGGGCATTTTTAGCTCCAGCACTATAATTTGAACAATCTTGGTAGGGGTCCACAAGATAAAGCTTCATACCAAATATCAATGACCTGGGCCTTGCGGTTTCAGAGAAGAAGATTTTTAAAGATTTTCCCTATAAAAGCCTATGTAAAACAAAAGGGCCCTGGTGCGGGGGCATTTTTGGCCCCAGCACTATAATTTGAACAATCTTGGTAGGGGTCCACTAGATGAAGCTTCATACCAAATATCAAAGACCTGGGCCTTGCGGTTTCAGAGAAGAAGATTTTCCCTATATAAGCCCATGTAAAACCAAAGGGCCCCCGTGCGGGGGCATTTTTAGATCCAGCACTATAATTTGAACAAACTTGGTAGGGGTCCACTAGATGAAGCTTCATACCAAATATCAAAGACCTGGGCCTTGCGGTTTCAGAGAAGAAGATTTTTAAAGATTTTCCCTATATAAGCCCATGTAAAGCCAAAGGGCCCCCGTGCTGGGGCATTTTTGGCCCCAGCACTATAATTTGAACAATCTTGGTAGGGGTCCACTAGATGAAGCTTCATACCAAATGTCAAAGACCTGGGCCTTGCGGTTTCAGAGAAGAAGTTTTTTTTAAATTTTCGGTGAAAAAATCTATTTTTGGCTACTGTGACCTATATGTGCAATGGACCGGAACCATTTGAACAACTTTGAAAGGGGACCACCTAAGGATCATTCCTGTGAAGTTTGGTCAAAATCCGATCAGTGGTTTAGGAGATGTCGTTTGAAGAAAAGTTTACGGATGCACGCACGCACGCACGACGGGCAAAAAGTGATCCCAAAAGCTCACCTTGTCACTACGTGACAGGTGAGCTAAAAACTAGAAATGCATTCACAGGACATGGATGCCCCTGCCTATTAATATGTTAGAATTTGACCTTTGACAGCGAAGTATGACCTCACCTTACAGCTATGAATCTCAGTCTAGAGTGCAACAAATTGTCTCATGATGGTTTCTACTTATGCCAAGCAATTTCCAAATCCATCCTGGAACAACAAAGGTATTGAGCGGACACAAGAAAAAGACTTTTCTTAACCCTGGACCTCTAAGTTTGACCTTGACCTTGGAGGTACCAAACTTGGTCTTGCGCATGACATATCGATACTAATTTCCAAATCCATTCAGAATAACCGGACTCAACAGGGAAAATACATTTTTCTCTACCTCTGACCTCTAAGTATGACCTTGACCTTGGAGGTACCAACCTGTGTCTTGTGCATAACACATTGTCTCATGATGGTTAACATTTCTGCCAGGTTATTTCAAAATCCATCCCGAAATAAGAAAGTTATTGACAGTGTTCAAGTTTCAGACCCTTTCTTGACCTTTGACCTCTAAGTTCGACCTTGTCCATGGAGGTACTGACCTGGGTTTTGCAAGAGACAGATTGTGTCATGATGTTAACACGTCTGACAAACAGTTTTAAAATTTATCCAGAAATAAGGAAGTTATTGTCCATTTTTAAGCTTCAGACCCCTTTTTACCTTTGACTTCAAAGTACAGACTTGACCTTGGAGGTACGGACGTTTGCATGCGACAAATCTCGATGGTTAACATTTCAAAATCCATTGGCGTTTGTCTTCCTCCTTGGTAGACACCAGTACTAAACAACATGGATAAAGTCTTGCTCAAAGAAACAACACTTGGCACTTGTGGGAATCAAACCCGCTACCTCTTGATATCAAATCTGATGCTTTAACACTGCACCACAGCACAATCTTGAACAATTTTGGTAGGGGTCCACTAGATGAAGCTTCATACCAAATTTCAGACCTGAACCTTTTTTAAGGTTTTCCCTTTAAGTCTATGTAATACAGGTGGACCCCGGGGCCCCAGCCATTTTTGGCCCAAAGGCTATAATTTGAACAATTTTGGTAGAGGTCCAATAGATGAAGCTTCGTACCAAATCTGAAAGACCTGGGCCTAGAAGATTTAAAGGTTTTTCCTATGAATGTCTATGTAAAACATGTGGGCCCCAAGGCAGGGCCATTTTTGGCCTCAAGACTATAATTTGAACAATCTTGGTAGAGATCTTCTGGATGATCTCTACCAAGATTGTTCAAATTATAATCTTGGGTGATATCAACTTGATGATGCTTTATACCAAATATCAAAGACCCGAGCCTTATGGTTTCAGACAAGAAGATTTTTAAAGATTTTCCCTATATAAACCTACGTAAAACATGTGGGTCCCGAGGCATGGCTCAAGTCCCGAGGCTTCATACCAAATATCAAAGACCTGGGCCTTGTGGTTTCAGAGAAGAAGATTTTTTAAGTTTTCAGTTTTGCTCCTGTGTCCTGGATGTGCAATGGACCAAAACCATTTGAACAACTTTGAAAGAAGACCAACTAAGGATCATTCCTGTGAAGTTTGGTCAAAATCTGATCAGTGGTTTAGGAGGAGAGGTCATTTGAAGAAATTGTTTACGGATGCACACGGACGCACTGATACTTGCACTTACTGACAATGAACAAAATGTGATCACAAAGGCTCACCTTGTCACTATGTGACAGGTGAGCTAAAAATTGACTTGACTCCCTTATATGACAAGCTTTGGACCCCAACAACAGCATTAAAAATGAGCCGGTGCATAACAAAACCTACAATAAGACTGATGTGACTTGGACATACTCAAATCAACCTGCACACCCATCCACTATGCTTATGTCTTTTTGCATATATATTAGCCTAGAGCAGGTACATGCAATCAGTGAAGACTCTGATCAGACCACGCAAATGCACAGGCTGATCTGATTCTTTGCTGGTCACTCAAGACTTCTTGTAGATTTTCTCATGTGCTGGCTCAAATATAAGTTGTGGTGTGTAACACTTTCATCAACCAAAGTCTTACTTGTAGGGTTGTGTAGGTCCTGGAAATGTGTGCTCACAGATACCATATCTGTTTCCACTGACAATTTCAGTTCTCCATTATGATTAGCTGATAATGTCTGAAATAGATAATTACAGATCAAGATTTGTTTCCTCAGGAGCAAATTCTTTCCTTTAAGAGTTGACCCCTATTGACATGGGAGACAAAAATGTTTTTGCAGGAGTTGCCTCCCCTGAAGGTGTATCCATTCCCCTTAACCCTTGTCCTGCTGAGCCCGGATATGTCTTATTTTCAAACAATGAAGATCCAGATCAGATGGCTTCTGAAGAAGCCATCTGATCAGGATCTTCATTGTTTGACATTCAGCTCATTAATTTGTTGCAATAATTTGCATCAAGTGTTCTGATTGGCTGATAATCAGTAGTGGGTGTGGCATATATAAATATTCAGCAAGGTCAAGGGTTAAGTTCAAGTGATTTTTCATCAAAATCTTTCTCATTATGCACATTGGTAACACTCATGTTTAATGGACCTCCATGGCCTAGAGGGTAAGAGTGCTGACTCTTGATCATTAGGTTTCTCATAGCTGTGGTTCGAGCCTCGCTCAGGTCACATGTGAGATGCCATGTTCTGCAATGGAAGGTTAGATGTTTTTTCTCTGAGAACACCAGTTTTTGTCACCTCTGATTAATGCAAGTAATTCAGACACGAACAATCTGCCCCAAATCCAAACTTGTCCTAGATTTTATGGTTGTCCTCATAATCTACTAGTTTGATGATTTGTTTGTTTGTTTTTTTTTAATCGGAGGTTAACGTCTCCGTCAACACTATTTAGGTCATTTTGGAGATGTTGCTTCCAATTTTGTGGGACTGTTACCCGACATTGTGGTGAAATGACAATTCAAGCCCTGCCGCCCAATGAAACCAGAAATATGCATTGGACGATCTGACTCATACCACTTTGCCTGGGCAGGCTTAGTCCTTCGAAGCGGTTTACCTGCACTTGTGTGTGGTCAGGTTCAACTATGCCTGGAAGCACCATGCAGCCCAATCTATTTCTCCAAGCCCTGATGGGCGGGGGCAAAGCTAGTTTGATAAGCATCCAATCAAAAATAAAATAGCTATTGCCCGGACAACAAAATTAAATGACAAACGACGAACGGACGGACAGATGGACCACAGAAAACACACCATAATATAAACTGACAGCAGCTCGCAAAAAAAACACAGACTAAAAAACACTCATGTTTAGATGGTACTACACCTATGGTAAAGATACAATTTGTAACTTCAAAGTTTGATCCTTTCATTGCAAAATACATAATCTATGGACAAGAGCTGTTCAACAATTAACCCTTTTTGTACCAAATGGAGTCTTCCTCCTTATACATGGCACAAATCTATTTCGAAATATAGGGGTGTCAGGTTATGTTTTCTTCAAAACTTGTTTGGAAAATGGCTAAACATTTTGCAAACAGTGTGTCCCTGATCAGATGCCGCAGAATGCGGCATCTGATCTGGGCTTGCACTATTTGCCAACTAGACAGAGTGCCCAGTGGGGCACGTATACCCCCGGCCAGGGCCATCGCCTCAGCTGAAACAAGAACTACAAAGGGAAATAACTCTAAAAGCCCTGACCCCTTGGCCCTTATTTTCTTTCCCACAATACAAGTAGTCATACTGATCATGTGTGCAAAATTTCAAGTTTCTATGTGAAGCAGTTCCTGAGATATCTTTGACACAAAATAATTGTTTACGGACACACAGACAGACGGAAAAGACAAAAACTATATACCCCTATTGCATATTTCGTATGCCGGGGGTATAAGTACCAATTTGGGGTTTCCAGTACAAAAAGGGTTAATGCTCTTCATTATAAAACATTTTGCAAACAGTGTCGGCCCTGATCAGATGCCGCATTCTGCGGCATCTGATCTGGGCTTGCACTGTTTGCCAATTACCCATTTTGGGGTTTCCAGTAAAAAAAATGGTTAATGCTCTTCAGACTTCATTATAAACATTTTTTTCTAACAAATGGTTAAATAACATGCAATAGCATATCTGGTTCATTAACTCAAAGGACAATCACCAGGGAAACTTCTATAAAATGAATAAACTAGAAATGTGTCCAGACGACACAGATGCCCCCGCCAAGGGCCCCGCCTCACCCCGAAAATCCATGTTGCAACAAAATTTTCTAAGTGTGTGACCTTTCATCAGGAACATTTTTGAGAAGTTATATTGAAATTGGTGAAAAAATGTAAGCGCTAGAGCAATGACAAAGTTTTTCTAAAAATATCCACAGTGACCTTGACCTTGAAAGTCTAACTCGCTCGAGGTATTGTCATAAGGAACATTTGTGTGAAATTATATTGAAACCAGTGAAGAAATGCAGGCACTAGAGCGATGACAAAGTTTTTCTAAAAATAGCCACAGTGACCTTGACCTTGAAAGTCCAAATGGCTCGAGATATTGTCATAAGGAGCATTTGTGTGAAGTTATATTGAAATCGGTGAAGAAATGTAAGCGCTAGAGCGATGACAAAGTTTTTCTAAAAATAGCCACCTTGACCTTGAGGCTATGACCTTGAAAGTCGAACTCGCTCGAGATATTTTTATAAGGAACATTTGTGTGAAGTTATATTGAAATTGGTGAAGAAATGTAGGCGCTAGAGCGATGACAAAGTTTTTTTAAAAATAGCCACAGTGACCTTGACCTTGAGGTCATGACCTTGAAAGTCAAACTCGCTCGAGATATTGTCATAAGGAATATTTGTGTGAAGTTATATTGAAATCATTGAAGAAATATAGACGCTAGAGCTATGTTGTGCGAGGGGATAATTAAAAATTTTTAAGTCTGTGACCTTGACCTTGAGGTCATAGGCATGGGTGGGGGTATTGCTGAATAAACATTGTACCTATATGTATCATCATATGAACCAAAGCCATCATAAAAGTTCTACAAATACCTTAACTGGAGTCTTTAACATGGAAAATTTCTAAGTCCATGACCTTGACCTTGAGGCCATGGGCATGGGTGGGGGTATCGCTGAATAAAACTTTGGACCTATATCTATAATCATACCAAATATGAACCAATTCCATCGAATGGTTTGGAAAATATGAGTTCTAAAATGTTGGAGTCTACCTGTTACAAAAACCTTAACCTGAGTCTTTAACATTGAAAATTTCTAAGTCTGTGACCTTGACCTTGAGGTCACAGGCATGGGTGGGGGTATTGCTTAATAAAACTTTGGACCTATATCTATCATCATACCAAAGATGAACCAGTTCCATCAAATGGTTAGGAAAATATGAGTTCTAAAAGTTCAGGCTCTACCTGTTACAAAAACTTTAACCTGAGGTTACAGGATCACGTACGTACGTACGTACGTACGTACGTACACACACACGTACAGACGGACGTACACATGTACGCACGTACCCACGTACGGAAAACCCAAAAACTATATGCCGGGGGCATAAAAACGTTTTTTGATCTTTCTCAATGAAAGCAACATTATCACTAAAAGTACATTGTGCTTTTGTTCTAGTCCCTTCTTTATTTGTGAATCACATGTACTATTAATGAAGTAAGTACATTTAACGGCCCCAGCCCATAGGGGCTTGGAGAAATATATGGGCTGCATGATGCTTCCACGCAGAGCTGAATCCGGCCCGCACACTCGTACTGGTAAACCGCTTAGAGGATCTAAGCCTGTCCAGGAACCGCGGTGCCAGGCGGACCGTCCATGCTAATAAACCCTATTGGTTTCATTGGGCGACAGGGCTTGAGATGTCATTTCATCTCATTGTCGGGTAAAAGTCCCACAAAATTGGAAGCAACTTCTCCAAAATGACCTTTACAGTGTTGACGGGGACGTTAAACCTCAAATCAAACAAACAAAAAGTACATTTAACCCTTATCTTGCTGTTCACGACAACCCTTATCTTTGCAAACAGCGTAGATCCAGATCAGATGGCTTCTGAAGAAGCAATGTGATCAGGATCTACACTGTTTGGCATTCAGTTTATGAATTTGTAGCAATAAATTACATCAAGTAATTTGATTGGTTGATAGACAGAAATGGGTGTGGCTTAAATGAATATTCAGCAAGATAAGGGTTGAGAAATGAAATTTATTTTTCTGCAGTTCATGGAAGTATGAACGCAGTGGGTCGCGTGCAAAGTAAATGAACCCCAAAGGGTTCATGTAAACTTTGCTATAAACCCACTGTTGTTCATACTTTCATGAAAAGCAGAAAAATTAAGTTTTTTTTTTTTTATATTTACATTATTTGCCCCATATCACTGGGCAAAAAAATGCTTGTAGGGCAAACTTTTATAACTGAAATATATTTACACGCTGTTTTTCTAAAAAGAGCGAGCAGCGATGACGTCATCAATGCCCCTAGAGAACAATGGTTTAGAATGACGTCACTTAACGTCACTGAAAATCATGTGACTCGATGCGTTCATGGAAGTATGAACGCAATTGTTTTCTATAGGTTTACATTAGACTTTACACTGGAAATGTAAATATGTATGCTTAACCCTTATCCCGTTGGAAACGACAACCCCTACCTTTGCAAACAGTGTAGAATCAGATCAGATGGCTTCTTCACTGAAGAATCCATCTGATCAGAATCTTTACTGTTTGTATTAAATGATTCCAATTTTTATCAAGCAATTTGATTGACTACATCACGAAGACACGCCTATATAATTTTGACACCCTTGAACCAATAAAACTGGGGTTTACAGGGATAAAGCTTATTTTTCTTATTTCTGCCCCACAATCTATATTTTGAGCATAAATAAGAAAAATATCACAATTTTTCATCTAAAAAATTTCACAATCTATATTTTGAGCATAAATAAGAAAAACATCACAATTTTTCATCTAAAAAATTTCACAATCTATATTTTGAGCATAAATAAGAAAAATATCACAATTTTTCATCTAAAAAATTTCACAATCTATATTTTGAGCATAAATAAGAAAAATATCACAATTTTTCATCTAAAAAATTTCAGTTTTCAGAGGTAAAGTTTACAATGTATTTGTATAGGTGTGTTGTCGAAATGGATAGTCAGAAATAGGTGTGGCGAATCAATTTTTTCAGCAGGATAAGTGTTAAACCAAATACATGCAAACATGACCATGTATTTCATCATTTTATCATATGACGTCCCATCTGAGAGTGTAATAACACCATGTAATGAATTCCGTAATCCACTAGTGGATTAAATATGCAAATTAGTAAGATACGTCCCATAACATAACATGTAAGACGTCTTTAATGTATATGGACTGATATAAAGAGACATAAATGAGTCATCATATTAACAAAGAAACCCACTTTATATAAAGAAAACTTGGTTAACCTGGGTAGTCATTATATTTTCTTATTTCGGCTTCAAAACATAGGTTATGGGTGCGTTTACAAATGGTGGAATATTGACATTTTTGTACAAAAATCTTGAACTGAAAGCATTTTAAATGTCATATGATAAACAGAATCTTGCATTAATACGCATGTTTTATTGAATTTATTAAACTCGTTGAGGAAAATGGATAAAATGCCCAGCAAAGCCTCACATTTTATCCATTTTCCTCAACTTGTTTAATAAATTCAATAATACATGAACGCTCATGTAAGATCCTCTACATGTCAGTAATCAACCCATCTTGGACTGTAAAGTATACCTTTGCTAAACGCAGGTGCAACTAAAAACAGGAATCCCTTATGATATGGTTTTGTTTGTTTGTATTGGAGTTTAACGGCCCAGTCAACAATATTTAGGTCAGACAAAGGGAGACCAGACAAAGGGAGATAAGACATAGAAGAGACAATGAAAGAGATGAAAGTGAGGGACAAAGAAGAAAATGAATGGCAGTGAAGAAACTCAAGAAATCACAACACTGCCCCTTTACCCTTACCTGCTGCAAGGATCGCAGGCCTGGTCAATTGTAAGCCAGTATCAATAAGATGAGCCAATGATGCAAGATACACTGTTCTTACAAATACTATATCTAATACTCTGGTATACCGGTATTTGCTGGAAATAAATGAGTAGATACTTACATTTTTTTTCAGCTAAAATATTAGCGTAATTATTTTTTGCAATGTAAAATGATACAAGTTTTAACTTTATGTTAACTACTAGCTTTGAACAACTGGGTCATGATGCTTAAGGGTAATGGGAACACCTGGCAGATTTTTCTGCTATTTTTCAAAGGGATACAACTTTTGGGACTTCCTGCTCGCTTTTCTACAAGCCCTGTCCCATTGAAAAAGGGGTCTTCTCTTAAAGGAAAGAATTTGCTTCTCAGAAGCAAATTCTTTCCTTTAAGAGTTGACCCATATTGACATGGGATACAAAATTACTTTTGCAAGAGTTCCAAGGTGTTCCCATTCCCCTTCAGGGGCAATATTTCACTTTGTGTGACACTATCTTCTCTCAAAAAATAGGGTATGAGAAAGCTGAAAATGAGTATATATGTGTAGCTTCATACATACCAGACAATTGCTGAGATTTTTCATCTTGTCTACAACGTTCTTCAGCAGTTTCAACTGAGGCATAGCAATACTGACCTACAAATACATTAGCAATGCCTGACAAATCCATTGCCCAGCTGCCTTGGACAAGTCCAAATTTTGGCTTGGCAAGTGATTTTTTATTTCACTTGCACAGAAGATGTATAGAATATACAGTGGGACTTCAATGGCTCGAACACCGATAGCTCGTTTACAATGGCTGAGTCGAACCCGTTCTTGAGTCCCTAGGGAATTCCTCTACATAAGAAGAAGTGTGGGACAATTACGGTGATTTTCGACTTTTATCTTGCAAATGTATGCTGTGTGTACTCATTAGAATCGCCTCAATGAGGCGATTCGAATGAGTACACACAGCATACATTTTTCATTATAGAACCCAGAAAAAGATGTCCTAAGGTATGTCGTTATCCCCCTGGTATTAGCCCTCAGTGGCTCGAACTACCCCTGTCTTGAACAGATTTTCATAATCCCAAAGGTGTTTGAGCAATTGAAGTTTGACTGTACATGTATAGGGAATATTCTAATTCTAAACCATTTTCAAGATGCTGTGGACTGCGGGGCAAGTGGTTAAAACTTTGATTTGTCAGGCCCTGCATTAGATTAACACACCCACAAAACAGATTGGTACACTTTAACTCTGTTAAACAAGCATGCAATTGCAAGAAAAACACCTGAACTGGTTGCTTAAGGGGAATGGGAACACCTTGCAGATTTTTCCGCCATTTTTCAAAGGGAGACAAATATCGGGACTTCCTGTTCAGTTTTCTATAAGCCCTGTCCCACTGAAAAAGGGGTCTACTCTTAAAGGAGCAAATTCTTTCCTTAAAGAGTTCAACCCTATTGATATGGGAGTCATAAATACTTTTGCAGAAGTTGCCTCCCCTGATGGTGTTCCCGTTCTCCTTCAAGGAGATGGTTGTTCAACATAGGGATATGTCTGAGATGATATACATACATGTATATATGGACTGATATAAACAAACATAACTGAGTCATCATATTAACAAATGCATGCAATAAACAAACCCCACTTTATTTAAAAACTAGAAATGTGTCCAGACGACACAGATGCCCCTGCCAAGGGCAAGGGCCCCGCCTCACCCCGCAAATCCATGTTGCAACAAAATTTTTTAAGTGTGTGACCTTGACCTTGAGGTCATGGGCAGGGTCGTTGGTTTTGTTGAATGAGACTTGGGACCTGTATCTATCATCATTCCAAATATGAAGCCAATCTATAAATATGAGCCCTAAAACTTTAAAAGCATAATAAGACTAAGTCTGTGACCCTGACCTTGAGGTCAGGGGTGGGGGTATATACAACTTTGGACCTGTAACTATCATCATACCAAATATGAAGCAAATCTATATGGTTTGGTGAGTATGAGCTCTTAATAAACTTTAAATAAAAAAAATTCTTTTTCTGTGACCTTGACCTTTAGGGCATGTGCATGGGTGGGGGTATTGGACCAGTATCAATCATCATACCAAATATAAACGTAATTCATCATACGATTTGGAAAATATAAACTCTTAAAATATCTTAAGTAAAAATTTCTAAGTCTGTGACCTTGACCTTGAGCTCATGGGCATGGGTGGGGGTATGGCTGAATAAAATGGACAGGTATCTAACATCATACAATATATAAACTCAATCCATCTTACGATTTGGAAAATATCAACACTTAAAATATCTAATTAAAAATCTGTGACCTTGACCTTGAAGCCATAGACATGAATGGGGGTATTGCCAAATAAACATTTGGACCTGTATCTATCATCATAGCATATATAAGCCAAATCCATAATATGATTTGGAAAATTTGAGCTCTTTAAAATCTTTAACATTAAAATTGTCTAAGTCTGTGTCCTTGACCTTGAGGTCATAGGCATGGGTGGGGGTACTGCTGAATAAAACATTGTACCTATATCTATCATCATATGAACCAAAGCCATCATAAAAGTTCAGGTTCTACCAGGTACAAATACCTTAATTGGAGTCTTTAACATGGAAAATTTCTAAGTCCATGACCTTGACCTTGAGGCCATGGGCATGGGTGGGGGTACCGCTGAATAAAACTTTGGACCTATATCTATAATCATACCAAATATGAACCAATTCCATCAAATGGTTTGGAAAATATGAGTTCTAAAATGTTCAAGTCTACCTGTTACAAAAACCTTAACCTGAGTCTTTAACATTGAAAATTTCTAAGTCTGTGACCTTGACCTTGAGATCACAAGCATGGGTGGGGGTATTGCTTAATAAAACTTTGGACCTATATCTATCATCCACTAGATGAAGCTTCACACCAAATATCAAAGAACTGGGCCTTGTGGTTTCAGAGAAGAAGATTTTTTAAGTTTTCGGTGAAAAAAATCAATTTTTGGCGCCTGTGACCTAGATGTGCAGCACACCAGAACCATTTGAACAACTTTGAAAGGGGTCCACCTAAGGATCATTCCTGTGAAGTTTGATCAAAATCCGATCAGTGGTTTAGGAGGAGATGTCGTTTGAAGAAATTGTTTACGCGCGGATGACAGACAAAAAGTGATCCTAATATAAAACACAAGAGGGCCATGATGGCCCAGGATCGCTCACCTGATTCATAGAGTAACAAGTGGGCCCCGGGCAGGGCCACTATTGACCCCAGGGCTATAATGTGCATAATGTTGAGGGAGGTCTAAATAGGTGAAGCTTCATACCAAATATCAACAAAGGCTATAATTTGAACAATCTTGGCGATGGTCCACTAGATGAAGCTACACAACAAATATCAAAAACCTGGGCCTTGCGGTTTCAGAGAAGAAGATTTTTTTAAAGATATTCCCTATATAAGCCTATGTAAAACCAAATGGCCCAATGGTGGGGGCATTTTTGGCCTCAGGGCTATAATTTAAACAATCTTGATAGAGATTCACTAGATGAAGCTTCACACCAAATATCAAAGACCTGGGCCTTGCAGTTTCAGAGAAGAAGATTTTTAAAGATTTCCCTATATAAGTCCATGTAAAACCAAAGGGTCTCGGCGCGGGGGCATTTTTAGCCCCAGGGCTATAATTTGAACAATCTTGATAGTGGTCCACTATATGAAATTTCACAACAAATATCAAAGATGCAGGCCTTATGGTTTCACAGAAGAAGATTTTTAAAGATTTTCCCTATACAGGTCTATGTAAAACCAAAGGGCCCCCGAGGTGGGGGCATTTTTGGTCTCAAGGCTTTAATTTGAACAATCTTGGTAGAGGTCCACTAGATGAAGCTTCATACCAAATATCAAAGACCTAGGCCTTGTTGTTACAGAGAAGAAGATTTTTCAAGATTTTCCCTATATAAGTATATGTAAAACCAAAGGGCCCCAGAGTGAGGACATTTTTGGCACCAGGGCTATTATTTGAACAATCTTGGTAGAGGTCCACAAGATGAAGCTTCATACCAAATATCAAAGACCTGGGCCTTGCGGTTTCAAAGAAGAAGATTTTTAAAGATTTTCCCTAAATTAGCCTATGTAAAACCAAAGGGCCCAGGGGCGGGGACATTTTTGGCCCCAGCACTATAATTTGAACAATCTTGGTAGGGGTCCACCAGATGAAGCTTCTTACCAAATAGCAAAGACATGGGCCTTGCGGTTTCAGAGAAGAAAATTTTTAAAGATTTTCCCTATATAAGCCCATGTAACACCAAAGGGCCCGGAGCGGGGCATTTTTAGCCCCACCCATATATTTTGAACAATCTTGGTAGGGGTCCACTAGATGAAGCTTCATACCAAATATCAAAGACCTGGGCCTTGCGGTTTTAGAGAAGATGATTTTTTAAAGAGTTTCCCTATATAAGCCTATGTAAAACCAAAAGGCCCGGGGGCAGGGGCATTTTTTGCCCCAGCACAATAATTTGAACAATCTTGATAGGGGTCCACTAGATGAAGCTTCATGCCAAATATCAAAGACCTAAGCCTTGCAGTTTCAGAGAAGAAGATTTTTAAAGATTTTCCCTATAAGCCCATGCAAAACCAAAGGGCCCCAGGGTGGGGGCATTTTTGCGCCCAGCACTATAATTTGAACAATCTTGGTAAGAGTCCACTAGATGAAGCTTCTTTGTAGGGGTCCACTAGATAAAGCTTCATACCAAATAGCAAAGACCTGGGCCTTGCGGTTTCAGAGAAGAAGATTTTTAAAGAGTTTCCCTATATAAGCCCATGTAAAACAAGAGGGCCCCGGGGCAGGGGGCATTTTTGGCCCCAGCACTATAATTTGAACAATCTTGGTAAGAGTCCACTAGATGAAGCTTCATACCAAATATCAAAGACCTGGGCCTTGCGGTTTTAGAGAAGAAGATTTTTTAAAGATTTTCCCTATATAAGCCTATGTAAAACCAAAGGGCCCAGGGGCGGGGGCATTTTTGGCCCCAGCACAATAATTTGAACAATCTTGGTAGGGGTCCACTAGATGAAGCTTCATACCAAATATCAAAGACCTAGGCCTTGCAGTTTCAGATCAGAAGATTTTTAAAGATTTTCCCTATATAAGCCCATGCAAAACCAAAGGGCCCCAGGGCGGGGACATTTTTGGGCCAAGCACTATAATTTGAACAATCTTGGTAGGGGTCCACTAGATGAAGCTTCATACCTGAACCATTTGAACAACTTTGAAAGAGGACTACCTAAGGACCATTCCTGTGAAGTTTGGTCAAAATTCGATCAGTGGTGTAGGAGGAGATGTCGTTTGAAGAAATTGTTTACGCACGGATGACAGACAAAAAGTGATCCTAATATAAAACACAAGAGGGCCATGATGGCCCTGGATCGCTCACCTGATCCATTGTGTAACAAGTGGGCCCCAGAGAGGGCCATCATTGGCCCCAGGGCTTTAATGTGCATAATGTTGAGGGAGGTCTTAAAGGTGAAGCTTCATATCAAACATCAACAAAGGCTATAATTTGAACAATCTTGGCAAAGGTCCACTAGATGACGCTTCACATCAAATATCAAAGACCTGGGCTTTGCGGTTTCAGAGAAGAAGATTTTTTTTTAAAAGATATTCCCTACATAAGCCTATGCAAAACCAAATGGCTCCGGGGCTATATAAATCTATGTAAAACCAAGGGCCCCGGGTTGGGGGCATTTGTGGCCCCAGGGCTAAAATTTGAACAATCTTGGTAGAGGTCCACTAGATAAAGCTCCACACTAAATATCAAAGGCCTTGGCCTTGCAGTTTCAGAGAAGATTTTTAAAGATTTCCCTATATATGTCTATGTAAAACCAAAGGGCCCTGGAACGGGGACATTTTTGGTATAAGGGCTATAATTAGAATAATCTTGATAGAGGTCCACTAGTTGCAGCTTCATACCAAATATAGAAGACCCAGGCCTTGTGGTTTCAGAGAAGAAGATTTTTAAAGATTTTCCCTATATTAGTCTATGTAAAACCATAGGGCCCCAGAGTGGGGGCATTTTTGGCCCCAGGGCTATAATTTGAACAATCTTGGTAGAGGTCCATTAGATGAAGCTTCATACCGAATATCAAAGTCCTGGGCCTTGTGGTTTCAGAGAAGAAGAATTTTAAAGATTATCTCTATATATAAGCCTATGTAAAACCAAAAGGCCCCCGGGCGGGACCACTTTTGGCCCAAGCACTATAATTTGAATCACCTTGGTAGGGGTCCTTTAGAAGAAGCTTCATACCAAATATAAAAGTCCTGGGCCTTGTGGTTTCAGAGAAGAAGATTTTTTAAGATTTTCCCTATATAAGTCTACATAAAACCAAAGGGCCCCGGAGCGGGGGCATTTTTGGCCCAAGGGCTATTATTTATACAATCTTGGTAGGGGTCCACTAGATGAGCTTCATACCAAATATCAAAGTCCTGGGCCTTGCGGTTTCAGAGAAGAAGATTTTTAAAGATTTTCCCTATATAAGCCTATGTAAAACCAAAGGGCCCCGGGGCGGGGGCATTTTTTGCCCCAGCACTATAATTTGAATCAACTTGGTAGGGGATCACTAGATGAAGCTTCATACCAAATATATAAGACCTGGGCCTTGCGGTTTCAGAGAAGAAGATTTTAAAAGATTTTCCCTATATAAGCCAATGTAAAAAGAAAGGGCCCTGTGGCGGGGGCATTTTTTGTCCCAGCACTTTTATTTGAACAATCTTGGTAGGGGTTCACTAGATGAAGCTTCATACCAAATACCAAAGTCCTGGGCCTTGTGGTTTCAGAGAAGAAGATTTTTAAAGATTTTCCCTATATAAGCCTATGTAAAACCAAAGGGCCCCGGGGCGGGGGCATTTTTGGCCCAAGGGCTATAATTTGAATAATCTTGGTAGAGGTCCATTAGATGAAGCTTCGTTCTAAATATCAAAGTCCTGGGCATTGCGGTTTCAGAGAAGAAGATTTTTAAAGATTTTCCCTATATAAGCCTATGTAAAACCAAAGGGCCCCGGGACGGGGGCATTTTTTGCCCCAGCACTATAATTTGAACAATCTTGGTAGGGGTCCACTAGATGAAGCTTCATACCAAATATCAAAGTCCTGGGCCTTGTGGTTTCAGAGAATAAGATTTTTAAAGATTTTCCCTATATAAGTCTATGTAAAATCAAAGGGCCCCGGGGCGGGGGCATTTTTAGCCCAAGGGCTATAATTTGAACAATCTTGGTAGAGGTCCATTAGATGAAGATTCGTTCTAAATATCAAAGTCCTGGGCCTTGCGGTTTCAGAGAAGAAGATTTTCAAAGATTTTCCCTATATAAGCCTATGTAAAACCAAAGGGCCCCGGGACGGGGGCATTTTTGGCCCCAGCACTATAATTTGAACAATCTTGGTAGGGGTCCACTAGATGAAGCTTCATACCAAATATCAAAGTCCTGGGCCTTGTGGTTTCAGAGAAGAAGATTTTTAAAGATTTTCCCTATATAAGTCTATGTAAAACCAAAGGGCCCCGGGGCGGGGGCATTTTTGGCCCAAGGGCTATAATTTGAACAATCTTGGTAGGGGTCCACTAGATGAAGCTTCATACCAAATATCAAAGTCCTGGGCCTTGCGGTTTCAGAGAAGAAGATTTTTAAAGATTTTCCCTATATAAGCCTATGTAAAGTAGAAGTAAAACAAAGATCAGGAATTGATACAACTAACTTACTCCACCCATAAAAGACACCAAAGGGAAAGAAATACAAACATTAAGCGACCAGACCATAATGGAAACCTAAACAAAGGAAGGCCATAAGGACAGTTACTTTCCCACAAAATGGCCATATGGCCATCCAAAATTAAAAGACACAAGTGATACACACAGTAAGTAACAAACAACAACATAAATAAATCGCCACAGAAGAGCCGCCTTGGAACGGTCAGTGGAAGATTTCCACTGGGGGGCTTAAATCGATTTTACGTAAAACCAAAGGGCCCCGGGACGGGGGCATTTTTGGCCCCAGCACTATAATTTGAACAATCTTGGTAGGGGTCTACTAGATGAAGCTTCATACCAAATATCAAAGTCCTGGGCCTTGTGGTTTCAGAGAAGAAGATTTTTAAAGATTTTCCCTATATAAGCCAATGTAAAACCAAAGGGCCCTGTGGCGGGGGCATTTTTTGTCCCAGCACTTTTATTTGAACAATCTTGGTAGGGGTTCACTAGATGGAAGCTTCATACCAAATATCAAAGTCCTGGGCCTTGTGGTTTCAGAGAAGAAGATTTTTAAAGATTTTCCCTATATAAGCCTATGTAAAACCAAAGGGCCCCGGGACGGGGGCATTTTTGGTCCCAGCACTATAATTTGAACAATCTTGGTAGGGGTCCACTAGATGAAGCTTCATGCCAAATATAAAAGACCTGGGCCTTGCGGTTTCAGAGAAGAAGATTTTTCAAGTTTTCGGTGAAAAAAATCTATTTTTGGCTCCTGTGACCTATATGTGCAAACAACAACATAAATAATTCGCCACAGAAGAGCCGCCTTGGAACGGTCAGTGGAAGATTTCCACTGGGGGGCTTAAATCGATTTTACGTAAAACCAAAGGGCCCCGGGACGGGGGCATTTTTGGCCCCAGCACTATAATTTGAACAATCTTGGTAGGGGTCCACTAGATGAAGCTTCATTCCAAATATCAAAGCCCTAGGCCTTGTGGTTTCAGAGAAGATTTTTTAAGTTTTTGGTGAAAAAATTCTATTTTTGGTTCCTGTGACCTAGATGTGCAACGGACCAGAACCATTTGAACAACTTTGAAAGGGGACCACCTAAGGATCATTCCTGTGAAGTTTGGTCAAAATCTGATCAGTGGTTTAGGAGGAGATATCGTTTAAAGAAATTGTTTACGCACGGACGCATGCACGACAGACGACGGACAAAGAGTGATCCCAAATGCTCACCTCATCACTACTTGACGGTGAGCTTACAAGAGGGCCATGATGACCCTGGATTGCTCACCTGATCCATAGAGAAACAAGTGGGCCCTGGGGAGGGCCATTATTGACCCCAGGGTTATAATGTGCATAATGTTGAGGGAGGTCTAAAAAGGTGAAGCTACACACCAAATATCAAAGACCTGGGCCTAATGGTTTCAGAGAAGAAGATCTTTTTAAAGATATTCCCTACATAAGCCTATGTCAACCCAAATGGTCCCGGGGGGGGGGGGGGGGGGGGGGGGGCATTTTTGGCCTCAGGGCTGTAATTTAAACAATCTTGACAGAGGTCCACTAGATGTAGTTTCACACCAAATATCAAAGACCTGGGCCTTGCTGTTTCAAAGGTGGGGTGGGGGCATTTTTGGCCCCAGGGCTATGATTTGAACAATCTTGGTAGAGGTCCACTAGCTGAAGCTTCATACCAAATATCAAAGACCTAGGCCTTGTGGTTTCAGAGAAGATTTTTCAAGATTTTCCCTATATAAGTCTATGAGTCTATGTAAAACCGAAGGGCAACAAGGCGGGGGCATTTTTGGTCTCAGGGCTATGATTTGATCAATCTTGGTAGAGGTCCACTAGCTGAAGCTTCATACCAAATATCAAAGACCTAGGCCTTGTGGTTTCAGAGAAGAAGATTTTTCAAGATTTTCCCTATATAAGTCTATGAGTCTATGTAAAACCAAAGGGCCCCGGAGCGGGGGCATTTTTGGTCCCAGGGCTATAATTTGAGCAATCTTGGTAGAGGTCCACAAGATGAAGCTTCATACCAAATATCAAAGACCTGGGCCTTGCAGTTTCAGAGAAGAAGTTTTTTAAAGATTTTGCCTACATAAGCCTATGTAAAACCAAAGGGCCTTGGGGTGGGGGCATTTTGGCCCCAGCACTATAATTTGAACAATCTTGGTAGGGGTCCACTAGATGAAGCTTCTGCCCAAATATCAAAGACCTGGTCCTTGCGGTTTCAGAGAAGAAGATTTTTAAAGATTTTCCCTATATAAGCCCATGTAAAATCAAAGGGCCCAGGGGCGGGGGCATTTTTGGCCCCAGCACTATAATTTGAACAATATTGGTAGGGGTCCACTAGATGAAGCTTCATACCCAATATCAAAGATCTGGGCCTTGCAGTTTCAGAGTAGAAGATTTTTTAAAGATTTTCCCTATATAAGCCCATGTAAAACCAAAGGGCCCCGGGGCGGGGGCATTTTTGGTCCCAGCACTATAATTTGAACAATCTTGATAGGGGTCCACTAGATGAAGCTTCATGCCAAATATAAAAGACCTGGGCCTTGCGGTTTCAGAGAAGAAGATTTTTTAAGTTTTTGGTGAAAAAAATCTATTTTTGGCTCCTGTGACCTATATGTGCAACGGACCGGAACCATTTGAACAACTTTGAAAGGGGGCCATCTAAGGATCATTCCTGTGAAGTTTGGTCAAAATCCGATCAGTGGTTTAGGAGGAGATGTCGTTTGAAGAAATTGTTTATGCACGCACGGACGGACGGATGGACGGATGCACGGACACACGCACGCACGGACGCACGACGGACAAAAAGTGATCCCAAAAGCTCACCTCGTCACTACGTGACGGTGAGCTAAAAATATATAGATCATATAGACAAATGACCCTAAATGGTCATTTTTCGAAGTAAGTGCTCACCAGTAAACTATTTTTAGTTAAGAGTAATCTTGGTCATGCACCCACTGCTCTGAAATTGAGCACAATACTCACATCAAACTGTGGCACAGATGGTTCCTGGTATTCCTCCCACAACCTACGTGGCACCACATTTACTGGTATATCATGCACCACCACACGGGAATGTGGACCCAAAGTTGGCTGAAACATTATAATACAGGTTTTATTCTGCAGTGTATAAAAAGGAAAACACACAATAAAATCAAAGCACTGAAAGAACTAATGAGACAATTTTCTTTTGATTTGTATGTTGTTGCTGGTTATAGCCCCAGACAAGGGTGGGTATCCAGAAGATTTTTGTTGTTTTTTTCAATTCAACACTAAAACATACGTTATGGGTACTCATTAGGCGAGGCATTTCTAATGAGTACCCACAACATATGTTTTTCAGGCTGAAATATGAAAAATACTAGTATTTTGGGGATGAAAAATGGGCCTTAGCTAAGGGTGATCTGTTCTTTAACCCTTGTCCTGCTGAATATTCATATATGCCACACCCACTACCGATTATCAACCAATCAGATTACTTGATGCAAATTATTACAAAAAATTCACAATTGGAATGACAATGTAGATCCTGATCAGATGGCTTCTTCAGAAGCCATCTGATCTGGATCTACTTTGTTTCAAAGAAAAGGCAAATCCGGGCCCAGAAGAACAAGGATTAACCCTTATTTTCCTATACTTTAAGCAGACAGGTAATCTTTGATCAAATTATGTGTGTCACATGGAAATCAGTAATACAACTCCAGCTTGTATATATAACTTACCGTAAAATCCAAAAATATGAGACACCTTGAATGAGGACTTGCTGTAATTCTAAAATTTGAACAAATTTATTTCTTGATCCAGCAATGAGTCCTAAAGGTGCAGATGGAACGGCAAACAGTTTAGACCCTGATCAGACTGCTCTGGGTTTGCACTGTTTGCTTAGGACTATCTGTCCCAATACTTAGGTACAGATGTAATTGCTGCCTATCAATTCACCAACTGAATAACAAACAGTGAAGATCCAGATCAGATGGCGAAGGAGTTACACTGTTGGCAAAGGCAGAGCATATCCTGGTCCAGTAAGACAAGCGTTTACAATTAATGAACTAGAATTTGTTTTTCTACAAAACACAGATGTCTCCCCGGTTTTTGACCTCTAAGTATGACCTTGACATTGGAGGTATTGAGCTGGGTCTTGTGTGCAACACATCATCTAATGAAGATGAACATTTCTGCAAAGTAACTTTAAAAATGTTCATACAGAAATAAAAAAGTAGTGGCCGTACACAAAAAAGCCCTTTTTTTTACATTTGACCTCTAAGTATGGCCTTGACCTTTGAGGTACAACACATCGTCTCATGATGGTTAACATTTCTGCCAAGCAATTCCATAATCCATCAAAGAATAAGGAAGTTGTTGACTGTCCCTTTATACCTTTGACCTCTAGGTATGACCTTGACATTGGAGGTATGGACCTTGGTCTTGCATATGACTCATGGTCTAATGACGGTGAACATTTCTGCATGGTTACTTTATAAAGTCCATCCAGAAATAAAAAAGTTATTGACTGGACACACAAAAAAAGAAACAACTTTTTTTTACCTCTGACCTCTTAGTATCACCTTGATCTTGGAGGTACGGACCTGGGTCTAGTGTGCACCACATCATCTCATGATGGTTAACATTTCTGCAAAGTAATTTCACAATCTATCCAGGAATAATAAAGTTATTGACTGAACACTAAAAAAGGCCCCTTTTTGTCCTTTGACCTCTTAGTACGACCTTGACATTTGAGGTACCAACTTGGGTCATGCACGTAACACATCGTCTCATCGTGGTTGACATTTCTGCCAAATAATTTCAAAATCCATCTAAAAATAAGCAAGTTATTGACAGAACAAAAAAAAGGCCCCTTTTTACCTTTAACCTCTATGTTTGACCTTGACCTTTCAGGTGCCAAACTGGGTCATGCGTGCAACACATCATCTCATGGTGGTTAACATTTCTGCCAAGCAATTTCAAAATCCATCAAAAAATAAGAAAGTTATTGACAAAACACAAAAAAGGCCCCTTTTTGACCTCTATGTACATGTATGACCTTGACATTTGAGGTACCAACCTGAATCATGCATGCAACACATCATCTCATGAAAGTTAACATTTTTGCCAAGTAACTTCAAATTCTGTTTAAAAATAAGCAAGTAATTGACAAAACCCGGAAAAAGGCCACTTTTTTTACCTTTCACCTCTAAGTATGACCTTGACCTTTGAGATACCGACCTGCCTCATGCGCACCACACATCGTCTCATGGTTGTGAATATTTCTGCCGAGTAATTTTAAAATCCATCTCAAAATAAGAAAGTTATTGACCAAACACAAAAAAGGCCCCTTTTTTGACCTTTGACCGCTAAGTATGACCTTGACCTTTGAGGTACCGACCTGCCTCATGCGCACCACACATCGTCTCATGGTTGTTAATATTTCTGCCAAGTAATTCTAAAATACATCTGAAAATAAGAAAGTTATTGACCGGACACATATATACATACCGACAAAATTTCAAAGGGAGATAATTCAAAAAGTATAAATGCGAGAGTTATAGTTCTTGCGCACTGCACGTCCTCTAATGCTGATTAATATTTATATGAAGTTTCGTGAAGATAACTTGAACCGTTTTCAAGTTATAGAGCGGACACGAATGTAAGACAGACGGACAGACGGACACCCGGGGGAAAAACAATATGTCTCTCAAAAAAAAAAAATTTCGGGGGAGACATAATTATCCCCCTATAAATCCAATTCTTCATCATCATGTACATTTCGAGTAATATCATTGGTTGACATAAAAGTTTTATACTTTAATAAATTCCATGAGCAAGAATCTCAAAACAGGTAGTAACATGACATGACGTCAAAAAGCATGTCACAATTCCCATGCTACATCATTGTATATGAAATAACCTCAACAGCATTCAATTAATTGTTCAAAAACAAATATGTAAACGGAATATAAAGTCTTGAAATTTTTTTTTTCGCTTGGGCTCCTTTCAAAGTAGACGGTCTCTAACTGAATAATCATTCCACTGTTTGTTTGTTTGATTTGAGGTTTAACGTACCGGCCAACACTGTAAAAAACATTTTGGAGATGTTGCTTCCAATTTTGTGGGACTTTACCCGACATTGAGATGAAATGACATCTCAAGCCCTGCCTTTGGAAGCAAGGAATACACCACAGAACTGGAAAATATGAAGTGTACATGTTTTCTGGGCCAGACTAGCTAGTTTTGGCCAATTAGGCCTCATCAAGGACCCTCAAATATTTTAAAAATTCCACAATGGAATCAATGATCCCAAAGGACAAGAAAATATAAATTACACTATGATGTAAACCCTAGCAAATCACTCCGTAACACCCGAAGGGCTTTATGCTAAATTTGTGACTAAATTGTGAGTGATTCGCCGAGTTTACACATCAATAAAATCCACAACAATGAAATCCATTCCTTTAGAACACAACAAACCCTACATTTGCAAAGAGTGTCAGTCCAGATCAGATGGCTTCTAATCAGGATCTACAATGTTTGTCATTAAGTTTGCAAATCTGAATAAATACATTATATATATCAAGCATTTTGATTGGTTGATAGTGAGAAATGGGTGCTGCTAAATAACTCATTTCAGCAGGATAACTCCCAGCGCCAAATTTATTTTTGTTCCCTGTCCTTTTTTACCACTTCAAGCATTAAAAGATACAATCAAATATTTTTTTAAAGTAAAAGCTTGTTTTTGCCAAAAACAGGTGCTTACCTACATGTAATTATTTACAACATACTTGAGAAGTTATTTCCCTTTATTGGTTGATCTAAAAGACGAAATCACATCGGTACTCCCAGGTCCAAAAATGTGGCTAGAGCGCTCTGCAAGGCAGTCACAAAATTTATGCTACTAGCGGGCTGAAGGAGTTAATAATAAAGCCAAAGAATTCATATCAAAACACACTGAGTCTTTAAATCTTTTAACCCTTATCTTGCTGAATATTCATTTAAGCCTCATCCATTTTTGTCTATCAACCAATCAGATTACTGGATGTAATTTATTGCTACAAATCCATAAACTGAAAGCCAAACAGTGTAGATCCTGATCAGAAGCCATCTGATCTGGATCTACACTGTTCGCAAAGATAGGGTTGTTGTGAACAGCGAGATAAGGGTTAAGTGAGGGATTCTATGCCTAAACACATAATATTTATCAATCCTCTACCATCCTACACTGCTTGGTGTTTCCTGTCATTTATGTTAACAAGTCCATGTTACCACCCTATAAACCCCATTTTATATCAACAAAGGTGGGTCTAAAGGGGTAAAGACTATTTTCCTTAATTTTGCTAAAAAAAAAAAAATAGGATGTCAACCACACTCTATTTTTTTTTGCAAAAATAAGGAAAATAGTCTTTCATCGCTAAAGTCGGCGAAGTGAGCCCTAACAGGGCGACTTCTTCGCCTGAGTCGCCCTCTAGCTTGAGCCTTGATGCGGTACTTGTTAGAATAGACTCCTGCCCATCAGGGGTTGGAAAAATAGATTGGGCTGCACAATGCTTCCATGCAGGGCTGAAACTGACTGCACACGAGTAGGGCTGGCTAATCGGAGCTGAAAAGATAATCGATTATCAGTCCTGCCACTGCGATCGATAATCGATTAGTAATCGCTAAGGTTTTTGTCATTATTTTACCTGTCTGGCTTTCTGTCTGGGCATGACTCTTACCATATGTTGCACTTTACCATATGTATATTTGAACAGACAGGCCCGAGCAAACAGTGTAGACCCAGATGAGACGCCGCATAATGCGGCGTCTCATCAGGGTCTGCACTGTTTGCCACACATCCAGCTATTTTTTGCATCGCTTTGTGTAGTAAATTGTACGTATCAAGTAATCGATTAAAAGCAAATCAGAAATGATAATCATTTTTGTGGTATTTATCGATCGATTAATCGATTATAAGATTAATCGTGTCAGCCTTACACACGAGTACTGGTAAACTGCTTAGATGGGCTAAGCGTCACCATCATAATCATCATCAACAGATTTTTGATAAACATGCAGGCACAGGGCAACGTCCACATAAGTGGGCCCCCATCCAGGTAGCTGGCTTGCCGCACACATGGCAGATCTTACACCAGATCTCCAGGCTTGTCTATCATGAGAGCTTCCATTCTCTGCAATCTCTTTCTGTCTGCTGCTTCCAGGTCATCTTGGGCCTTCCAGGCCCCTGCTTTCCACCTACTTTTATGTCACAGGCAGTCTTGACTGCACCGTTGGGAGTGTTCCACATGTCCATACCAGTGAAGCCTTCTCTCGTTCAGGATGAGGTCCAGGTCCTCAATGAAAAGACGCTCAAGTAACTCACTGGACCTGATGGTGACAGGGTCCTGAGGCTTGACATTGCAGATCTGTCTGATCATTGCCCTGTCATTCCGCTGAAGACTTTGGAGGTTTGGCTTTGTAAATGGCCATGCTCCGCACACAAGAGCTGTACACACGGCCACGTGTCTTGAACGAGAGGTGGCGGGAAGAGAGGACTTGTAGCAACTCCTTGAATTTCTTCCAGGCTGTTTTCACAAGTGATGTGGTTGAAAGGTTGCAACCACCTGCTGCTGACAGCATATCACCTAGGTAGCAAAAGGAAGCTACAACCTCCAGCTTGTCTGATCTGACTTGGACTTCCCCCTGTGGTCTGCCATCTAAGAGTTGTTCAGTTCCTTGGCACCGTGTACACCTGTAATCAGGGTCCTCTATCAAGTGCTTGAGCCCAATGCATTTCTTGTGAACCCAGAAGTTGCAGCCATTAAAAAAGATACTGTTGTTGCCCACATACAGTGCATGGGAATTGGCCTGTACTCTGCAGGAGGTCCAGACCTGAACCACAGATCATGAGCTTTGTCTTTCCTGCATGCACTCTCAGCCCTTTCGCCTCCATTGTCTCTTTCCGAGTTAAGAGCCTCCTGACACATTCCTCAAGGGATACAGCTATGATGACAAGGTCATCAGCATATAGGTCCTCCCAGGGGACTCCAGAGCGGAACTCGCATGACAAGGCTTCAAGCACAATGATGAAAAGCAGTGGGCTGAGAACAGAGCCTTGATGAACATCCACCTTCACATCAAATTCTTCACTGTAACCATCACCAACACGGACACGGCTCCTGCCTAGGCAAAGTGGTGCGAGTCCGACCATCCAGTGCATATAAGCCCTATTGGTTTCATTGGATGGAGGGTTGAGATGTCAGTTAATCTCAATGTCAGGTAAAAGTCCCACAAATTTGGAAGTAACATCTCCAAAATGACCTCAATAGCATTGACGGGGATGCTAAACCTCAATTAAGCTAACAAGCTTGTTAAAACTGTCTTAATGAAGCAGTTCTAACGAGCACCCTCAATCTAATTTGGACACATACAAGCAGTGAATCAACAGGAACCTTCAGACAGAAAGCCATATCCCTGGCCCCTCTGAATGGCTGGGCATGCTCAGTTAAAATTTGTCATACCGGAATGCTCGAAGACACAAATTCGCTTGGCGGGGCTCACATGACTTACTCCTGAGAAACTCACCAGATCCACTTCTACAGTTAGACATGGCGTGTGCTTCTTTGCTAGTTTAATCTTGATCCATTTAGCACTCTGAGCTGTCTTCAAAGCCTTCACAAGATTTTCTGGGGCCAGTTCCAGGTAGATCTCATTGTCTTCTTCAGACACTCCCTCCATGGCATACTCATCAAAGAAATGGCCCTGAAATTACACACAAAGGACAGTCTCTATAAGGGCAGCGTTTGTTCTCAAAATTTTTACTGGTCTAAAGAATTTGACGCTATAAAGAATCCGAATACATATAGTATTGGTAAATTTGCAGATAATCTGAGAATGAGATAGCAGCAGACTGACAGGTTGTATAAGGCTTGCTGTTCTCTCTTTTACTACAAGAAACATATGTAATGGATATTCATTAGAAGCACCTCACTGAGGCGATTCTAACAAATATCCACAAGTCATATGTTAAGGGCCTGACAAATCCATTGCCAGCTGCCCGGGACAAGTCCAAATTGTGGCCGAGCAAGTGATTTTTTATTTCTTTTGCCCACAAAAATGTAGAGAATATAACAGAGAATATTGTAATTCAGAGCCGTTTTTAAGATGTGGAATGTTGGGCAAGTGGCTGAAACTTGGATTTGTCAGGCTCTGTATGTTTATTGGAGTATTTAATTTCTCTTTGTATCCCATCGCATCTGGATCTAAGGGGTTGTTCCATTAAACTTGTCATCATAATGGGTTTTGTCGTTGTTTCAAATGTCATTATAAAGAGGGTTGACTGTATATGCCAGTAGCAGTTTGCTCAGTAATCAACTTACATGTACTTGATGTATACCCATTTAAGGTAAATGAGTATGTACATGTGTTTAACCCATATACAGTAGAACTTCGATGGCTCGAACACCGATGGCTCGCTTACCATGGGTGAGTCGAACCCGTTCTTTTGTCCCTAGAGAATTTCTGTACGTAAGAAATAGGGAGGGTAAAATTAGGATATTTTCGTCTTTTATCTTGCAAATCTATGCTGTGTGTACTCATTAGAATCGCCTCGATGAGGCGATTCTAATTAGTACACACAGCATACATTTTTCATGATAGAACACAAAAAAAGATGTCCTAAAGTATAGCGTTATGCCTCCTGGCTTTAGCCCTCAGTGGCTCGAACTACCCCTGTCTCAAACAGATTTTAGTGGTCCCTAAGGTGTTCGAGCCATTGAAGTTCGACTGTACATGTATGACAATGGAATATTCCACCTAATGAGTTTGGAGTGGTCCACTTCCAATTACAGGAGTGCCAGGTTTGACTTGTTAACTGAATTTTTTTTCAAAAATGCATGTACTTTAAGCAAACAGTGTAGATCCAGATCAGATGCCGCATTTTGGGGCGTCTGATCTGGGTTTGCAGTTTGCCAATATAAAAAAAAGGCTCCCAAGGCATATATATGAGTTAAACGCATTTATTCTTGTAAAACTCGCACAATTGTTTTATTGCCCCTTGTGATATACTGTCAATAGCAGATCACTGGTGGCCCCTAATAGGGTGATTAGCAGGGTTTTCAATAAGATTTTTCTTAGGAGGCTACTCATTAGTTTGAGGCGGCCAAATTCTAAAATTTCATAAAACTTAATATACAAAAGTAAGATTTGAGATGACCAGGATTGAACTGAGGCAGTCATTAAAGGCCTCCAGCCACCTCTTTATTGATGAACCCTTTGATTACTGTAAAAGTCCCTATACATCAATAAGAAAACTTACCCCTTAACCCATTTTGTACCGGAAATCCCAAAACAGGTATCCTGGCAAACAGTGCATGCCCAGATCAGACGCCGCAGAAGACGGCATCTGATCAGAGCCTACACTATTTGCAAAAAGTTCAGCCATTTTCCCAATAAATTTGAAGACCAGAGGACCAGTGGTCCTGAACCGCTCACCTGTCTGGAGACAATTTTCCTACTTAGATCAGCAGAAAATGTCATTTACCCTGCTCATAAATTTTAAAATGCCATCTCAATATTTGTTGGCATTTTAAAACTTATGAGCAGGGTAAATTTCATGCTGAAGTGAGTTGAGCGTGAAAAAAGTTTTATAACCTCGGTGCCTGGCTCACAGAAAGGGAAAATATGAGGAACTGTCCATTGGACATAAATGGTATACTGTATAAGGAAGCAAATGAAACAAAAAGAAAACTTGTTCCAATTTATTTTCATATCTCAAGAGCAGTAACAGAACAAAACTAGAATTTGTTTTTCTACAAAAACACAGATGTCTCCCCCTTTGAAGGCTTTTTACCATATATGGGCATGGCGGCCATCTTGGTCATGTGATCCAGACCCCGCGAACAAACTTTCGTTCCCCCATCCCACTGAGGCTCCATATGAAATTTGGCTTTGATTGGCCCTGCAGTATAGGAGAAGAAGATCTTTGAAAATGGTGGATGGACGGACGGACGACGGACCATGACTATACTATAAGCTCACCTATGAGCCTAAAGGCTCAGGTGAGCTAAATATTCATTATTTTCACTTTTTTCCTATGCAAAAGCCTAAGTCAGCATATTTGACATTACTGTAAAATAGGTCAAGTTCAACCCAGGGTCACCATTTGAACAAATTATGATAGGCCCGAGTACCATACGCTACATGCCAAGTTTCAAGGCCATTGGCCTTAGGTTCTTGAGAAGAAGAATTTCGAAGTGTTTTTACCATATATGGGCGTGGTGGCCATCTTGGTCATGTGAACTAGACCATATTGGCAGCTTTTCATTTGTTCAACTCCCAAAGGCTCCATATTGAATTTCACTTCAATTGGCTCAGTAGTTTCTGAGAAAAAATGTTTGAAATATGGAACCTGCGTGACCTTGGTCTGAGGTCAATTAATGACCTTGACCTTTCTTACACATAGATCTTCATGTATTCAGCTACTTTACCTTATCTACTAATTTTGGTGACAGTGTCTTCAATGGTTTCCTAAAAATCCATTATTTTCACTTTTTCCCATGCAAAAGCCTAAGTCGACAAATTTGACATTGCTGTAAAATAGGTCAAGGTCAACTCAGGGTCACCATTTGTACAAACTATGATGGACCTGAGTACCATATGCTACATGCCAAGTTTCAAGGCTATTGGCCTTACGGTTCTGGAGGAGAAGAATTTTTAAGGTTTTTTACCATATATGGGCGTGACGGCCATTTTGGTCATGTGATCTAGACCGTATTGGCATTTTTTCATTTGTTCAACTCACAAAGGCTCCACATTGAATTTTACTTAAATTGACTCAGCAGTTTTGGAGAAAAAAATGTTTGAAATATGGATCCTGAATGACCTTGGTCTAAGGCCAATGAATGACCTTGACCTTTCTGACCCATAGATCTTCATGTATTCAATTACTTTACCTGATCTACAAATTTTGTTGACACTGTCTTCAATGGTTTCCTATAAATCCATTATTTTCACTTTGCCCCATGCAAAAGCCTAAGTCGGTAAATTTGACATTGCTGTAAAATAGGTCAAGGTCAACCCAGGATCACCATTTGTACAACCATAATGGGCCCGAGTACCATATGCTACATGCCAAGTTTCAAAGCCACTGGCCTTATGGTTCTGGAGAAGAAGATTTTTGAAGTCTTTTTACCATATATGGGCATGGCGGCCATCTTGGTCATGTGATCCAGACCCGCGAACAAGGCCAATGAATGACCTTGACCTTTCTGATCCATATACATTCATGTATTCAGTTACTTTACCTGATCTACAAATTTTGGTGACACTGTCTTCAATGGTTTCCTATAAATCCATTATTTTCACTTTGCCCCATGCAAAAGCCCAAGTCGAAAAATTTGACATTGCTGTAAAATAGGTCAAGGTCAACCCAGGGTCACCATTTGTACAAACCATGATGGGCCCGAGTACCATATGCTACATGCCAAGTTTCAAGGCCACTGGCCTTATGGTTATGGAGAAGAAGATTTTTGAAGGCTTTTTACCATATATGAGCATGGCGGCCATCTTGGTCATGTGATCCAGACCCCGCGAACAAACTTTCTTTCCCCCATCCCACTGAGGCTCCATATGAAATTTGGCTTTGATTGGCCCTGCAGTATAGGAGAAGAAGATCTTTGAAAATGGTGGACGGACGGACGGACGGACGACGGACGGACGGAGGACCATGGCTATACTATAAGCTCACCTATGAGCCTAAAGGCTCAGGTGAGCTAAAATCATAACCCGACATCCCCATCACGTTAACACATCCCTGAAATGAACACCCCTCTAAACCCCACTTTATATAGAGAAAACTGGGGTTCACAGGGGTATACATTAGTTTCTTAATTTTTGTCCTAAGACATAGGTTGTGGTTACTGGTTAGAACCAGCTCAATGAGGCGGTTCTAATACTCCCGCAACCTTTGTTTGGAGTAAAAATAAAAGAGAAAATATCATTTTTTTTATCAGAAAAATTTCCGTTTTTAAGATTAGAAAAACTGCACTATGTCTCATGGATGTGTTATTGTAACGCCTAAATTTTTAAATGGACTCCCGCTATGTATATATATATATAAGGAGGAAGATTCCATTTGATACAAAAAGGGTAAAATATTCTCATCACTCCTCAATATCTGGAGTTAAAGACTGGCTCAACTTTCAGTCCTACACAGAATGCATACGTAAAATTCCTAAAAATTCAGACACCTTGAGGACTTTCTGTAATTCTCCTAAAAGTTTAACATGTTTGTTTCGTGATCCAGCAAGGAGTTCAAAAGGTGTAGACGGAATGAAAAAGTGTAGACCCTGATCAGACTGCTCCTTCAGGAGCAGTCTGATCTGGGTCTCCACTGTTTGCATAGGCCTATCTGTCCGAATACTTAGGATCATTACATTATACAGCAGTCTGATCTGTGTTTGAACTGTTTGCTTAGGTCTTTATGTCCCAAAACTTAGGATCATTACAGCATACAGATGTCTGACCTTTATCTGCACTGTTTGCTTGTGCCTATCTGTCATTAAAGTATACTCACGGCTAGAAAAATTTAATTTAATCCTTCTTGTACCAAATGGAATCTTCCTAGATTTATATATAGCAGGAGTCCACTTCAAAATTCAGGGGTGTCAGGTTGTGTTTTCTTAAAAATTTATTTGGAAAATGGCTGAACTTTTAGCAAAGAGTGGAGGCCATTGATCAGATGCCGCATTCTTAGCATCTGATCTGGGTCTGTACTGTTTGCCAGGGTACCCGTTTTGGTGTTTCTGGTACAAAATGGGTTAAGGGTGCCAAAGGCTACAAATTTACCATTGCTACATATAAATTTTGCAGTTGCAGGGTAAGTGGAATTTAACCCTTGTCCTCAAGAGCCCGGATATGTCTTTTCTTTCAAACAATGTAGATCCAGATCAGATGGCTTCTGAAGAATCCATCTGATCAGGATCTACATCAGTCAGAAGAAAGTTGTTTTATTTAAAGACTGTCTTTAAATTTAAAGACTGTCTGTAAATTTAAAGACTTTTTAGTCTGTAAATTTAAAGACTCACACAAACAAAATCATGAAAATGGTGTAAAACGGAAAAATCACACTGTTTATAGTAATAAGGCCGTTATCTATGGAATATTTAATTATGTGTAACTGCAAATTATATAGTTGTCTCTATTTATATAAATTCCTTCCACCATAACTGAAGAGTTCTAAGAAAAACAGTTTTGTAATAAGATTCATATGTAAAATGAGCTCAGAAATGGATGTGTTTAACGAGTTTATCATTTTGTCAATATACCGACCACTCACTTCAACAAACATTTTTTCTGACAACTAAAATTGATGATAGTTTCAGACGGACTACAACAGTAAAATGTCCGAAAACGAAATGATGTCAGTATGAAACACATCTTATGTTCGGCCTTTGACAGATATTTCCTCCCTTACTGCGGAGTTTCACGGCATTTGTGGTCTAAGGGAAGGAACTGCGTTGTTTTATTTCTAAAGTATTTCTATCATTAAAACGATATTAAAAGAATACAAGAGGGCCCAGAGGGCCCTGGTTCGCTCACCTGATCCAATGTATAACAAGTGGGACCCGGGCAGGGTCAATTTTGGCCCCAGGGCTATAATTTGAACAATCTTGGTAGAAGTCCACAAGATGAAGCTTCATATCGAATATGAAAAACCTGGGCTTTCTGGTTTCAGAGAAGAAGATTTTAAAGGTTTACCCTGCATATAGAAGTCTATGTAAAACAAGATCAAAGGCCTGGGCCTTGCGGTTTCAGAGAAGAAGATATTTAAAGATTTTCCCTATATAAGCCCATGTAAAACCAAAAGGCCCCCATGCCGGGGGCATTTTTAGCTCCAGCACTATAATTTGAACAATCTTGGTAGGGGTCCACTAGATGAAGCTTCATACCAAATATCAAAGACCTGGGCCTTGCGGTTTCAGAGAAGAAGATATTTAAAGATTTTCCCTATATAAGCCTATGTAAAACAAAAGGGCCCTGGTGCGGGGGCATTTTTGGCCCCAGCTCTATAATTTGAACAATCTTGGTAGGGGTCCACTAGATGAAGCTTCATACCAAATATCAAAGACCTGGACCTTGCGGTTTCAGAGAAGAAGATTTTTCAAGATTTTCCCTTTATAAGCCCATGTAAAACCAAAGGGCCCCCGCGCGGGGGCAATTTTAGCTCCAGCACTATAATTTGAACAATCTTGGTAGGGGTCCACTAGATAAAGCTTCATACCAAATATCAAAGACCTGGGCCTTGCGGTTTCAGAGAAGAAGATTTTTTTAAGATTTTCCCTATATAAGCCCATGTAAAACCGAAGGCCCCCGTGCGGGGGCATTTTTGGCCCCAGCACTATAATTTGAACAATCTTGGTAGGGGTCCACTAGATGAAGCTTCAAACCAAATATCAAAGACCTGGGCCTTGTGGTTTCAGAGAAGAAGATTTTTCAAGATTTTCCCTATATAAGCCCATGTAAAACCAAAGGGCCCCCGTGTGGGGGCATTTTTAGCTCCAGCACTATAATTTGAACAATCTTGGTAGGGGTCCACTAGATGAAGCTTCATACCAAATATCAAAGACCTGGGCCTTGTGGTTTCAGAGAAGAAGATTTTTAAAGATTTTCCCTATAAAAGCCCATGTAAAACCAAAGGGCCCCCGTGCGGGGGCATTTTTGGCCCCAGCATTATAATTTGAACAATCTTGGTAGGGATCCACTAGATGAAGCTTCATACCAAATATCAAAGACCTGGGCCTTGCGGTTTCAGAGAAGAAGATTTTTCAAGATTTTCCCTTTATAAGCCCATGTAAAACCAAAGAGCCCCCGCGCGGGGGCAATTTTAGCTCCAGCACTATAATTTGAACAATCTTGGTAGGGGTCCACTAGATAAAGCTTCATACCAAATATCAAAGACCTGGGCCTTGCGGTTTCAGAGAAGAAGATTTTTTTAAGATTTTCCCTATATAAGCCCATGTAAAACCAAAGGCCCCCGTGCGGGGGCATTTTTGGCCCCAGCACTATAATTTGAACAATCTTGGTAGGGGTCCACTAGATGAAGCTTCAAACCAAATATCAAAGACCTGGGCCTTGCGGTTTCAGAGAAGATGATTTTTCAAGATTTTCCCTATATAAGCCAATGTAAAACCAATGGGCCCCCGTGTGGGGGCATTTTTAGCTCCAGCACTATAATTTGAACAATCTTGGTAGGGGTCCACTAGATGAAGCTTCATACCAAATATCAAAGACCTGGGCCTTGTGGTTTCAGAGAAGAAGATTTTTAAAGATTTTCCCTATACAAGCCCATGTAAAACCAAAGGGCCCCCGTGCGGGGGCATTTTTGGCCCCAGCATTATAATTTGAACAATCTTGGTAGGGGTCCACTAGATGAAGCTTCATACCAAATATCAAAGACCTGGGCCTTGCGGTTTCAGAGAAGAAGATTTTTTAAGTTTTCGGTGAAAAAAAATCTATTTTTGGCTACTGTGACCTATATGTGCAACGGACCGGAACCATTTGAACAACTTTGAAAGGGGACCACCTAAGGATCATTCCTGTGAAGTTTGGTCAAAATCCGATCAGTGGTTTAGGAGGAGATGTCGTTTGAAGAAAAGTTTACGGACGCACGCACGGACGCACGCACGCACGACGGACGACGGACAAAAAGTGATCCCAAAAGCTCACCTTGTCACTACGTGACAGGTGAGCTAAAAATACATGCAGTCTAAGGCAACGCACGTTGTATTAATGAGATGAAGACTGAGGCTGCGTATGAGAATGCGATTTTTTCGTGTTACATCATTTTCATGATTTTCCGTTGTGTTACCCAGTGTTAGTCTTTAAATCTACAGACTAAAAAGTCTTTAAATTTACAGACAGTCTTTAAATAAAACAACTTTCTTCTACCTGCTAATTAACTGTCTTATCATGCGTAACGTAGCATCATATTATAGGTCTCTCTGTGGGATTTTATGGTCACAGTCAAAAGAAACATGCAGAAATCTGATACTTGACATATCCGACTTTTATCTAGTATTAGTCGGGAATGTGGGGGCAATTTCTCTAAGAGAAAATCAAATGTAAGAAAAGGTCAATCAGGAAACACCACAATTAAAGAACGCAGACATCTAAAGTCACCTAAAAAGGTAAATGGCATGGAGGCACACACAAAATCAAAAGAAACATGAACCAATGACACAAAACCAATAAACAAATAAGACCCTGCAAAAGAACGACCGCCTTGGAGGCATACATGCGGACTGAACAAATTAATCGCGACGGAAGTAAGGGCGAGGATTGTGGAACATAAAATTGATTTAAGCCCAAGGCTGTTCTTCTGTTGCAGTTTATTTTTGTTATGGTTTGTGTTTGAGTGTTGGTGTCAATTATATTATTTTATTTTGGATAGCCTATTGGCCATTTTGTGGGAAAGTAACTGTCCTTTTGGCTTTCCGCTATTGATGTTTCCATTAGGGTCTGTTGTTTAATGTTTGTGTTTCTTTCCCTTTGGTGTCTATGATGGGAGCTATGGGTTAATTGTATCCATTCCTGATCATTGCCTCCACTTCTATTTTTGGACGGTCAGCAGTAAAACTACTGTGTATGTGAGTTAGGGGGCAGAGTTGGAGGTATCACAATCCGGAGTTTATGAAATTTCAACCTCGCCTTAAGTTCCACTACAGTATCCAACACAAAAGCAACAACAAATTGATCAGCATGGAGGCTTTATAGCTCAACAGTGAATCAAAATTAAATGTATAGTTAAATGGCCATGTATAGATTTTACTATCATGAATCAGGGTTGAGGACTCAAAACTATCCGGGGTCAGGACAGAAGTAAATCCCCAGTTAGATCACGGACGGTCGAACCTACGAAAAATCAGGCTCTGCCCCTCTTGAATACAAAATATTGAGGATGGTACCATAAGGTCTGTGGAACTAAAAAACAAAGTAAAGTTGTCCACTCATCTTATGTTCGGCCTTTGACAGATATTTCCTCCCTTACTGCGGAGTTTCACGGCATTTATGGTCTAAAGGAAGGAGCTGTGTTGTTTTATTTCTGAATAATTTCTATCATTAAACCCATATTAAAAGACAATAAAATACATGCAGTTTTCGGCAACACACTTTGTATTAATGTGATGGAGACTGAGGCTGCGTATGAGAATGCGATTTTTTCGTGTTACATCATTTTCATGATTTTCCGCTGTGTTACTCAGTGTTGGTCTTTAAATCTACAGACTAAAAACTTTAAATTTACAGACAGTCTTTAAATAAAACAACTTTCTTCTACCTCGTCCTGTACATTGCTTGTCGTTGAGATTGTGAATTTGTTGCAATGATTTGCATCATGTAATCTGATTGGTTGATAGCTGGTAGTGGGTGTGGCATATTTAAATATTCAGCAGGTCAAGGGTTAAAAGATTTTCCATCTCTGCATACCTGAGGTAATTCACACCAAATCTGTATCCCTCCGTTGACAACTTTCTCTGACAATATGAAGTACCATGCCGATCTTGTTATCCGAAGGACACAAGTCTTGATCAACTTTGACACAGTGGTCACAACTCCTGAAAAAGTAGAGACAGATAATATGCTATTCTTCTAGAAACCAATAGTTACTAGCTAAGACATGTCAATTACAAAAGTTTAAAGGTCAATTTAGTAGTTTCAATTAAAAACTAGAATACTGTCGATGGCGTGCCATCGCAAATCCCCACGTTTTCTACAGAGGGGCCAAGTACCGAAAACCCCTCACCCTGGGCCCTAATTTGACTCCATGGTCAAAATATTACCTGTATTATATTCTACTAATCATGGCCTTCAATTTCATATGCCACATGACTATGTTCCAAAAAACTTAAATTTTGACCCTTTGACCCCTCTCCCAGGGCCCCAATCTGACCCCAGGGTCAAAATTTTACTTGTAGTTTATTCTACCCATTATCCCCTTCGCATAGATATGCAACATGACTATGTTCTGAAAAACTTTGATTTTGACCCCCGACCCCCCCCCCCAAGTCCGACCCCCAGGGCGTGACCTAGGGGTCACAGCCAAAATCCCGTTCAATATGTTTTACTTTTTTCATAACTAAGTACATGTGCAAAGTTTGGCATCAAAATCTTCAAAATTGACTTTGTAATTGAATTTTATTGATATTTGACCTTTTGACTCCTCCCCAGGGCCCCTGGGGGCGGGGACAAAAAAAAAATGTGCTCTTGCGCAAGCCATTCATGTAAGCAACTCGCATACCAAATTTGGTTGAATTCCGGCTAACGGTTTATGAGGAGATAGCCGGACAGACAGACGGACAGACAGACAGACGGAGGCGATAACAATATCCCCACTTTTTTTTAAAAACGTGGGGATAAAAATACAAGTTTTTTCAGAAAATAACAACGCATTTACAATGTCGATAAACGGCTAAAGAAGTTTTTTGCCCACCACCTGTAAGTCCCAGCAAATAGTATTACTGAGCGATGACGTAGTGTTTGGATGTGTCTATAGATGGAAAGACAATTTGAGACTGATGCAAAAAAAACAAAAAAAAACATTATTATCAGTCGAAAAAATTACCAATAAATACTATACAAAGGTAAAATAAGGGTCCGATCCAGTGATTAAACAGACCGCATTCTCCCTGCACAGATCGCCTTCAGTTAACCAGGTAGAGGGGTGTTGTTATCCCCACGTTTTTAAAAAAAAGTGGGGATATTGTTATCGCCTCTGTCCGTCTGTCTGTCTGTCCGGCTATCTCCTCCTAAACCGTTAGCCGGAATTCAACCAAATTTGGTATGCGAGTTGCTTACATGAATGGCTTGCGCAAGAGCACATTTTTTTTGTCCCCGCTCCCAGGGGCCCTGGGGAGGGGTCAAAAGGTCAAATATCAATAAAATTCAATTACAAAGTCAATTTTGAAGATTTTGATGCCAAACTTTGCACATGTACTTAGTTATGAAAAAAGTAAAACATATTGAACGGGATTTTGGCTGTGACCCCTAGGTCACGCCCTGGGGGTCGGACTTGGGGGGTCGGGGGTCAAAATTAAAGTTTTTCAGAACATAGTCATGCTACATATCTATGCGAAGGGGATAATGGGTAGAATAAACTACAAGTAAAATTTTGACCCTGGGGTCAGATTGGGGCCCTGGGAGAGGGGTCAAAGGGTCGAAATTTAAGTTTTTTGGAACATAGTCATGTGGCATATGAAATTGAAGGGCATGATTAGTAGAATATAATACAGGTAATATTTTGACCATGGAGTCAAATTAGGGCCCAGGGTGAGGGGTTTTCGGTAATTGGCCCCTCTGTAGAAAACGTGGGGATTTGCGATGGCGCGCCATCGACAGTATTCTAGTTTTATTTAAAGACAGTATGTAAATTTAAAGACTGTCTGTAAATTTAAAAAACTTGCACAACAGCGCACAAGGAAAATCATGAAAATGATGAAACACGAAAAAAATCGCATTCTCATACGCAGCCTCATTCTTCATCTCATTAAAAAATAAAAAGTTGCTGAAGGTTATGTGTATTTTTGTGTCTATAAATATTGTGTAAATGACAGAAAATAAATGAGAAATAAAACAACACAGTTCCTTCCCCGCCCATAGGGGCTTGAAGAAATATATGGGCTGCATGATGCTTCCACGCAGAGCTGAATCCGGCCCGCACACTAGTCCTGGTAAACCGCTTAGAGGATCTAAGCCTGTCCAGGAACCGCGGTGCGAGGCGGACCGTCCATGCTAATAAACCCTATTGGTTTCATTGGGCGACAGGGCTTGAGATGTCATTTCATCTCAATGTCGGGTAAAAGTCCCACAAAATTGGAAGCAATGTCTCCAAAATGACCTTTACAGTGTTGACGGGGACGTTAAACCTAAAATCAATCAAAATCCCTTAGACCACAAATGCGGCGAAACACGGCAGAAAGGGAGGAAATATCTGTCAATGGTCGAACATAAGATGAGTTTCGTACTGAAGTTGTTTCGTTTTTGGACATTTTACTGTTTGAAACTTTCATGAATTTTTAGTTGTCAGAAAAACTGTCTGTCGATGGGAGTGATCTGTATGTTGGCAAAATGAAAAGCGTTATACACTTTCATTTCTTAGCTCATTTTACATATGAATCTCTTTACAAACCTGATTTTCTAGGAACTCTCCAATTATGGTTGAAGGGATTTAATTAAATGAAGACAATTATATAATTTGCAGTTACACATAATAAAATGTTGGGGAGGTCTGCTGACAGCCAGCTGTCCCCAGACCTAAAAGTCTGTTGACAGCCAGGAATAATATTTGTCCAATAGTACCGGGTAAGTACATTTATATATCTTTTCACTTTTAATATTTAATATTCTTTTTATGAGATACCATACAACTTCTATTAGTGAAAATGGAAGTTGAAAAGTTATTATTAGATATAAATAATTTAGTTTATATTTCATGGGGAGGCCTGAGTGGGTGGGGTTTCCATATCAGGCTAGACCTGCAAACCATGTTTAACTGAAGGTTGAGGCATATAACTGGTAAGGTTTGGAAATCTTGCTGCCAGACTATCATAATTAAGGGAAGATTTTTGATTTTGTGCACAACTATGGGAGTGGGGAGGGTTTTGTAAAAGCTCTGTCATCTTGTGCATAATTAAGGGGGCATCATCTGTAAAAGTTCTGTGATTTTGTCTTTGTTATTTAATCTATTCTGTATGCATGTACCTCCACTTTGAAAAGGTGAGAGAATACTGGTTAACATCTGTCCTTCCATCAATCTGTCCATCCATCCATCCGTTTATGACCTCATTCTCGCGCATGCACAAAGCACTGGCCATCAATTGAAACGGCCATCGCTATTCAAATGTATTGGCGGAACTTAAAATGTTAACAATATTCAGACATTTTGAGAGAAAATATACCAGTTTACATTGAAATAATGCCTCGAGAAGGAAAGAATGATATTTTGCTTTTATTACCGAAATGCATTTATCTTAAATGCGTTTTTAATTGACAAAAAATCTCTTCCTGAATGACCCATGTCAACAGTTTGAGATATCGTTATTCACGAAAGCTTACTTTCAAAATAAGTTTTTGCGTTACTTTTCGTTTTATTCGCTATCCAAGTATAGCTATCACATACGGACAGAACTTAGATCCATCCATCTATCTATCTAACTATCTATTGAGAAAACTGTCCAACATTCTGTCTACATGTAGAATCCAACGATCTGTCTAGAAGAGCAGTTAAAAAATGTCCAGCGATCTGTCTACAAAAATTAATAAATTGAAGGTTCCTGTGAACAGGCTACGTTTGTTTTGGTATAAACAATATTTTATTTCTAGCGAACATCATGTAAAATTAAATACATTGGAGATGTCAAATACGATCTGACAGTAAGTCTGAGGCTTATAAATATCATCCCCTAAAACAAACTGATTTACATTACATTTGAGTGATATGAACATACAACAGACAGACAGACAAACAAATTGACTGACTAACAGACAAACGGGCGGACATTTAGACAGACAAATATACATAATGACAGTTTAAATAAACCAATGGGTGGACTGACGGAGGGGCATAAGAGTCAACGTTGGTTCGACGTCATGCCGTTGCAGTGTTCCCACTCATGTTTTTTCTGGGGGTAAACTTACCCCCTGGGTATAAAAACTGGGGGTAAGAATCAAATTCAGGGGGTATGAAATTTCAAATTTTGCAACGAAAAGAAATGTGTGAGAAAACCTGTATACTTGTCCATAATTGTTACCGTATTCGGGTGTGTATTACCCGCAATTGCATACTACCCGCACCCCCTTTTTTCCAAAATATGGGGGAAAACTGTTATTCTGTTGTATTACCCGCATGGAACATTTGCTGAAATATTGGTGGATGCATGAGAAAAAGTAAGACTTTGGCCAGTTTTTGTAACACACAACGGAACGCGCGATCGTTTTCAAAAGGCGGGAAAAGGCATGTCCGTGCGAGTATCACCAGAAAGCATGTATTTTACATCAAAATGTTGAAAGACCTTACCTGTTCACCATTGTTATTTATTAATTAACTCACATATGCCCGCGGCCCTTTTTTTGGGACATCAGCTAACAGTGCAGTCCCAGATCAGACACCTCAGAAAGACGCCGCAGACATCTGATTTGGATTTACACTGTTTGGTGATTTATAACGGTTCAGTTATGACACTATTGGGTCATATAATTGCCATCCTGCGGTGCATGTCGATAAGGTGTGAAAATATGGTCAAGTTATGTCTCTAATTTGCCTTTATTCCCCGATCATTAAATTTAATCCGCAATCCGCAGTCAATGTGAAAATTATTTAATTGCTCCTAAGACGAGTTGCTACGACTATTCTCCTATCTCTTGAATGATTATGTTTTGGCGCCAATAGCAGACGCTTGGCGAGAAAAGTTGAACGCTTTAATTTGTGTAAACACATCTGTATGCTGTTGTTGGTTATTGACCCGGAGCTTACAGAAAGCGCTGTTTTCCACAACCGTTTTGCTATGGAGAATTTTTTTACCGTTTCCAAACAATTTTTAATGAAAGAGATATGCCCCATTAAGATAAAACAATAGACATGTGTGGGGTTGCTGGGGTCCGATGACCTCATTTACCGATCGACTGCAGAAACACTGTAGCGGGTGTTTCATCTCATTGATTCGCACCCGTCAATTTCGAACACTCGGAAAAAATCGGCCGATTCGCCCCAGTCAATTTCGGATGCGCGGAAGTTCTATGCGCCAGATTCAAGTCTGCGGGTTGTCAAAGATCTATTTCAGCGAATCGGCTGATTTGCCCCCGTCAATTTCGGACACTCGAAAAAAAATAGGCCGGTTCGCCACAGTAAATTTCTGATGCGCGGAAGCTCTACTATGTGACAGATTCAAGTCTGCGGCTTGTCCCAAATCTATTTCAGCGAATCAGCCGATTCGCCCCCGTCAATTTCGGATGCTCGAAAAAAATCGGCCGGTTTGCCCCAGTCAATTGAGGACGCGCGCAATCTCGCCCGACGGAAAAAAATTGTACGTGATTTTTATTTTCTTTGCATTATTCACATAAGATTTTGTGTGAGTGGGAACTCTGCGTTGACACCCACTCCAATTCACTTCAATATCACATGAATGTCAGAGAGAGAGAGAGAGGTTTGACTGACAAACCGACAGTAGACAGACAGACCGACTGACTGACAAACAACGGACAGACAGTTAGACAGACAAATAAACATACTGACAGTTGAAAAAACACTGAGTGGACTGACAGACGGGCGTCGAGTCAACGTTGGCTTAACGTCATGCCGTTGACAACCACTACAACTAACTTCAGTGTCACGTGACCTTCTGAGAGAGAGGTTTGACTGATCCCTGTATCCAAGAAACCCTTTTTGTACCAAATGGAATCTTCCTCCTTATATATAGCAGGAGTCCATTTCAAAATTTAGGGTTGTCAGGTTGTGTTTTCTTCAAAATTTATTTGGGAAATGGCCAAACTTTTTGCAAACAGTGTAGGCCCTGATCAGACGCCGCGTTCTGCGGCTTCTGATCTGGGCCTGCACTGTTTGCCACTTACCCCTTTTGGGGTTACCGGTACCAAATGGGTTAATGTAGACCATGGACAGGTTGAACCAATCTGCAAATCTACCAGATTTTACTGTTAAATCTTGCCCTGGTGAAGGAGTGTTTCGTTCTCATGCACTTAAAGGGTGTTCTACGTTTGTTTTGAATTAAATGTTCCAATCCCACTGAGTCTTGATGGGTCCGAGCACTGGGCAAATGACATTGTATTAAGCAACGCCATATTATCGCCAAAGCAACGTTCTGAAGTTTCATCAACGTTGCACAGTCAAATTCAGTGCATCGCTTTGAAGTTGGTTTGATGTAGACACGACGTTGACACGCTACATGTCGTTTGACGTGCCGTTTTTTAATGGCAAACTGTAATTTACATTTACCTGCGCTCGCTAATTGTTGGTGTGCTAAGAGAGAGAGAGAGAGAGAGAGAGAGGGGGACCCAGTCACCCTGTTGGGTCGTATGTACAATACATGTGTATATCGTTTTCGTAATGCGAAATTTCACATCTGGCAGCATATTGGTGATTCTCCCATTATCTTACATTGGATTTCGCCAAAAGTTTAAGAGAATTCCACTATTTTACGCTGTTATTAACACTTTATCTGTCCCACTGTCGTTGAAGCAATACGACAGATGATGGCCAGGGTTTTTTTTTAGAACCGGAAGTATGTCACGAAAAAAGCTCTTATTCAATTAAAAGGTAACTCAAAATGGCGTAGCTTTTCACCTCCGTGTTTGGTTACTATGCAGAAAGTCACGTGACTATCGAGTATACCCAGATGACCGACTTCATTAATAGGCCGAAATGTCTAGTCACAAAATTTAGGCCGAAACGAACTGGCCAATACGACTCTGGGCCGAAACGTTCCGCGTTCATATGAAGTGAACTGAATGGGCGAGTTCAGCTGAAACACTAGAGTAAACTCTCAATCTATTTTTAGAATTTGATATAGATGCGCACGCATAGATTCAGGTAAACGACGAACTCTTCAATCGAGTAGTCCCTAACATGGCGGCCTCCAGTGAAATACTTGGGTTAGTGACTTTGACTGAACTTTTGGACGAAGAAAGCGATGTTTTGCTGTAACCCGTGTTAATCGAGTCGACTCTAGAGTTTCAGCTGAACTTGTTGTTCTTTTCAATACCACCAGCCGCCATCTTGACACTCGATTAACCCGGCGTGAAAGCTGGGTTCGATTGGAGTAAGAGTCAAAGGTTAAGTGACGTAATTCGAGTAGGAACTCTTAGCGTTTTGCTGTAACCCGTGTTAATCGAGTCTATCTATCTATCTTCATATACTGAGTCGGTCAAACTTGGCCATTACCTCAGTTGGGTGGTGCGCTAAATTTAGAATTTAGCAAAAAAAAAAAAAAAAAAAAACACCCACTGGATGAGTTCTTAAAACTATTTACAATCTGCTTTCAGAGGTGTACTAAAACGCACACCTCTGGATCCCAATCTACACCATGCGGGCTTTGAACTCCTCTGCAGTTTTGGCATTTACCACAGAGGAGGGAAGACTATTCCACTGAGGAATAGTTCTAGGGAAGAAAGAATTCTTCAGGGCATCACTATAGGCCTGGTACCTACGATATTGACTGTTGTTTAGTTTTGATGCCCTTGTTTGAGTTGAAGTAGTCACAGGGGTCAAGTATTTATCTTTATTAAGAGACACTGTGTCAGAGTGTATCTTATAAAAGAAGGTTAAAGAGGACTGCCCGCGACGGGCCTCCAAGGATGGCCACTCCAGCTCATCGAGCATATCACCAACACTGCTTCTGTTCCGCCATCGCCTGCAGGTCCATCGGGCAGCCGTCCTCTGAACCTTCTCAACCTGCTGAACCTGAGTTTTAACATGGGGATGCCAAACAGGTGATGCATACTCTAATTGAGGTCTAACCAAGGTTTTGTATGCAACACCCTTTGTCTGCCTAGGTGCAAAAGCCAAATTACGTCTAAGAAACCCTAATGTCCTAGTTGCTTTAGAGGTAATCTCAGAAATATGTTGACCCCAATCAAGATTATCAGTAATGGTGATACCAAGATATTTTGCGGATTGGACATGTTCCAAAGTATGCTGATGTAATGAGTAGTTGAATTTAATCTGCTTGTCTGGAGGGTGCCGTGACACCCTCATTGAATGACATTTGGCCACATTGAACTTCATTTGCCAATCGGCCTCCCAACGTGCTAGGCTATCCAGGTCATCTTGTAAGATAAGACAGTCAGAAGTAGTATATATGTTCCTATACAAAACACAATCATCAGCAAACAAGCGAACAGATGACCTGATATTATCAGGAAGATCGCGGTTCGTAGAAATACCAGAACACACCAAAACACCGGAACATACTGGTAATTACCGGAACACACTCCAAAAATTGTTTGGAGGCTTGTTAAATATTTTTTTTTTTGAGTAATATGTGCTTAATATATATTTTTTATATTTTGCCCAATGTTACATGTGAACATACCTTATTCACACTGGCTCAGTTAAGAACCAAATGGTTAATCCTGTTATATGGCAGTGTGATCCGGTAAATTTTTGTCACGATGAGTTAGGTATTAGAAAGTTATAATTCATTTAAAAAAACTCCAAATGTTATTTTAATTTAAAAAAAAAGAATACGATGGCGATTAATTTATAAAAAATAAGTATTGCTTGATTTTCATCAACACTTATTGGTCATTATAGAGACATTGTTTGTCATTTTGTTGGACTTTTACTGACATTCAATTGAAATGACATATCAAGCCCTGCCGTATAGTGGAACCAAAGAGTTGACATGCATGAACTGTCCGACTCGCATCCCTACACAGTCTGATCTGGACCTTTGTTGGCAACATAGGTTTGATGACAGGCTTTCTCATGGAATGGCACATATTGGGCCGCTTCTTCAAATTCTTTAGTTAAGTGGATTTTTGAGTATACATTGAGGTTTTATATACTTTATACATTGTTTAGAGAGAGAGAGGTTATATCATGTTTTATATTGAGTTGATGAATGATGAAATGAAACTGTGCAAATATAAAAACATGTCTTGCTCAGTTGCTATGTTTCATCACCATTTGTCCTATTTAGAATAAAACCAATAGGCTGATGCAATAAGGACAGACATGGCCTTATCTGTTCATTAGGCCGTAACCACATATAACGTCAGACAGGGCAAACGCATGGGCGGACACTCAGCATTAGCCAGGTTGCTTAAACATTTCAGATAACATTTTGATACATTTTCCAAGCTAACGGTTTTGACATTTCATGTTTATCGTCTCAAACAGAGACACCTTTGCTGGAAATGTCGAACCTTTTTTTTTTTTTGATGGAAGAATATGCAAGCTGGTTCCTTTTTCTAATCAGATGAGTTATATCGGAGATTTGTAACCTTATTAATATAAATATCTCTTCAATATTCAGACCCTCTGGACCGGAACACATTTTATATAAAAATAAAAATGGAATGAGATTAATTTATTGAATGATTGTAAGGTCAGAATTGTTAGTAACAACATCCTACACACTAAAAACTGTAATTAAGTCATAAATACGATTTTAAATGATATAAAATATAAAAAAATGAGTGTGTTCCGGTAATTACCAGTGTGTTCCGGTGTTTTGGTGTGTTCCGGTATTTCTACGAACCCGGAAGATCGTTAATAAATATCAAGAAAAGGACCGGTCCAAGTACCGAACCTTGTGGGACACCGGACAAAACAGGGACTGGATCCGACGCTTGGCCGTCAAGTACAACTTGTTGAGTGCGTCCAGAGAGCCATGAGCTAACCCACTTAAGTGTGGATCCTCTAATCCCATAATGATCTAGTTTGTACAATAGCCTCCTGTGAGGTACCTTGTCGAAGGCCTTGGCAAAATCCATGATAATCAGGTCAGTCTGTTTGTGGCCACGATTAATGGCCCCATCCAGATTGCTCACTATGTCATGGTAGAACTTAATCCGAGCCTTCTCTGACGTTCTAAAAGCCTTTTTTATTTTCTGATTTGGCGAGCCTTCTCTGACGTTCTAAAAGCCTTTTTTATTTTCTGATTTGGCGGCTGTAGGTCACTACAGCCAGAGATCTCGGGTTAGGTAGAACTGAACTAATTGAGTTTCACAAGTCGACTCTAGAGTTTCAGCTGAACTCGCCCAATGAATGTACAACGTAAGCGCTGGGATTTTTTTTTTAAAAATATGTTAGTCCATTCCAATAAGGTTTGTTCCTTGAGACAGAAATTTATTTCTTACTGGTGAAGTGTTGAATGCAACCGATGTCTACAAGTTTACCGCGAAATCTCATCATGTAAACATTGCTGGCGTATTTGTTTATGGAAAGCTAGTAGGGGTGCGTAAACTTACCCGGAACTGACCTAACTACCGGAATGGACTGGACCGAACCGGGTCATTTCAGCTCATAACAAAATCGGCCCATGTCAAAATCGGCCCATAGCAATTTCGGCCCATAAATGATTCCAAGGTTATTATAGTGGTCCATTATCAGCCAAAATTAAAAAAAAGAAAGATATAGTTTATTAATGATACAATACATGGAAATAAAATTTATTTATACCGCTTTTCACCGCTCGGAATCTGTATCATTATTTTCAATATAAATTACGTCCCTCAGATGTGAGTCTTCTCGCAATGCAAACTTTGTGATGGAAGGTAAGAAACAAAAATAATATATTATATACAAGAGGTGAGTCTATGTAAAACCAAAGGGCCCCGGAGCGGGAGCATTTTTGGCCCCAGCACTATAATTTGAACAATCTTGGTAGGGGTCCACTAGGTGAAGCTTCATACCAAATATCAAATACCTGGGCCTTGTGGTTTCAGAGAAGAAGATTTTTTTAAAGATTTTCCCTATGTAAGCCATGTAAAACCAAAGGGCCCCCGGGCGGGGGCATTATTGACCCCAGCACTAAAATTTGAACAATCTTGGTAGGGGTCCACTAGGTGAAGTTTCATACCAAATATCAAAGACCTGGGCCTTACGGTTTCAGAGAAGAAGATTTTTAAAGATTTTCCCTATATAAGCCCATTTAAAATCAAAGGGCCCCCGTGCGGGGGCATTTTTGGCCCCAGCAATATAATTTGAACAATCTTGGTAGGGGTCCACTAGATGAACCTTCATACCAAATATCAAAGACCTGGGCCTAAAGAATTCAGAGGATAAGATTTTTAAAGATTTTCCCTATATAAGCCCATGTTAAACCAAAGGGCCCCCGGGCGGGGGCATTTTTGGCCCCAGCACTATAATTTGAACAAATCTTGGTAGGGGTCCACTAGGTGAAGCTTCACACCAAATATCGAAGACCTGGGCCTTACGGTTTCAGGGAAGAAGATTTTTAAATATTTTCCCTATATAAGCCCATGTAAAACCAAAGGGCCCCCGGGCGGGGGCATTTTTGGCCCCAGCACTATAATTTGAACAATCTTGGTAGGGGTCCACTTGATGAAGCTTCATACCAAATATCAAAGACCTGGGCCTAAGGGATTCAGAGAAGAAGATTTTTAAAGATTTTCCCTATATAAGCCCATGTAAAACCAAATGGCCCCCGGGCGGGGGCATTTTTGGCCCATGCACTTTAATTTGAACAATCTTGGTAGGGGTCCACTAGATGAAGCTTCAAACCAAATATCAAAGACCTGGGCCTTAGGATTTCAGAGGAGAAGATTTTTAAAGATCTTCCCTATATAAGCCCATGTAAAACCAAAGGGCTCCGGGGCGGGGGTATTTTTGCCCCAGCACTTTAATTTGAACAATCTTGGTAGGGGTCTATTAGATGAAGCTTCATACCAAATATCAAAGACCTGGGCCTTGTGGTTTCAGAGAAGAAGATTTTTAAAGATGTTCCCTATCTGGCTCTATGTAAAACCAACGGGCCCAGAGGCGGGGGCACTTTTGGCCCAAGGGCTGTAAGCCATGTAAAACCAAAGGGCCTCAAAGCGTGGGCATTTTTGGCCCCAGCATTACAATTTGAACAATCTTGGTAGGGGTCCCCTAGGTGAAGCTTCATACCAAATATCAAAGACCTGGGCCCTACGGTTTCAGAGAAGAAGATTTTTAAAGATTTTCCCTATATAAGCCCATGTAAAACCAATGGGCCCCCGGGCGGGGGCATTTTTGGCCCCAGCACTATAATTTGAACAATCTTGCAAGGGGTCCACCAGATGAAGCTTCATACCAAATATCAAAGACCTGGGCCTTACGGTTTCAGAAAAGAAGATTTTTAAAGATTTTCCCTATATAAGCCCATGTAAAACCAAAGGGCCCCGGAGCGGGGGCATTTTTGGCCCCAGCACTATAATTTGAACAATCTTGGTAGGGGTCCACTAGATGAAGCTTCATATCAAATATCAAAGACCTGGGCCTTGTGGTTTCAGAGAAGAAGATTTTTTAAGTTTTTGGTGAAAAAACTCTATTTTTGGCTCCTTTGACCTAGATGTGCAACGTACCGGAACCATTTGAACAACTTTGAAAGGGGACCACCTAAGGATCATTCCTGTGAAGTTTGTTCAAAATTCGATCAGTGGTTTAGGAGGAGATGTCGTTTAAAGAAATTGTTTACGGACGCACTGACGCACGACGGACGACGGACGAAAAGTGATCCCAAAAGCTCACCTCGTCACTACGTGACAGTGTGCTAAAAAGAGGGTGTGGTGTGTTTATTTAGAAAAAAAAAAGTATATTTATGAACTTGGAAATTGTATTTCTGTGGTCATTGCTTATTTGATTATATTGTTGGCACATGTCGGTATGCAAAATGATCAATAATGACTTTACTATCTATCTATCTTCATATACTGAGTCGGTCAAACTTGGCCATTACCTCAGTTGGGTGGTGCCTAAATTTAGAATTTAGCAAAAAAAAAAAAAAAAAGACACCCACTGGATGAGTTCTTAAAACTATTTACAATCTGCTTTCAGAGGTGTACTAAAACGCACACCTCTGGATCCCAATCTACACCATGCGGGCTTTGAACTCCTCTGCAGTTTTGGCATTTACCACAGAGGAGGGAAGACTGTTTCACTGAGGAATAGTTCTAGGGAAGAAAGAATTCTTCAGGGCATCACTATAGGCCTGGTACCTACGATATTGACTGTTGTTTAGTTTTGATGCCCTTGTTTGAGTTGAAGTAATCACAGGGGTCAAGTATTTATCTTTATTAAGAGATACTGTGTCAGAGTGTATCTTATAAAAGAAGGTTAAAGAGGACTGCTCGCGACGGGCCTCCAACGATGGCCACTCCAGCTCATCGAGCATTTCACCAACACTACTTCTGTTCCGCCATCGCCTGCAGGACCATCATAGGCTTGTGGGACGTAAAACTCAAACACTCACTCGTTTTACATAGGCTTATATTGGGAAAATCTTTAAAAAAAATCTTCTTCTCTGAAACCGCAATGCCCAGGTCTTTGATATTTGGCATGAAGCTTCATCTAGTGGACCTCTACCAAGATTGTTCAAATCGTAGCCCTGGGACCAAAAATGCCCCCGCTCCGGGGTCTTTTGGTTTTAGATAGACTGATATAGGGAAAATCTTTAAAAATCTTCTTCTCTGAAAACAGCAAGGCCCAGGTCTTTGATATTTGGTGCGAAGCTTCATCTAGTGGACCTCTATCAAGATTGTTTAAATTATAGCCCTACAGCCAAAAAGCACCGCCCTGGTGCCCTTTGGTTTAACATAGAAATTCTTTAAGCATCTTCTTCTCTGAAACCGCAAGGCCCAGGTCTTGTAGCTTCATCTAGTGGACCTTTGCCAAGGTTGTTCAAATTATAGCCATTGGACCAAAACTGCGCTCACCCCGGGGGCCTTTGGTTATACATTGACTTATGTAGGGAAATCTTTAAAAACCTGCTTGTCTGAAACCAGAAGGTTCAGGACTTTGATATTTGGTATGAAGCTTCATCGAGTGGACCTCTATCAAGATTTTCAAATTATAGCCATGGGGTCAAAATGCCCCCTTCACCAGGGCCCACTGGTTTTATATTGACTTATATAGGGAAAATCTATATAAATCGTCTTGTCTGAAACTAGAAGCCTCAGTTCTCTAATATTTAGTATGACCAACAGAAGTAGAGGCAATGGTCAGGAAACGATACAATTAACCCACAGCTCCCATCAGAGACACCAAAGGGAAAGAAATACAAACATGAAGCAAGAGACCCAAACGGAAACACCAATAGCGGAAAGCCAACAGGACAGTTACTTTCCCACAAAATGGCGGAAAGGCTATCCAAAATAAAATAATATAAGCGACACAAACACTCAAAGATAAGCCATAACAAAAAATAAACCGCGACAGAAGAACCGCCTTGGAACGGACAGCGGAAACGAATTCCACTGTGTGTGTGTGGGGGGGGGGGTGGGGGTGGGGGGGGGCTTAAATCGATTTTACGTGGCAATCCTCTCCCCTACTTCCGTCGATATTAAGACAAATAATTTGTTCAGTCCGCATGAAGGCCTCCTAACTCATCAGTGCAACATCTCCGTGAAGCTTTGTCTAGTGGTCCTTGACCAAGATTGATCAATTTATAACCATGGGGCCAAAAATGGCTCCGCCCCGGGGTCCACTGGTTTTACATAGTTTTATATAGGGAAAACATTTAAACATCTTCTTGTCTGAATCCAGAAGGCTCAGGTCTTTGATATTTGGTATGAAGCTTTGTCTAGTAGACCTCTATCACGATCGTTCCAATTATAGCCATGAGCCCAAAAATGTGCCCATCCCGGTGCCCACTGGTTTTACATAGACTTATACAGGGAAAACCTTTAAAAATCTTCTCGTCTGAAACCAGAAGGCCAAGGTCTTTGATATTTGTTATGAAGTTTCATGTAGTGGACCTCTACCAAAATTGTTCAAATTAGTGCCCTGGGGCCAAAAAATGGGCCCATCCCTGAGCCCACTTGTTTTACATAGACTTATATTGGGAAAACTTTTAAAAATCTTCTTGTCTGATATCAGAAGGCCAAGGTCTTCGATATTTAGTTTGAAGTTTTGTCTTGTGGATTTCTACCAAGATTGTTCAAATTATAGCCCTTGAGCCAAACCTGGCATCGCCCTGGGACCCGCAGGTTCATTCTTCGATATAAAAAGATTGGGTACAACATGGATATTATACGACAGACTGCATGCATGGTAGTTAACCCAATCACGGTTGGCAACTTTGCTTCCCTCTTTAATTGCACGCCCGTGGGTCAGGCCTCAGATTCTATGACGGCTCCAACGTAAAGGCTTATTGAGAATTAGAGAGATAATGTTGGTTGGTACCTGATGCTCTGTCTATGGTCGGGCTCATCGGAGTCTAACTGTTGGCTTTCTTTTGCTCCAGCATTTCAGTGGTTTCTTGCTGTCGAGTCCTCACCGTTGTCTCACCTCTGTGGTTCTTTGATTTTTGTGTTCACGGAGATGTTGCACTGATGAGTTAGGAGGCCTTCATGCGGACTGAACAAATTATTTGTCCAAATCAGGACGGAAGTAAGGGCGAGGATTGTGGCCACGTAAAACCGATTAAAGCCCCCCAGTGGAAATCTTCCACTGACCGTTCCAAGGCGGCTCTTCTGTGGCGATTTATTTATGTTGTTGTTTGTTACTTACTGTGTGTATCACTTGTGTCTTTTAATTTTGGATGGCCATATGGCCATTTTGTGGGAAAGTAACTGTCCTTATGGCCTTCCTTTGTTTAGGTTTCCATTATGGTCTGGTCGCTTAATGTTTGTATTTCTTTCCCTTTGGTGTCTTTTATGGGTGGAGTAAGTTAATTGTATCAATTCCTGATCTTTGTTTTTCTTCTACTTGGTATGGCTGGTTATTACAGAAAAATCTCTAATAATTTCTCTGTCATTGCTGAGCCCTAAACGAATTTGATAGAGCTAGAGTCTTGAAAGTTGGTGAATTGATTTGAAGTGATGAGCAGATGACCTGAATAACAATTGACTAAACTCCGAAAAATACTTCATGAGTTATGACCCTTTATACATAACTTCGGGCATTTGTACAGTGTATGCCATGTCACGCATAGAAAACTTCGAGCATTTGTACAGTGTATGTCATGCGATGCATAGCATAACTTTAGAACTATGTTTGCTAGGGTTTGAAATTTCATATATTGTCACCTTAGCGCAAAAAGTCAATAACTCCAATATATAATGTATTGAAGTTATTGACCTTTTTGCGCTAAAGTGACGATATGGATTCCTCATGAATATTTCTTTTCTCGTCGGGATTATGCCCCTATTAAGAGTTATGGTCCTTTGAATTTTTTGAATGAAATCTTATCAGCAAAATATGGCAAAAACTATTGAAGTTAAGAATCTTGAATCTTGCTGAATGAGTAGATGACCTGATTACTTATTGACTGTATTCTGAAAAATACTTCATGAGTTACTGCCTTTTGTAACTTTTGTACGGTGTATGTTTTGTGGTGTATAGCATAACTTTAGAACTAGGTATGCTTGGGTGTTAAAATTTTATATATGGATTCCACATAAAAATAGCTGATACATACATTTTCATCCGGAGTATACCCCTTTAAAGAGTTGTGGCCCTTTGATTTTTTTTTCATAAAACCTTGTCAGTAAGATATCTCAAAAACTGTGAGAGCTAGAGCCTTGAAATTTGGTGAATAGATTGGTAGTGATGAGTAGATGATATGAATTACTGTTGATTAAATTATGAAAAATACTTCACGAGTAATTGCTTTCGTACTTTGGGCATTTGTACAGTGCATGCTTTGTGATGAGTTGGGGCTTGGATGAGGTCTTGTTCTTCAGTTTTGGCTCTCGGAAAATTTTGGCATCTAGGGGCATGCATCTTGTTGGGGGCATAGTGTTTTACAAACATCATTTCTAGTTTCTTTTAAGTTTTACTACAACCTGTGTCTTCTTGTAACACACCACCTTACAGACTGTTCACAAGTTGTCTGAAAGACCAATTTTGAACACCCCAGCCGTCTCGAATGTGGTCTTAATACAGGAATTTTACTGTATATCACGAAAACACGCCAGTATAATTTCGACCCCTTGAACCCCACTTTCATATAGTAAAACTTGGGTTTACCTGTAAACCCTATTTTTCTTATTCCTGCACTAAAATAAAGAGTGTGGGTACTCGCTAGAACCGCCTCGATCTAACGAGTGCCCACAATCTATATTTTGAGCAAAAAACTATCACAATTTTTCATCTTAAAATTGTCATTTTTTCGGTGATAAATGTTACAGCGTATCTGTGGAGGCGTGTTTTCGTAATGTGTGCATTCCGTTGTTTTCTGACAATTTTAGTCAGCAACAACTGCAACCCAGACGTTTTTGAAAAAAAAATAAATGAATAAATTAATAAACACTACTTCGTAGTGTGAACGCATGTGCTTCTGAAATAATAGGCAAATAAAAAGAAAAAGTGAGGATAAATGATTTTGGTATTTCGTTAGACCTGGGTTATTGCATTTCGATCTGCCCTATTTATGTCACGGAAGATAAACGTTGTTTCAGTTGGCAAAGCTTTGAATAACAAAGTATGGTTTTATTTCAGTTTATTGATAATTTTGTTTTTAAGATGGCTTTATCTATCTGTTATCTTTGATTTTATAATTTTATTTAACTTGATAAGTTTCTTCATTAGAAATCTCCTTAGTTCATTTCAAAGTTTCTTATTTTGTTTGCTAATAGATCCTTCTAATAAGCGTCATAGAGAATCTTACATGAGTGTTCGGTGATTATTGAATTTATTAATCGAGCTGAGAAAAAGAGATAAAATGCGAGGCTTAGCCTCGAATTTTATACCTTCTTCTCCACAAGTGAAAATCAATAATACATGAGCAGCAGTGCAAGATTTTGTTTATCATATTGCATTTCAAACGCATTTTATTCACGACTGTTTTATAAAAAAAATGCCAATAATCCGTCATTAGCAAACGCGACGTCGTTAGGACGTCGAACATGTAACGTCACGGGGCGTATCTAACTTATTTGCATAATTTATTTAATCCACTAGTGGACTGTCAATTTTATTACACGACGTTATTACATTCTAAGACGCGACGCAATATGATAATAGAAGTGAAGGTAATGATCAGGAATCGATACAATTAACCCTCAGCTCCCATCAGAGACACCAACGGAAAAAATATTATGACGTTCAATAATTCAGCTTTGTGAATTAAACAACTTTTCAATTGCAAGTTGGGTAAAAAAAGAATCAAAGCACTGAGAGTACTGGTGGGTTGATTGTGTCTGGGTGTAGTTAGGAAAAATGGGCCTGAGCGTGGACTGTTTCGTTTAACCCTTAAACTCCTTTACTGAAAGCAAACCGTGTAGACCCTGATCAGACGCTGCGCTTTTCGGCGCCTGACCCTTAAATTCCTATACTCTAAGCAAGCAGTGAAGACCCTGATCAGACGCCGCATTCTGCGGCGTCTGATATGGGTCTACACTGTTTGCTTAGCCCAACCCATGATTCCAGCCCAGATTTTACAGTTAACCTTTTCACGTAAACTGCGATAAAATTCTATAAATAATCTGCGTTGATTCCTACAAATCGGTGATAGTCACGTGGACTCCAGCACTATATAATAGACGTTTTCTCCTTTATACCTTTGGGTAATCAATCGACCCAAAAAAGAGAAACAAGGTTCTATTTTTTTTTTTTTTTTCATCCTGAGAAGAAGTCAACTATGCCCTTACTTCAAACAGACGGAGCTGCACATACAGGCGATGATGACAAGCCAAATGCAATGAATCCTATCTTTCCAGATCAAACTATTATAAATGACGACAATGTAGCCGAAGCCGATAAAGTAGAGTACAATCTCGTTTCTTAGCTTTACCACAAAACTAGAAAACCAGATGAGGTTAAGATTATTATAAAATCCCTCCTTCTTGGGCAAGCAGCTGAACCTGATGGTGTTTTGCAATAGAATCTTAAAAGAACCGACCGACATTTTGTTTATTAACACGTGGGAAGGTTCCCGAGAATTGGAAGCAATCTCATGTTACATGAGTCACAAAACCTGGAGATTCTTCTTAAATAATATTGAGCCAGCGCATGACAAAACCTACAATAAAACATGTGCGCCCACCGAAGACTCAGATCAGCCTGCGCATCCATATAGTCTAATCAGATACTTCTCTTGCTGCATAAAGGAGCATTGAGTCCTAAGCTATCCTTGGAGCGCAAACGAAGACTCTGATCAGTCTGCGCGGATGCGCAGGCTGATCTGAGTCTTCGTTAGGCGCACATGTCGTTAGGCGCACATGTCTTATTGTAGGTTTTGTCATGAGCCGGCTCATATCAAATCAATTTGGTGAATGTTTTGTGTCCTTGCCATTTTATTCTATGTTTTATTATTAATGCATAACTATACCAAATTAAGTGACACAGAGGCCTTTCTGATATTTAATCTTTATCAGTGTGTCTAAACCCCATATTTTTGAAACCGAAACGGATGATGGACAAGACCCGGCCAACACAGCACACCCCCTCCGAGTACACACCGCCCGACGTAGCTCATGAGACAGATCAACTGGAGGCATCAGGCAAGAGTCGCCTAACAGGGAACTTATAGGCGTCCCCCACCGAGCCAACATCAGCAAACATGGCCCACACCCCATGGAAGTCCCGGGCATCAGAAAGGAGATGCCCAAAGTAGCGAGACTTGCACAATTTATAATATTATAAAAAGTGGCAACCAAAACCGCTAAGATACATGTCCCACCTGACAAGTCAGTCTCAGTTTTAGAAAAAATAGAAATTTATACTGCAAACATTAAAGATATAATATAGTTATTTAAATCAGTACTTGAGTACTGACGTCAACACCGCAGTATCAACCTCAGCACTAAGGAACTGATTAAAATAACTGTCCAGGAACCGCGGTGCGAGGCGGACCGTCCATGCTAATAAACCCTACTGGATTCATTGGGCGACAGGGCTTGAGATGTCATTTCATCTCAATGTCGGGTACAAGTCCAACACAAATGGAAGCAACGTCTCCAAAATGACCTTTACTGTGTTGACGGGGACGTTAAACCTCAAATCAAACAAATCAAATAATTTACTGTTGTGTGATGTCTAGAAATCGATGATCATACTTTCTATACAAGACTGATACATGCACTTATAATTCTACTTAACTTGTATCGGTACTAATCATGTTTCAATGGGAGATGAACTTAACCCTTGTCCTGCTGAGCCCGGATATGCCTTATTTTCCAAACCCAGATCAGACATTGTTTGCCATTCAGATCGTGAATTTGTTGTAATAATTTGCACCAAGTAATCAGATTCGTTGATAATCGGTAGTGGGTGTGGCAGATTAAAATATTCAGCAGGACAAGGGTTAACAAGCTTTATGTTTGTAAATTTCATATACTTGTGGCACTGTATAATGTTAATGTGTTTGAAATAAATATGATCAAACTGACAAGTTTTATGCAACTAAGTCGCATATTAAATTGCACAGGCTTGATCCGCCACTATATGGTATTACGATGAACACGCCCGTCCGATATAGTGCATTTTTTTATAAGTCCAAAATGGCCATTTTTCTGATGAACATCAGTGATGTTTTTTATTATAAATACTGCAAACATAGGTTGTGGGTACTCGTTATAACCGCCTCATTGACGCTCATAGAGGCGGTTCTAACGAGTACCCACAACCTATGCTTTGGAGCAGAAATATGAAAAATAATGTTCACACCCTTAAACCCCAGTTTTCTCTTAATAAAGTTGGGTTTAGGGGGTGTTCATTTCACGGACTTGTTCACGTGATGGACATTGTACAGAAACGTGTAATGCTTTAACACATTCTACATTACAATGCTACAAACAATCAGGTGTGCCCCCGCCCATAGGAGGGTTGAAAAATATTTGGGCTGCATGATGCTTCCACGCAGAGCTGAATCCCGCCCGCACACAAGTACTGGTAAACCGCTTAGAGGATCTAAGCCTGTCCAGGAACCGCGGTGCGAGGCGGACCGTCCATGCTTATAAACCCTATTGGTTTCGTTGGGCGACAGGGCTTGAGATGTCATTTCATCTCAATGTCGGGTAAAAGTCCCACAAAATTGGAAGCAACGTCTCCAAAATGACCTTAACAGTGTTGACAGGGACTTTAAACCTCAAATCAAACAAACAAAAACCATTATCTTGCTGTTCACGACAACCACTATCTTTGCAAACAGTGTAGATCCAGATCAGATGGCTTCTGATCAGGATCTACACTGTTTGGCATTCAGTTTATGAATTTGTAGCAATAAATAACATCAAGTAATTTGATTGGTTGAAAGACAGAAATGGGTGTGGCTTAAATGAATATTCAGCAAGATAAGGCTTAACACCACCTAAATTTAAGTCTGAATTTGCTTTAAAAAAGCTAATTTTGAAGGGTGAAGTTTTTCGTTCTTCGTGCTTTCTGAATAGAATGCCTTCTGGTCAGGGACCACCTTTGAGACTGTTCAAAAGTGGTCTTTAAGACCACTTTTGAACAGTCCCAAAGGTGGTCTTAATACAGGAATTTTACTTTACTTCCGCTTGTTTTCAAATTTGGATTATAATATTACAGGGTATTTCTTTACACACCACAATTATTACGAACAGGAAGTAGAACGCCATATATCAACTTCGATTTATAATTAGTGTTTTGGAAAGAAAATGGTATTCAGTGGGTGAATAAGTCATGGTAAAAATGTGGAACAGCTCGTGTTTTCGGTGTTGTTGTTACTTTGCTTTGTTGTGCTCAGGTAAGGACATACTTTAAGTTCTTTCACTCTTCTTTAGAACAACCTATACAGACGCGCATGATAAAAACTTAGGGTACATTGCATAGGTTTTGATTGTCCTTTTTGACATCGGCATGTTCGTCACACCAATGAAATGCACGCACGTTAAATTTAACAGAACACATCCATAAGGTACCATATCAAATATGTGTAAACATACCAAATAACAATTTATCATAATTATGACGTCGCGTCTGAGAGTGTAATAACGCCATGTAATATTTTCGATAATCCACTAGTGGATTAAATATGCAATTTAGGTAGATACGTCCCGTAACGTTACATGTACGACGTCCTTAACGACATCGCGTTTACAAATGGCGGAATATTGACATTTTTGTAAATAATCGCGAATAAAATGCGTTTTAAATGTCATATGATAAATAGAATCTTGCATTCGTGCTCATGTATTATTGAATTTATTAAACTCGTTGAGGAAAACGGATAAAATGCTCGGCGAAGCCTCGCATTTTATCCCTTTTCCTCAACTCGTTTAATAAATTGAATAATACATGAACACTCATGTAAAATCCTCTATTTTATCATCATAAAACTCACTGCAATACAATAAAATATTCTTTTGCACTAAAGTAAACAATACCTCAACCACATCCGACTGCGGCAAATTGTATCCTAAAAGGACAATTGTATCCAAAAAGGCCGGTTAGTCAGGCCTCAGATTCTATGATGATTCCAGCCTAAAAGCTTACTTGAAATTAAAATTAAATTTTAGGTAATGCTGGTTGGTATCTGATGCTCTGCCTCTGCTAGGGCCCATCGGAGTCTATCTGTTGGTTTTCTTTTGCTTCAGCATTTCAATTTGTTTTCTTGTTGTAGAGTCCTCACCGTTGTCACATCTCTGGAGACGTTGCCCAGATGAGTTAGAAAGCCTTCGTGCGGACTGAAAAAATTATTTGTCTAAATCGCGACGCATCACGAAAACACGCCTATATAATTTTGACCCCCTTGAATCCCACTTTTATATAGTAAAACTGGGGTTTCCGGGGGCATATCTTATTTTTCTTATTTCTGCTCTAAAATATAGATTGTGGGTACTCGTTAGAACCGCCTCGATGAGGCGGTTCTAACGAGTGCCCACAATCTATATTTTGAGCAGAAATAATAACAATATCACAATTTTTCATCATAAAATTTTCATTTTTTCGGCGATAAAGGTGGCAATGTATTTGTATAGGTGTGTTTGCGTAATGGGAAGTAAGGGCGAGAATTGCGGCCGCGCAAAATCGACTTATGCCCCCAGTGAAATACTTTTCTCTGACCGTTCCAAAAGGGTTTTTCTGTCGAGGTTTATTTTTGATATACAGTCGAACTTCGATGGCTCGAACTCGCCGGGACCGCCGAAAAAATTTCGAGCCATCGGTAGTTCGAGCCATTGGAGTCCAACTCGGCAAGATCCATCTTTGTGTACTATGATTTTTTATCATAGCTGCGGCGATTTTGGTGACTTCCGGTACATATATCGGTCATAATTTAAGAGTGGATGATGAGCCGTATTTTTGGTCCGTATTATGATACTGATCACGCGCCTGCATGACTTGATCGATAAAATTGGAATTATTAAAAAGGTATTTAGTGCGAGCCATCGGTGGGATTTTACATAGAAAATGTACTCTAGGGACCAGGCTTAGAGTTCGAGGGTTCGAGCCATCGTGGTTCGAGCCAAGGGTGGCATGTTTGGTTAAAATGAATAGGGATTTTGCCGGGACTGAAAAGTCAGTTCGACCCAAACGTGGTGTTCAAGCCTACCGAGTTCGACCCATCGAAGTTCGACTGTAGTTCGTATTTGAATGTGTGTGTCGCTTATATCGTTTTGGATAGCCGATTAGCCATTTTGTAGGAAAGTAACTGTCCTTTTGGCTGTCCGCTGATGGTGTTTTCATTAGGGCCTAGTTACTTCATGTTTGTATTTCTTTCCCGTTGGTGTCTCTGATGGGTTGTATCGTTGCTTCACTTCTAGACATTGTCCTGAACAGCTAGGGAAATACCTGCCATTGAACAGTTGACAATTTGATAGAGCACTTCCAGAATATTACTAGTATACAGAAACCAGTGCTTCAGCTGAAGTGCACGACCCGCCGGATGCTTTTAGCTTTATGAGTGTTACCATATATGGGTATGGCGGCCATTTTGGTCATGTGACCTGGACCTAAAACGGTTCCCCCGATAAATGCGCCTTATCGTAAGGAGCAAAAATATATCTTATACTTTAGTACTGTATTCTGAATCGTTTGCAGGATAAAATGCATTCTCACTTTTCCAACACAAAATGCATGTGTCAAAGTTTGACCTAGGCACAAAGAAGGTCAATGTCAACCCAGGGTCACCATTTTAGCAATTTATGATGGGCCTACGTCCCAGATGCTATTTATCAAGTTTCGTGGAAATCTGCTCAGTGGTTCTGGAGAAGACTATTTTTGAAGGGTTTTTACCATATATGGCTTGGCGGCCATTCTGGTCATGTGACCTGGACCCCATGAGCAAATTTTGGTTTCCCCCATCCCATAGAGGCTCCATATGAAATTTGACTTCAATCGGCCCAACGGTTTCCGAGGAGAAGCAGTTCGAAAATTTTCACATTTTTCGCCTCGGCGAGACTATACTAAATGGAATGTAATATTTCGCAAGTTCATTGGTTATATCTCATTGATATCTATCAGTATGCCAAAAATTGTTTAAATATTCCAAGCGGTTAAGTCATTATCACCAATTTTCACAAACGGATTACTGACGGACAGACAGACAGACCATATATGGCTTGGCGGCCATTTTGGTCATGTGACCGGGACCCCATGAGCAAATTTTGGTTTCCCCCATCCCATGGAGGCTCCATATTAAATTTGACTTCAATCGGCCCAACGGTTTCCGAGGAGAAGCAGTTCGAAAATTTTCACATTTTTCGCCTCGGCGAGGCTATACTAAATGGAATGTAATATTTCGCAAGTTCATTGGTTAGATCTCATTGATATCTATCAGTATGCCAAAAATTGTTTAAATATTCCAAGCGGTTAAGTCACTATCACCAATTTTCACAAACGGGTTACGGGCGGACAGACAGACTGGCAGAATGACACGGTGATTTTAGGGCACTCTTAGAAAATCAACCGACTTCAGTCGGTCGCTTTTTCTGCGGGTCGTGCAATGAATACCTGTATGCAATGTTGCTCCTGCACAAAGGCAAGCTCCAGGTTTTGACAGCGTAAAAGCCGGCGCCAGACAGAAATCTTCATTTACGTATTTCACATATAGCCTTTGATAATAAGGTCATGTGACCTCAAGGAAAGACTTTTTTTCAATATATCCAATAACTGACAAGCGCCCAGCAACACGTATTTACCGACCTGCCCCTTAATATTTACATTATTACCCAGGCTCAGATGTGTGAAATTGTGGAATGCACTCTTATGAAAATATAGATTTTCTTTCGGCGTAGCTGTATAAGCTGGCTTTTGACCTACTTATTGATATTAGTCTCGACTGAATAATTGTATTTGCGGTTGGTTGAAAATGTGTATACTGCTGCAAAAAAGTAACTACTGCATAACTGCTGCAATTTTTCACTTAACATTACAACCTAGTCAATTTAAACTCAAAATGGTGTCATAAATTTTATGATTTCATATGCAATGTTTCACCACAAATTATTCCTTGCGCTACAATATTATAAAGCTTGTTTCATTTGAAAGAAATTAGGTAAGACTAATGTGGATGCAATGATCTAGTAAGCCTTGTTTATTACAATAATGTCACTGAGTCATAAAAGTGCACATAAAGTATCCAAAAGAGGTATTAAAGTTCAACTGCAACGCTATTTTTTCTATGACTTATCATTGAATACATATAAAGTACATCTCGAATAAGCTATTCGCCGTACTTCTTGTTACGGAATTATGTATTTATTAACAATTTACATTCGGTTCACCTGTGGGCAATTGCGAACCGGAAGTGATAATCCGAGTCACGTGACTCTGAACCCTGTGACGTCAATTGTAGAACGGAAGTGGAAATAGCGTGTATTTTACATTGACTGTTCGAGAAAATTGTGATAAAAAACATCTTGTTATCTGAAATAAATTCCAAAAATGCCGACGCGATGTGTTGCACCGGGTTGTGGCAATACCCCTGCACCTGGTCGCGGTTTGTTTACGTTCCCGGAGGACCCGGTATTAAATAAAGAGTGGAGAGTGAATATGGGTCGCGCGATAAGTGCAAATGAGCCTTTCAAACTATGGGAAAACTCAAAAACTTCGAGATTGTGTGATTCTCATTTCACGGAGGAGTGTTTTATTGTGAGCCCAAGACTAGCGGCGGATCTGGGATTCAAACCAGGCAAGTTTCAGCTCAAGACAGGTGCTGTTCCAACGATCTTTGCCAGACCAAACCACCCCTGGAACACTCCAAAACAGACCAAAGTTGGCGGGGCATACAGGATTTCTATTTTTACCCCCATATCCTGCTGCCTAAAAACATTTGTATCTGTGAACGAATCGGTTTAGTTCATATTATATATACATTCAGTTCACAACTGCATGAAAAAAATGTAGATCCTGATCTGATGGCTTCTTCAGAAGCCATCTGATCAGGATCTACACTGTTTGCACAGTTAGGGATTGTCATGTCCAGCAGAATAATGGTTAAAAAGCTTGGTCAGTATGAGGCCTGTTTGGCTAATGTTTTTCTGGATTTCTTTGTTTATGAGCATTACAGATTTCATGCTCAAATCAGTTGAGCATGATGACAGTATCTTTAATTTATACTACCGGACCAAAATTTTTTGTACAGCACCACAAACACACAGTGTGACTTATGTCCAGTAAATCCTAGAAACAAAAATGATATCTTACAATAAAATATGCCTTCAGTCCTGTAGGTACATATTCTGTCCAGTAGAAGATAACAGACTTTACTAGCAGTAAGAGGCTTTTTAATTGCATCTTATCCTCTCTGTATGATTTAAAACTTGTTTTCATGATTTGTGTGATCACAGCCATTTCAAGAGTATTCAACAATAAACTTAAAATGCTGAATGACATGAGTCATGGAGGAAGGCACCGTGAAATAGACCTAAGTGTCTCAGTTATTATGGACTGGTCGCCCATCAGGCATTTTTGTTTGCATTCAGGTTTAACGGTCCAGTCAACACTATTTAGGTCATTTTTGCAGTTCCATTCACCTATAGATCCACACTTTTGTTTGGGCGAGCATATCCATATGCAGTTAACCAGTACAGTGCACATTCTTTCTCCAAAACTGAGAACTGCCCTTCTTGAATCAGCGGGAGAGAATGACCATAGAAAGGATTTCAGGATCAAACTCTACAAAGAATGTTGCCGACCCGAACCCATCAGGGCTTGAATAAATAGGTTGGGCTGCATAATGCCTCTGTGCAGAGCTGTAGACAACCTCAGGAGTTCTGGAAAACCACTATAAAAGCAGATCTAAGCCTGCCCAAGAGAAGTGGTTCAAGTATGTGACTGCCCATGTGTACAAACTGTTGGTTTCTTTTCATTAGGCAGCAGGGCTGGAGATGTCATTTCATCTCACTGATGGTTATAAGTCCCACAAATTGGGAACTATGTCTCCACAATGACCTTTACAGTGTTAACAGGGGCATTGAGCCTCAAATCAAACAAATTGTAGACTAGATACAGCTGAATAAATCTCTGGCCTTGATGCCGTAATAGGTAAGAGCTCAAGACTTCTTTTATTAGGTCACCTGTGTTTTTAACCTTTAACCTGCTGAATAGTCAATTAAGCCACACCCACTTATGACTTTGAACCAATTAGATTACTTGATGCAGTTTATTTCTACGTATGCAACATGGCGATACATTCTGGAAGTAGATACTTTTATAAATTGAAAGTGGTTAACAACCACAGTCTGCTAGTAACCCTACAGTTTATTTCTACATATTCATAAACTGAATGTCAAACAGTGTAGATACTGATCAGGTGGCTTATTCAGAAGCCATCTGATCTGGATCTACACTGTTTGCAAAGATAGGGCATGTCGCCAACAGCAGGGTAGAGGTTAACGAACTTGGCTCCTGTCACCTGAGATGCCAAGTTCTGCAATCTGCCTAATATTAGTGAAAAAATCTTGAAAGGGCTGTAAAAACGAAACATAATAAAACAAAACAGAAGGAACACTGTCATTTGTTAAAGATCTGTTTAATACAACTGAAATCAGAGCACTGACAACACTGTTTGGTTGTTTGCCTTTGAGTGTATGATAACTAGATGTAACCTTGATCCTGAAGCAGAACAGTCACTTAGACTGTGAACAGTTCATGAAAAAACCTACAAGAAGCTTGGGTGGCCAGCAAAGACTGAGATCAGCCTGCGCCTTAGCAGTCTGATCAGAGTCTTTGCTGGTCACATGTAAAGTTCTACTATATACTACAGTCTATGTAAACCAAAATGAGCAAAAGGTCTTGTCTTAGTGGATGGGTGAGTGGGTTGATTTTAGTCTGCTGGCTGCATGGTCACATTGTAGGCTTTGTCTTGAATTGGGGGAAGGGGGAGAATGACTATATGTAGAAAAACTGTTATCCTCTTTGCACTAATAGTCTCTTTGATATTTGAAACCACAGTATTGCTCTGATGGCCAGCTCTGACGTATCTTGTTCACAGCACAAGCTGGTATCACCTTCCGCATTCCTCTTCCAAGTCTGTGCCACACCCATCTCGTAAAACGTCTGTATGCAACATGGCGGTACATTCTGGAAGTAAATAATTTTATAAATTAAAAGTGGTTAACAACCACAGTCTGCTAGTAACCCTGATCTTGCTGAATATTTTAACCACACCTATTTCTGACTTTGAATAAATCAGATTACTCGATGAAATTAATAATTTATAAGCTGAATGTCAAACAGTGTGGATCCTGATCAGATGACTTCTGATCTGGATCTACACTTTTCCAACGAATGAGGTTGTCGAGAACAGCAAGATAAGGGTTAAACCTTAATGGCCTTGTTCTGTCTAAAATGTAAACCTCCAAACAGACATAACCTGTGAACAAAGACCACTCTTGGCCATTCCTTTGTGCCATCTTTGTAGACAGGCTGGATTGTTCCTATAGATGTATGTATATATTATATGTAGATATGCTATTTTTGATAGCAAACATGTACAGTAAAACAGGTCTTAGCAGCCACCTCTATTAAGCAAGCAAGCATTGGTTACCTGAAAAGTAGAATGCATAAATTTTACCTGTATAAAGCTAGAACCTGTCATTAGAAAGCAAATTTCGAATATGTTTTGAGGCGCTTGCTAATACAGGTTGGACTGTATACATTTGGTAAATCAACCTTATCATCCATCCACAGTGACAAGACCTTTTGCTCATATCCGGGCATAGATCATAGAATATAGTAGGTACATGCGATCAGTGAAGACTGATCAGCCTGCAAAAATGTACAGGCTGGAGTCTTTGCTGGTCACTCAAGCCTTCTTGTAAATTTTGTCATGCGCTGGCTCTTAGTATAACGAAGGATACCAATGAACTACCCAGGCCTACCCAATGGGGAAAGGGCATGTCTGTAAATACCAAGAATAAAAATAAAAAAAAATATTTGTACATATAATGCTGTTATTTTTCTTGCCCCTGTCCTTGATCTTATATAGTTGGAGTACCAGAATGCCATCTTTCTCAGACTCAGCTACAGTATGACATCAATGCAGGTCTATAGAATACATTCTGTTTGTGCTCAGTTTCACCAGCTGCTTACCAAAACCAATTGGTTGGATTTTGCTTGTTTCCGGGTTTTAATACCCAGTCAACACTATTTAGGTCATTTTTAACCCGTCAGTTTACCTAGCCACCCTTTCATGGACAGGCTTACACATCAGCGGTTAACCAGAACTATGCACCTTTTTTGACGGAAACTAACAACTGTCCTTGAATCAGCATAAGGGAGAGAGAATGATTATTGAAATCATTTCATGATCAACCTCCACAAAAGAATGTTGCTGACCACACAGGTATCAAACCGATGTCCTCCTGATCTTCAGTCATAAACAAATCCGACTGAGCTACTGAGACCGGCTTACAGTTTCTAGGAGAGTTGATGAGTAAAACACCGTCACCTAGCTGGTAAACACATTCAATGGCTCATACTTACTCATGAATTGGCTCATCATCACCAACATGACCATAGTTGTCCAAGAATTCATAGAAGGATGTCTCTATAACATACTGGTTCAGACAATTTCCTTCATAGCCAGGATGCTGTGTGATGCACTGAAGGTCTTGATCTTCTACTAAGTTGTCAATGAGACCAATCTCCCTGCAGCATGTGCTCTCATCTACAGATGGCATGGGAATACAAAATCCACATTCACACCTGACAAATAAAATGGCATACAAATTTAGGGTCAGACGCCAATGTTACATGCTAACTTGAGGTTTTTTTTTTCTCTGTGCACTCTGCTTTTGGCCTACTACCCTCATGTATTGGGGCTTGGAGAAATAGATTAGGTGCATATTACTTCCACGCAGATCTGAACGAATCGCACATGAGTACTACTGGGAGGTTCTTAGCCTGCCACGGAAAAGTGGTGCAAGTCTTGCTTCGAACCCGAAAGGGTTTACCCTGTCCTTGTGTGGATCAGTTCTGTGTAGAAGCAACATGCAACCCAATCTATGTCTTCAAGCCCTGTGGGCAAGGACCATTAGCATGTGTTGCCAGAAATTACAATTTAATTTATTACATTTGCAAACAGTGTAGATCCAGATCAGATGGCTTCTGAAGAAGACATCTGATCAGGATCTACACTGACATTCAGTTTATGAATTTGTAGGTATAAATTTATCCAAGTAGCCTGATTGGCTCAAAGTAAAAAATGAGTGTAAAATGGGTGTGGCTACACTGAATATTCAGCAGGACATGGGTTAATCCCGGAGTTTTTTTGCTGAATCTAGCACATAAATATTTACCTTTTGTTTTTTTTATTTTTAGTTTAATGACTCAACCAACACTATTTAGGTTATGTGGAGCATGTCAATGAACTATCCAGGCTTTTCCTGGACAGGCTAATTTATTGCACTTTTTGGCCAAAAATTGACAACTACCCTGGTTGAATCAGCAGAAGGGAGAGAATGTTTTTAAAGTAATTTCATGATCAATCTCCACGAAAAGTTATGCTGACACTCACAGGTCTCGAATCTTGGTCCTCTGTACACAAGTCGAATGCGCGCCTGACTGAACTGCAGAGACCGGCCGGTTACTTGTTGCAGTAATGATTAAAATACACCCGGGTATCACCCCACTTTGGGTTCAACACACACTTGTCGCCAGGGATGACAGAAGAAGATAAGTCCAATGTTTTGCTGTTACATTGTAGGTTATCTGTGGCATTTTTGGTGTGTAAATATCCATATAGAGACTATAATAACAAAAGCAAGCCAATAATTTCACACTTCAACAAGGGGTGGGGGTGCAAATTTTTCCACTTTTCATAAACAATGAATGAGCAGGAATTATCTTGGCTTTCTGGCTCATTCTATTGAAAGTATTTGGCCCTATTGCGGGTTGTAAAGATGACAAAACAGTTGTCAGCCCCCACTGTCTCAACCAGTGCCCCCCGCCCCCCCCCCCCCCCCCCCCCCCCCCGATTTTTTTATTTACTTCCTCCTTTCCTTACGTTATTTTCGGCTATCAAAATACGAAACGGAACCTTACTAATATTGGGCTAATCAGTAGTAAAGTGGACGAACTTATTTTTTCCTCGTCATGCATTTTTTTTGTTTATTATTCTCGCTAACTTACCAGTCTGTGTTGCCGAGCCTATCGCTCAGCTGGCCCTCCAAATCTGACTCGCTAGATGTGTCCGATTCGGAATCTTCCGAGTAATCGGGCGCAGATTCTCTTCTTGGTTCAAACTGATACGGCTGTACCGGCCTGATTGACCCAGCTAAAACAGAATCACCGTCATTCTCCTCTAACTCTCTAAGATTTGCACTGTCCGCCATAGCTGTCACTTCGAAATGTGTCTACAAATGACGTCACGCGCAAGTGCGCATGCGTGAAAATCTAAATTTGGACAGGTGCGAAAGAACGGTAAATCACGTAACTTTATTGGCTTATAACTTCCCCTATATAACCTTTTGAATTCTCGCGACTTTTTGTAATTGCTTATTTTTATCTGTGCTACATGGATAATTAATAAAGATATGGTGGTAAAATTACCGTTTCCGTTGAACTTTAATAAAAAATAGGCAAGTAAGAGCTTTAAAAACAAAAACAAAACAAACAAACACTCACACACAAACAACAACAAAAAAAAAAAAAAAAAAAAAAAAATACCAGTAAAACAGTTGCAACAAAATAAATCATTACAGACAAGCTTGACAGCCCCCGCCCAAAGGGGCTTGAAGAAATAGAGATGGGCTGCATGATGCTTCCACGCAGACCTGAAACTGACCACACACGTCAACTGGTAAACTGCTTAGAGGATGTAATTAAGCCTGCCCAGGCAAAGCGGTGCGAGTCGGTCCGTCCATCCTGATAAACCCTATTGGTTTCATTGGACGAAAGGGCTTGAGATGTCATATTTCACCTCAATGTAGCGTAAAAGTCTCACAAAATTGGAAGCGACGTCTCCAAAATGACCTATACAGTGTTGGAGGGGATGTTAAACCTCAAATCAAACAAACAAACAAAAAAGCTTGTAATTCTGTGCAGTGTAAGTCAATGCCCAAAGGCTAAGTGAACAATGGGCGTTCAACAAGTTCAACGGGTTGCTCTCAACTGTTAAAGTCGATAATATACAGAATCATCATGTGCCTTTTAATGATGTGCAAAATGGAATGTAAAATCGCATGTTTTATAGAGGTCCTCTAGCTGAACCTTCCCAGCAGGCACATGAAATAATTGTGACGTCACATCAACGTCGGTGCATAGTACACAAATTGATCCTGACGTTTATTAGAATCAGCCTGCTTGTGCTTATTCTTCCATTTGTTTGTTTTATTTTTCTCTAACTTGCGAACACTGAAATTTTGTGTCACGAATGTCATCAGAAACAACTGGGCCTGCGATGTTGAAATCTGGTATTCATGTGACTTTTTCTTCCACAGACTTGTTCAAGTTTTTTTGTTTTTTTTTACAAAAGGTTTTGCTTCCTTAATCGTGTAATTGTTTGCGTCAAATTCATGTAGAGTTTTATATGTCAGCTCAATCGTTTTATCAATCGTCAGAAACACATTTTTGGTGTGGCAAAATTGAAACAGTATTTCCTGAAACTAATCCATTTAACTCAGCGTATGACTGGCGGTATTCGACTTGGGGGAAATTCGAAACGTGAAGCACTTTTTTGTATTCGACTGTAAAGTCGTGAATCCTTACCCCAGAACAACTTCTGTTGTTTAGAATAATAATAGACTTATCACTAGGTCGTTTTTCTTTTCTTGGGCGAAAGTTTAAGCATATTTCCTAGTGGTTTAAAGAGTAAATGTTGGATTAAAACTATGCTACTAATAGTTGAATTCGAATATATTTATATAAAATTATGTGACGATATCATTAATTTAACAGCAATCTGATAATTTGCTATATAGCCTTATTGGGTTGAAATATGAGTGTCTTCCCTTAGACATAATTATATTTTTAGTTGACAAGTAAAAGCTTTAGTAATGATTTTCATTCACATTCTTAGCGATAATTTTTAAGGTCGATTGTCAACCCAGTTTTTTTCACTCGTTCCCGTCAGCAGCGTAAAGGTCATTTGGAGTCGTTGTTTCCAATATTATGGGACATTTTACCCGACATTAAGATGAAATGACACCTTAAGCCCTGCTGCCAAAATGAAACCAATTTAGGGTTTATATGCATGGAACAGCACCATTTTTCCTGGGTAGGCTTAGAACCTCTCTGTAGTTTACCAGTACTCGTGTGCAGTCGGTTTTAACTCTGCGTGGAAGCATCATGCAGCCCAAACCATTTCTTCAAGACCCATTTGGCGGGGGGCAGTCGACCATGTTACCAAGCACAAGATCTTTTTCGGCGCTAAAGTTCACATGACTATCACTGATTTGTTGGTTTCGCAGTGAGGTCAGAGTGTTACGTAATATGGTTAGCTGTACAATCTTGGCCTTGAACCATGCATGTGTTGGGTTTGGCAAACAGTGTAGGTCCAGATTAGACGCCACAGAACGTGGCGTCTGATGAGGATATATACTGTTTGCTTAGATCACAATAATACAGAATATTTACATTTCCACTGTAAAGTCTAATATTAACCTTTAGAAAACAACGTAGTCCATACTTCTATGAACGCATCGAATTACGTGATCTTCAGTGACGTCAAGTGACGTCATTCTAAACCATGATTCCCTACGGGCGTTGGTGACGTCGACGCTGTTCCTGTCTTTGTAGAAAAAAGCTTGTAAATGTTTCTTAGCTTTAAGAGTTTGCCCTATGAGCATTTATCGCCCAATGATGATTGGCAAAGAATGTAAATATATAAAATGTACTTAATTTTTCTGCTTTTCATGAAAGTATGAACAACACCATTCCCTAGCAGAGTTTACATGAACCCCTTCGGGGTTCAATTATTTTGCACGCGACTCACTTCGTTCATAAATAGAAAAAAAAAATCATTTCTTAAATGTTCTTTAAACTGCACGTTACAAAGATGCATTCAATAAGTGCGACTTTACAGAGTGTTCTTATTTCTTTCAAATTCCACATCTTTCAAGATACCACCCATTATAGGCAAATATGTTATACTTATCTTGTTTAAATACATACTTCTTATTTACAGATGTGTCAAGAGGCCCCCGCACATCGGGGCTTGAAGAAATAGATGGGCTGCATGATGCTTTCACGCAGAGCTGAAACCGCCCTGCACACGAGTACTGGTAAACCGCTTAGAGGATCTAAGCCTGCTCAGGCAAAGCGGTGCGAGTCGGCCCGTCCATGGTTATAAACCCTATTGCTTTAATTGGGCGGCAGGGCTTGAGATGTCATTTCATCTCAATGTCGGGTAAAAGTCCCACAAAACTGGAAGCGACGTCTCCAAAATAACATTTACAGTGTTGACGGGGACGTTAAACCACAAATCAAACTAGAGCTGTCAGTGAAACTAACGATTTCCAGACACTTCGGCCCCACTACCACCTCGGCCCCTAGACAGGTCGGCCCAAAACCAAGTCGGCCCTAGACACCTCGGCCCTAGTCACCTCGGCCCTAGACACCTCGGCCCCACTGTCACCTCGGCCCCTAGACATCTCGGCCCCAAAGACACCTCGGCCCCACTTTTGATATCTGTTAGGGTATGAGCATTTATATCATGTTAAAATCGGCCCCGCCCATCGGGACTTCAAGAAACCCACAGCCTGTGGCATCAGTACTGGTAAATTGCTTAGAGGTTCTAAGCCTGGCCAGGAAAAGCGGTGCGAGTCGGACCGTTCATACTTATAAACCCTATTGGTTTCAATGAGCTGCAGGGCTTGAGAAGTCATTTGATCTCAATGCCGGGTAAACTTCCCACAAAACTGGAGGCAACGTCTCCAAAATGACCGATTCAGTGTTAATTGGAGCGTTAAGCGTCAAATCTAACAAACAAAACATCATGTTAACCCCGCTAAACTGCAGTTTATATGGGGAAAACTGGGGTTCATAGGGGCATACATTATTTACATCACGAAGACACGCATTTATAATTTTGACTCCCTTGAACCCCACATTTATATAGTAAAATTGGGGTTTACAGGGGTAAACCTTATTTTTCTTATTTGAGCAGAAATAATAAAAATACCACAATTCTTCCTCTTATAATGAAGTTTTTACGGCGGAAAAGATACAATGCATTTGTACAGGCATGTTTTCGTAATTCTTATTTCTGCTCCAAGATACAGGTTATGTGTTATATAATTTTTGTTTTACGGAATCTTCTATTAAGTTGTTAGGAAACAAGATCAAATTAATGTATTGCTTTTTTTATTTCATATAAAAATAACAAATAACCAATGAGACGTTTATAATAAATATAACAACGAATACACGACATTTTCAGGTTAACTTGGACTACACTCTTAAGGACAGCTAATCCCCCGCCGCCTTCAACCGTGACGTTGACCTTGAGTCAGCATCACGAAAAGTGGGGTGTAGCGGGTTGTTCGAATTGTGAATATTTGATACTGATTGTCAAGGAGCCTTTTCTACAAGAATATATAGGGCAATGAAGACTTTGCACTCAGTGCACATCCAGAACCATCTGATCTGGATCTACACTGCCATTTAGTTTGAGAATTTTAAATGAGTACAATATACATGTATCAAGTAATTTGAGGGTCTGATAGTCAGAAATGTGACTAATAAATAAATTAAATAAATAAATTATACAGTATACTTGTTACTGTCCATCTTTAAATATGAGCTGATATGACAATCAAATAGGAATTTCTAAATGTGTGAAAATTGATAACAATGGAAACATACTGAGCAATTCCTACAAAATTGCGAGCAGTGAAGACTTTGCACACAGTGCATATCCAGATCTACACTGTTTGCCACTAATATATACATATAGTACACATGTATCAAGTAATTTGAGTAGCTAATAGTCAGAAATGTGACTAATAAATGAATAAATAAATGAATAAATAAATAAATAAATAAACAAATAAATAAAGTATACAATATACTCGTTACTGTCTTGAATAAGAGCTTGAATGACAATCAAGTGTGTGAAAACTGATAACAATGATCTGTTTATCATCAAGGATCTCTTTATTGGGGTAAAGGGATTAGTAACGCCTGGTTGTTTATTGAGCTTCAGACTTTACAAAAGTGTTTAATTGTTCTTGTAAAACTTTTTGCTTGATAGTGCACTAACCTGAAATTAATTATTCCTTACCCCGCTGAACACGATAATCCTTATCTTTGCAAACAGTGTATAGATCCTGATCAGATTGCTTCTGCCCTCTGAACCGGATCTGCACCGTTTTTCATGCAGTTTTTGAATTGCATGCATACATTATATTAATTGGTTTACTTACGAGGATAATTCTAGTTCAGCGAACCTGAACACTGATGATTACCTAATGGATAAATAAATAAATAAATTAATACATTGTTTGTTTGTATTGGAGTTTAGCGGCCCAGTCAACACTATTTTAGTTCATTTTCGAGCCGGTCAGTTTACCTATCCACACTTTACCTGGGCAGGCTTATACGTAAGCGGTTAACAATTACAGTGCTCTTTTTTTCGCCGGAAAGTGACAACTGCCCTTCTTGAATCAGCAGAAGGAAGAGAATGACCAAAGAAAAGATTTCATAATCAATCTCCACGAAAGAAAGTTGCCGGCCCCGGTAGGTATCGAACCCGCGTCCTCCTGATCACCAGTCATACGCGCATCCGACTTAGCTACCGAGGCCGGATAAATAAATAAATTAATAAATAAATATATAAATATGTTAACAAATATAAGATTATCCCTCATCATCACCATGGTTGTGGAAACCGAGGAATGTTTTTTTTTTTTTTTTTTTTTTTTTTTGTGGGGGGGGGGGGGGGGAGGGGGGGGGGGGGTGTTACGGCCCCATCCATCGACCGATCCATCCAGATTTCCATCCAATTAGTAAGGATAACTTATTGAAATTTTTTTAAAAAAGTATTTAAGCGGTGTGGAATTATTTCGGTTAATAAAAAAGCCTATAGATGATCAAAAGAGCAGAAAAGTAGAAAAAAGAGCCTGCTCTAAAGCATGCCGGAATGCAATTAGAATTATACATTGAAATAAAAGAAGGGGGTTTTCAAATGTATCTTCCATTCTCCTTAAATTAACATTAAGATATTCTATTTAGTAACGTTATAATATATAATAAATATATCTATTATAGGTTCAAATATTCGAGGCTCCCTATCAAAATAATCAAATCAGCATATAAAAAAAAAAAAAAAAACCTCATCGGGCATCCAACCCGATCTCTTATTTAAGTGGAAGCCCCGTGAAAAGCGAATTGGGGCCGAAGTGTCTAGGTATATGGGGCCGAGGTGTCTAGGGGCCGAGGTGTCCAGGGGCCGACCGTCTAGGGTTTCAATTTTATGTGGGGCCGAGGTGGTTTTGGGGCCGAGGTGTCTAGGGGCCGAAGTGTCTAGGGGCCGAGGTGGTTTTGGGGCCGAAGTGTCCTGTTACCAAACTAACTAGGGCCCCGGCAGTGCCATCAGAGGAGTTAGATTTTTCAAAGGGCCATAACTCTTAGAGTATTGTAGCTAGAGTTACGTTACTTGCCATGTAATTGTGTAATGATATTGTGACCCTATACCTAAAGATAGAAGTTGATGCATTTGACGGTTTGTAAGTTATGAATAAAAAACGAGAGGGTATTACTATATGGCAACTGTCAATAACTTCAGCTTCATTTTCATTTGGATATCTATATTGGTTTTGAAATTTAGTTGAAAACAATAGACGAAAAAGCTGATATTTTTTTTTTTCAAAAGGCCAATGTATTATAGCTAGAGTTAAGTAACTTGCCATGAAATTGTTTAATGATGTGTCGATCTTACGTTTAAAGGTTGAAAATGATGCGTTTGAAGGTTTGTAAGTTATAAAGAAAAAACATGAAGATTGTTGATGAACAGACGGTCAGATGGACAAACAGATGGACGGACGGACGGACGCACATCCGGACGGACGGACGGACGGACAGAAGGGCACTACTATAGGGCAACTGTTAATTACTATTGGAAGTTTCATTTGAATATCTATATATAGCGGTTTTAAAATAAAGATGAAAAAAGACGGAAAAAGCTGAATTTTTAAGTTTTTCAAAGGGCCATAACTTTGAGAGTATTGCAGCTACAGTTACGTAACTTGCCATTTTAAATTGTGTAATGATCATGAAACCATATATTTAAAGTTTGAAGTTGATAGGTTTGATGGTTTGTAAGTTATTAAGAAAAAACATGAAAAATGTGGACAATTTTTAGTTTTTCAAAGGGCCATTACTCTGGAGTATTGTAGCTAGAGTTACGTTACTTGCCATGAAATTGTGTAATGATGTTGTGACCTTATATTTAAAGTTTGAAGTTGATGCGTCTGACGGTTTGTAAGTTATTAAGAAAAAACATAAAAATGTGGACGGACAGACGGACGGACAGACGGACAGACAGGGTGATTACCATAGGGTACCCGCAAATAAATTTTCGTAACCCTAACAAACAAAACAGATGTGTCATGACTTCAGAAAGCGCTATAGCGGGGCTATAGTCAGCTTCTGACAGGTCTACTTGCCATAGCGTAACAGAAATAGACAATACAAGAGAGAAAGAAAACCGTTTATAGTCTTGAAGTATTCTTTTGGAATAATTGAGCTGAAATAAAAGCACGAAACAATATTATTTGCGATAAAACATCGTTTTTGGTAAACAGTGTTGACTCATATGTTCGCAGTATTTAAGTGACCTCTGCTCTGACGCTACTGGTCTGGTTGCAATCAAACAGTCTGAAAGGGCCGAATGAATGTTCAAGGTTTATGAATGGAGTTATCCCTCTTGTTGCCAAAATCTTTCAAAATCTCCTGTATAAGGGCTGCTTGGATTTTTATTTCACAGAAATGTTTCTTCAAATATTGTTAAAACAATTCTCTTAAGCCCCCGCCCACCGGTGCCTGAAGAAATAACTTGGACTGCATAGTGTTACACTTTGCTTACTCTTTATCAAAAAAGGTGCCTGACATACCGAACTTATTTTAACGCAGTCTACAAGGGAACTAAATCCATAACATTAGCATAATCCTTTGTTGCAGTTATTTCCCCGTTGACCGCCGACCGTTCATCGATAAGAATCGGGACAAGTGGTCTCGCTTACCTGTATTATTAGAAGCATTCTGATTTACCTGTATATTTCTGAACGAGAATCTCGCCGTTTAGTGAGATTTGAGTCTTGTTGTATTGAGAACAAATACATTGTAACCTGTATCGCCAAAAAATTGAAAGTTTTAAGATGAAAAATTGTGATATTTTTCTCATTTCTACTCTAAAATATAGATTGTGGGTACTCGTTAGAACGCCTCATCGTTCTTATTTCTGCTCTAAAATAGAAATAAGAAAAATATTGAGGCGGTTCTAACGAGTACCCACAATCTATATTTTAGAGCAGAAATAAGAAAATTAATGTTTACCCCTGCATAAAAGTGGGGTTCAAGGGGGTCAAAATTATATAGGCGTGTTGTCGTGATGTTTACATTGTTGACGGGGACGTTAAACCTCAAACCAAACAAACAAACCGAATCTATGCGAAATTATTGCTATCTTTCATGGCTAAAGGAATAGCATTTATCAGATGCTAATTTGTTAAATATATTATATTGCATTTTTTTTATATTATTTAAGAATATATCTTCTGTTCTGCTACAGTGGCAGGTATATTAAGCCTGTGGGTGAGAGAGAGAGAGAGTCAGAGACAGAGAGAGACAGAGACAGAGACAGAGACAGAGCAAAACGAATGCTGGATATGTATCTTTATTTCATAACATATGATATTCCATTCAAATACAAAATATGACATTTGAGCCGACCCATGAGAAAATAGTCCTTAGGCTTGTCCGTTTTATGATTGATTTATGCGCAGCCGCTTAATAGGGCCAGAAGCATGGCTCTTTACCAGGCCCACATTACATGACTGCGAACAACAAAGGCTCTGACGAGACTGCGCGTATGCCTTTGTTTTTCGCCTTTGTGATAAGTACCCTTTTCTCATGGGCTGGCTCATTTTAATGACGACAGTTCTTAATATTTGCAGTGATATTCATAAAGGTGTGAAATCAACATGAAATTGATGATCGAAGTAATTATGTAATACCAGATACTTAAACAGGCGCTGTCATTAAAACCATAAAATTCAACAAATATTAAGCAAAATCTTCACTTAGACATCACGCGCAGTCTGGTCTGAGTCTTCTCTTTCCGCCTGGGACAACCTTTGGGTCCTTTGCTATCCCTCGATCGTCCAGTGAAGACTCTGATCAGACTGCGCGGATGTACATGGCTGATATACATTTCGCTGTCTTGGAGATGCTAGGTCTAATATAACCAAGTCCCAAGAAGGTTGCTATTGTCTGATTAACCCATTTAACTAAGCCTAGAGTCCCATAAATGGATATTGGCAAACAGTGCAGACCCAGATCAGACGGTCAGAATGTGGAGTCTAATCAGGACCTACACTGTTTGCATGAAACATGGGTATTTCTGATAAAAATTAAGAAAAATAAAAGCAACCAGACACACCTAAAAGTGGAAATGGGCATGTTCACGTGATGAGTCGAATGGTAGATGAGACTGTGTCTATCGGTCATACTCTGTTCCCTGAAGACTGAAGACTAGAATGAATTTAAAATGTTCATTTTTGTATATAATCTATACATTTTTCCTTTATATTGTGTTTTATCCAAAACCATTTTAAAACAGACAACTGCCCATTATCTTCTACAGGAATGATATGATGCTGAGAATTAAAACACTGAATATTTTCTATGATTTATTAAATAAAACGGTTTTTTTTTTGGGTAAACCTTATTTTTCTTATTTATGCTCTAAAGTATAGATTGCGGGTACTCGTTAGAACGGTGTTTCTAACATGTACCCACAATCTGTATTTTGAGCAAAAACAAGAAAAATAACACAATTTTTCATCTTAATATTTTAGATAAAATTTGACAATTGAGCCGACTCGTTAGAAAATAGTACTTAGGATTGTCCGTTTTATGATTCTTCGAATGCGCAGCCGAGGCATCGCTCTTTTCCTGATGCATTTTTTATGTTGGCTGTTGACACTAAGGTATAATTTCTTTTTTGACCACAGCAATATTTTGAAAAAGCACAGTTGAAAATTTCGAAATCTTTGATTTCCATATATAGTGTGCTTCATTGGTGGAAATATAAAGTTTAACAAATTTTAAGATCAAATGAAAATTGTTTTAAATAAGATTTCGGCAAAAAATAATATTTTGTATCCAAATGACATTTTTTCCTATGACGAATATTTCCAAAAAATACCAAACGCCAATTTTCTGTCAGTATGTTTAAACATCAATTTCAAGCTATTGTGAATAGTAACTGTGTGGACTTAGGCAATTTTCGACCGAAAAGGTCAATAGTGCAACTCGGTTCTAGTGAAATTTTACTAATACGGGGAAGCAAAAAGATAAAATGTCAGAATAGTCTAACTTATATCTTTGTAAAGTTTGGAAAATTCACTATCTGGATCCAACAGAATTTAAAACTTTACAAAATTAATTTAAGAATAAATCTAGTCCAAAATCGGTTAGATACACGATTTTGCTATTTTTAATGACACCATTAAGGGAAATACAGGGCTGTAACTAAATACAATTGGGAAGCAATAAGATCTTTTCCAAATCAGACAAAATCATTAGAAAGCTCTTGGATTTTTCTACAAAAATATAACAGAATTTCAATTCTACATTTAAATGTAATAAAGTTATAAAGGTTTAAATGAAGTTTTCCCTATAAAGTTAATGCAAATCGGTAATCATTTCATACAGGTAGCATGACTGTCAGCATGTGTCCCGGAAAACCAATAATTATCGGCACTCTCCGGTGAATGTTACATAAAGTCCCACATGTTGGCATGGAACTTTCAAATACTTTTGATATTGTTTGAATTCGTAATAAAGTTTATATTTTAAAAAACGTTCTTCTTTTCATATTAAACCACAAAATAGTTTCAATATTCATTTCCAGTATCTCTTACGCCGTTTATATCTTTTTTTTTAAAGATATTTCTTGTTTCTTCGTATTTCTGATTCGTAGACTGCGAGAGTTCGTTAGATGCAATCGCTTATGTAAACTAGTCCGTGTTGTTCACACGTTTGAGCTGTTTGGGAGAAAAACCAGAAAGTTTAAATTTAATATTTCGTTTGTCAAAACAAGTTAGGAAAATAAGTCGTCTATTTGATTTCAAAGCATATTCCCCTTTCGTGGTTTCGACTCATTACGATAACACAGTCGTGCAAATTGGTGCATTTTTACTCATTTCCAAAATGGCCATTTTTTTCTGATGAAAATCTGTGATATTTTTCTTATTTATACTGCAAACATAGGTTGTGGGTACTCGTTAGTACCCACAACCTATGTCTTGGTGCAGAAATAAGAAAAATAATGTAGACCCAAGTAAACCCCAGTTTCCTCTATATAAGGTGGGGTGTAGGGGTGTTCATTTCACGGACTTGGTCACGTGATGGGAAAATAAGTCGTCTATTTGATTTCAAAGCATATTCCCCTTTCATGGTTTCGACTGACTTCACAAATGGACCTGGTCACAGCATTTCCTACAAGTTACATGTGCTACTTCATGCAGCAAGAGAAGTCTCAGTTCAGACTATATGGTTTGTGCAGGCTGGGCGCAAATGTAAACTGTAGGAAATGCTCCTTCATGCAGCAAGAGAAGTCTGTTCAGACTATATGGGTGCGCAGGCTGGGCGCAAATGTAAATTGTAGGAAATGCTGTGCCCCGTCTCAAATGTATGCCTAACGTCCTACAAGACAGTGAAGACCTTGATCAAACACCACAGAGGAGAACGCGGCGTCTGGTCAGGGTTTTCTTAAAGTACGCGAAACGCTGTAAACTTTGCAATGATTAAGAGAAACCATACCCTTACACTGAATCGAGTATTGTTTTATTCGCCATTAATGGGTTAAATAAGGAACCCTGGAAGTACGGAACCCAAGAAGGGACATGATTTTTTTTTTTATAAATTGTGCGTGCAGGATAATATCTTTAATGCACCGACGGGATATGTCCTACTGCTAAAGTGCCGGTTGAGTTGTTGTATTTTTGATATAGTTCGTCTCTGAATGAGTGTCGCTTATATCGTTTTGTTTTAGATAGCCGATAAGCCATTTTGTGGGAAAGTAACTGTCCTTTTGGCTTTCCGCTGTTGGTGTTTTCATTAGCGTCTAGTTACTTCATGTTTATGTTTCTTTCCCTTTAGTGTCTCTGATGGGTTGTATCGTTGTCAACTGTTCACAAGTGCGGACAACATATTATCCCGTGCGAACAAGATATTATCTTGTGCAGACAAGATAATATCTCGTCCGTACAAAATAGATCTTGTGCGGACAAGATATTATCTTGTGCACACAAGATATTATCTTGTGCGCACAATATATTATCTTGTGCACAAAACAAGATATTATCTTGTGCGCACGAGATAATATGTTGTCCACACAAGATAAATTATGTTGTCCGTACAAGATAATATATCTTGTGCGCACAACATATTATCTTATCTGAACAAGATATTATCTTGTTCGCACAACCTAATATCTTGTTCGTACTTCATATTAAAAAATCATATATATCACTAAGTTGTGTAGACGTTTTGTTTGTTTGTTTAACCCTTTTTGTACCAAATAGAATCTTCCTGCTTAGATATAGCAGGAATCCATTTAAAAATTTTGGGGTGTCAGGTTGTGTTTTCTTCAAAGTTTATTTGGAAAATGGCTTAAATTTTGTTGCAAACAGTGTAGGCCCTGATCAGACGCCGCGTTCTGCGGCGTCTGATCTGGGCCTGCACTGTTTGGGTACCCGTCTTTGGGTTTCCGGTACAAAATGGGTTAAGCCCTTACATTGCATTGAGTATTGGGCGACTGCTATTGCATTGTAAATCACGTGTTGTATTTGTTTTTGTAGTATTCTTTATCTTATGTATTTAAGATTCATATTAGCAATTTAGACGCGTCAAGAGAAAACGCTTGGCAAAGCAACCTGCAGACGCGCTCCGTTTGTACAAATATTTTCTATTATATATATATATATGCTTAGATATAGCAGGAATCCATTTCAAAATTTTGGGGTGTCAGGTTGTGTTTTCTTCAAAGTTTATTTGCAAAATGGCTTAAATTTTGTTGCACAGTGTAGGCCCTAATCAGACGCCGCGTTCTGCTGCGTCTGATCTGGGCTTGCACTGTTTGGGTACCCGTCTTAGGGTTTCCGGTACAAAATGGGTTAAGCCCTTACATTGCGTCGAGTATTGGGCGACTGCTATTGCATTGTAAATCACGTGTTGTGTTTGTTGTAGTATTCTTTATCTTATGTATTTAAAATTTATAATAGCAATTTAGACGCGCAAAAGGCTCTCCGTTTGTACAAATATTTTCTATAAAACGGTTATCCGATGGAAACAGAGCTGACAATCACTAAGTGTTCAAGTTCTTTTGGACCCGACTAGTTAGTTTTTGCCAGTTGGGTCGCAGTCATCGGTCATCATGTAAACAAGTCTGTGAAATAAACACCCCTATATAGAGAAAATTGGGGTGTACATGGGGAATATATTATTTTTCTTATTTCTGCTACAAGACATATGTTGCTGGTACACGTTAGAACCGGCTCAGTTATAACAAAAATATGAAAAATATCACATTTTCATAAGAAAAGTAGTCATTTTGGAGATTTGAAGGATTGCACTTTGTCCTACTGATGTGTTATCGTAATTGCTTGACGAAAACACGCCTATATAATTTTGACCCCCTTGGAACCCACTTTTTTATAGTAAAACTGGGGTGTACACGGGTAAACCATATGTTTTCTTATTTCTGCTCTAAAATATAGATCGTGGGTACAATATCACAATTTTTCATGTGAAAATTTTCGTATTTTTGCGGTAAAATATACAGCGTATTTGTATAGCCTTTTTCTTCGTAATGATGACCATAGTCTTCTTTGTCGTCATCACAATGCCTTAATTGTTGTTCAACGGACATAGTTACACAGTATTTTTGCGGTAAAATATACAGCGTATTTGTATAGCCTTTTTCTTCGTAATGATGACCATAGTCTTCTTTGTCGTCATCACAATGCCTTAAATGTTGTTCAACGGACATAGTTACACGATGCAAAACGACGGCAAATCTTCTTTTGATGGCCTAAAGTTGTTGTGCTCCGTGGTCGTGGCTACCGTTCTCAGAATGGTGGAAAGACATATAGTTTTGTACCTCTCCGTTCGACCGTCCGTCCTTCCGAAAGTTAAACAGGGTCAATAACTTTCTAATTTCTAGGTGGAGTTTGAAAAGTGCTTGGCAGAAATGTTAACCATCATTAGACGATGTGTCGCGCCCAAAACTCATGTCTTTACCTCCAGGTTCAGGGTCGTGCTTTGACCCCAAATGCCAAAACAAGAGGGCCATGAGCCGCTATGCTCACTAGAGCTCAGGGGGCCGCTGCGCACGGGCAGCCATGTATTTTAATAAACCTTGGAAGCCCTGTGCCCAAGGACGCTACAGATAAAATTTGGACCCAATCAGCCTAGTGGCTTCAGAGGTCTGATGTCGCTTAAATGTGCTGTTGCAAGACAACAGATGATAATTGACAATTTCTCGTTTGTGGCAACCAATAGGCCTATAATGATATAGCAGTTAGAAATTGTTTAAGGAATATTTCTATGAAAGTTGACAAAATATCTTGAAAGGCGTAAATTTCCCCATTATAAGTCTCTGAACTTGCCACAGCAACTAGACTAACGAGCCGGATTTCATAAAAAAATGTAGAATAATATGTCTAAAATCTCAGTCCCAGTGAGCATATGGTTTCTGATGAGATGATTTTTTTTATTTTATTTTATTTATTTATTTATTAATTTTAACTTTGGGTTTCCAATGGCAAACGATAAAAATGAGCAGTAAACTTTGGCAGCTAGAAGATGGCTTAAAGTAAATTTCTATGAAAGTTTTGCCAAAATATCTGCTATGGCTTGGCAGTAAATGCAAATTTTCCCATGACAAGTCTATGGAAACTCTAAGTTGCCATTGCAACCAAAGAGCCGAATTTCATACGAAAACACATAAAACCTGTTAAAGCAAATATGATGAATATTTTCAGTAGCCTCATAGAGGCTACTGAAAATATTCATTCATATAAAGCAGTAGCCTCATAGAGCATATGGTTTCTGAGATGATTTTAATGTATTTTGCTTTCTATTTTTTGAGGGGGGGTGGGGGGGCAGTTTGGTTTCCATGGAAGCCAATATAAGTGAGAAGTTGCTTTAAATTCATACGGCAGATAGACGATTGCTTAAAGAATATTTCTATGGAATTTCTTTTTAAATATCTGCAAAGGCTTCATCACGAAAACACGCCTTTTTCATTTTGACACCCTTTAACCGCACTTTTATACAGTTAAACTGGGGTGTACATGGGTATACATTATCTTCTTTATTTCTGCTCAAAATCATAGATTGTGGGTACACGTTAAAACCGCCTCACCGAGAACCCACAATTTATATTATGAGCAGATATATGAAAAATATAAGAATCTTTATCCGATTTATTGGGGTGAGGGGTGTGGGGTGGGGGTGGGTGGGGGTGTTAGTAAAATTTTCATTTTATTTGAATAGCCTTGTTTTCGTAATGTTGCGGTAAATGCAATTTTTGTAAGTCAATGGACACTCTTAAGTTACCATAGCAACCGAACTAAGCAGCCAAATTTCATAAAAAAAAACACAAACCTGTTGAGTCAAATATGGTGAATATTATCATAAAAAAGTAGAAGTAAAACAAAGATCAGGAATTGATACAATTAACCCACTCCACCCATAAAAGACACCAAAGGGAAAGAAATACAAACACCAAGCGACCAGACCACAATAGAAACCCAAACAAAGGAAGGCCATAAGGACAGTTACTTTCCCACAAAATGGCCATATGGCCATCCAAAATTAAAAGACACAAGTGATCAAACAGTAAGTAACAAACAACAACATAAATAAATCGCCACAGAAGAGCCGCCTTGGAACGGTCAGTGGAAGATTTCCACTGGGGGGCTTAAATCGATTTTACGTGGCCACAATCCTCGCCCTTACTTCCGTCGCGATTTAGACAAATAATTTGTTCAGTCCGCATGAAGGCCTCCTAACTCATCAGTGCAACATCTCCGTGAACACAAAAAACAAAGAACCACAGAGGTGAGACAACGATGAGGACTCGACAGCAAGAAACCACTGAAATGCTGGAGCAAAAGAAAACCAACAGTTAGACTCCGATGAGCCCGACCAAAGACAGAGCACCAGGCACCAACCAACATTATCTTTCTAATTCTCAATAAGCCTTTACGTTGGAGCCGTCATAGAATCTGAGGCCTGACCCACCGGCGTGCAATTAAAGAGGGAAGCAAAGTTGCCAACCGTGATTGGGTTAAATACCATGCATGCAGTCTGTCGTATAATATCCATGTTGTACCCAATCTTTTTATATCGAAGAATGATTTTACGAAATTGGGTGCTGAAGTCATTGCGGTTATATATTTTCTGAATTTATATACTAAGTCACCATAAAATTCGGCTTCCGATAGACCTTGTTGCAGAAGAGATTTAAGTCCAATATTGAATTTTGAAATTAAATCAGAATGGCGTCTATAAAATTTTGAAAAGGCTTTGCGTAGTTCATGGTACCGATAACCCTGATTAAGGAGTTTAGCCGTTAATAATTTATTACGAGTGTTGAAGTCAGTTACATGACTACACACCCTAGCAAATCGAATTAATTGCGAAATATAAACGCCATAGGATGGCGCACGAGGAACATCACCATCCAAAAAAAGGAAAATTTACAATCTCAAAATCAAAGTCATCGCGTTTATCATAAATTTTGCACGAAACAAATCCATCTACAATAGATAGATGTAAATCCAAAAACAGGGCCTCGGTATCAGAAGAATTTGCTTTATTTAACTGAAGTTCTAGGGGGGTAAATCTGACTGATCAAACCATCAACATAGGTTTTATCAATATTTAATAAATCATCTAAATATCTAGAAGTAGAGCTAAAAGCTTCAATAATTTCAGATTGGTTATCAATGGAAAGCGACAAAATGAAGTCTCTTTCATAACAATACAAGAACAGATCAGCCACAAGAGGTGCGCAACTAGTACCCATCGGAATACCCACTATTTTTCTAAATAACTTAGTACCGAATCTAATATAAATATTGTCAAGTAGAAAGGTGATGGCATCACACACTTTCTGACATGACCAAAGTGTATAATTCTTATGCTCTTTAGAAGTGAAAAATGAATTTCTGACATTACATGCAAGATAGAGAGAATCTTCTCTGTGAAAAGCCTATTCAATTAAATCATTAAGCTTTTCCTTTATAAGATTATGAGGAAGTATAGTGTAAAGAGTGGAAAAATCGTAGGTAGACAGACTAAAAACACGAAAATGTCTAGATTTCAATTTATTTAAAACCTCATTCGAATTTTTTATAGACCAAAACAGATTTCTTCCTGATCTTTCAAAGACTTTATCACAATATTTAATTACATGCGTTTTAATAGCAGTAAGACAGGAAGTTTATAATTTAGAAAGTTCAGTGGTAGTGCAAGAGCTAGAATTTGCAATAAACCGTGCTTTGTAAGGTTTTTTATGAAGTTTTGGTAACCAGTATAGCGTAGGAAGCTTGTCTTGGCCTTCGTTAACACACACAGCAAACTTGGTGGCTGAAAGACAAACATGTTTATCTACTATAGCTCTCTCTTCAGCTAAAGGCTGAAGTTCATAGGCCTTAGTACCACCAAGCTCCTGCTTAAGCGGGTTAACATAGTGGAGCCGTCACACAACGACGACGTTGTTAGCGGCCTTGTCTGCAGGGGCCAAAACAAACTTCTTATGAAATTCTTGAATACCTAGTTTAAGATCACGTAAAGACGTCTTGGGCTTAGGAGGTAATAAGTTAGTATTTTGAGAATAGAAAGAAATGCGTTTATTCACTAGTTTTAAAATGCTAAGTTTCCAGTCCTTAAGGGCTTTATGCTCAACATACTCTCGCTTACACCATCGATTACCGAATTCATTCAAGGAAGCAGCGATTTCATCTCTACATTTACTGAAATCAATTTTAGAAGGAAACCGATATTTCAGTCCTTTAGAAATTATATTCCTTATCCTAGAATCAGGTTTCTAAAGTCTCAGCCACATAGAGCTTATGCTTTCTGAGGAGTTTTTTTTTTTCAAGTATTTTTTCTACTTTGATGCCCCCGCCATTCGAAGAATGATGGAATGGCACATAGCGTTGCCCCCGTCCGTTCGTCCGTCCGTTTGTTCGTTCGTTCGTTCGTTCGTTCGTCCGTCCGTCCATCCGTCCGTCCGTCCGTCTGAAACTTAAACGCAGTCAGTAACTTTCTTATGTCTGGATGGATTTTGAATTTTTTTTTCAGAAATGTTAACCACCATGAGACAATGTTTCATACGCAAAAGCCAGGTCAGTACCTCCAAGGTCAAGGTCGTACTTAGAGGTCAAAGGTCAAAAATGGATCCGAAACCTAAACATGGTGAATAACTTTCTTATTTCTGGATGGATTTTAAAATTACTTGGCAGAAACGTTTACCACCATAAATCATAAGACAATGTTTCGTACGCAAAATCCAGATCCGTACCTCCAATATCAAGGTCGTACTTAGGTTTCAAAGGTTCAAAAAAAGGATCCGAAACTTAAACACGGTCAATAACTTACTTATTTCTAGAAGGATTTTGAAATGTTAACCATCATAAGACGATGTGACGCGCAGAACACCCAGATCCGTATCTCCAAGATCAAGGTCTTTTTCAGATGTCAAATTTCGAAATAGGTTCCGAAACTTAAACACGACCAATAACTTTCTTATTTCGGGATGGATTTTGAAATTACTTGGCAGAAATGTTAACCATCATCAGATGATTTGTCGCGCGCAAAACCTAGATCCGTACGTCCAATGTCAAGGTCGTACTTAGAGGTCAAATGTAAAAAAGTGTCCGAAACTTAAACACGGTTCAGTAACTTTCTTATTTATGGATGGATTTTGAAATTACTTGGCAGAAATTTTAGCCAACATGGGACGATCTGTCTCACACAAAACCCAGGTACGTACCTCCAAGGTCAAGGTCGTACTTAGAGGTCAAAGGTTAACAAAGGGTCCAAATCTTAAACACAGTCAAAAACTGTCTTATTTCCGGATGGATTCTGAAATAACTTGGCAGAAGGTAACGAAAAATGTCTTTTTTGTACCCGGTTATTCTGAATGGATTGTGAAATTACTTGTTAGAAATGTTAACCATCATGAGTCGATGTGTGATGCTCAAGACCCAGATTGGTATTCCAAGGTCAGGGCTATACTTAGAGGTCAAAGGTAAAGAAAAGTGTTTTTTTTTTCCTATTGTGTCCGCTCAATATCTTTGCTTTCCTGGATGGATTTGGAAATTACTTGGCAAAGTGTTAACCATCACGAGACAATTTTTTTACACATAAGAAGCAGGTCCGTACCTGTCAGGTCAATGTCATACTAAGCAGTCGAAGGTAAAGTATTAACATCGTTATATTTTCAGGTGGGGGCATCCGTGTCCTATGGGCGCATTTCTAGTTCTTTTCTTTGCATTTTGGTTTCCATTGCAGCCAATTTAAATGAGCAGTAGACCTAAAAGCATATGGCATATAGTAGATTGACAGTAGAAATATAGTAGAAAGACAGACAAAATGTTGCCCTTGTCTTGACGTGGCAAGAGGCAGCTTAAGTGTTAACAAACATGTTGTTCGAACAAATTGACCTGAGACTGATGAACTCTATTAACATAATTTCACACCCGACTGAATGCATGTATTTATCTTTGCCCTCTCCCGAAGATTGCGATATTGTTATTCAATAAAGAGAGGTCGGTAACTGGGTCACAATTCACGAGATGCCAAAAAATCAGAGAAGTTTACGAAAGCCGACGTATTAGGCGATAATATTGACTAATTTATTCCTTGCATAAAGGTCAGTCTCATGTCACATTGTTCGAACTATAGTTCGTTTGTTTGTTTGATTTGAGGTTTAAAGTCCCCGTCAATACTGTAAATGTCATTTTGGAGACGTTGCTTCCAATTTTGTGGGACTTTTACCCGACATTGAGATGAAATAACTTCTCAAACCCTGTCGCCCAATGAAAGCGAATGGGTTTCTAAGCATGGACGGTCCGACTCGTCCCGCTTTGCCTGTACAGTCTTAGATCCTCTAAGTGGTTTACCAGTACTCGTGTGCGTTCGGTTTCAGCTCTGCGTGGAAGCATCATGCAGCCCATCTTTTTTACAAGCTCCAATGAGCGGGGGCCTAATTTTTAAGGCTTATGTTGATTCTTTCTAATAAGGATTTTTGTCTTTTAGGTTTCATCTTATTGACATTTAGATGCGTTCATAAATGTCTACTAAGTTCAGTTAACACTTAATGTGTGTAAATTATTCGACTCTAGGTGTTAAACTATAACACAAGACGAAATCATTCATTTATTTACAAGGTTGGGGATCACGTGGTTTAATACGTCATACAAAATGGCTTCCAGTACTGAAAACGTGTCGATTCAAATAAGATTTTCCACTTGTAGTCCTGTATTTCAATTGTAAATGTTTTGGAATATGACGCAGAGTACGACAAATAAGGATCACTTCATGCTTAGGTCAAAATTTCTCGGGGCAGATTCTCATTGTTCCAGTTTAATCACTTCTAAGTTGGAAAAACACTAATAAATGCGGGGATCTAGTGCACTGTTTTTGAATTTTAGACACATAATTGGAATTTTATCATGTGCTACTAACATACTAATATTATTTCTGTTTGAAAATGAGCAGTTGTACAGAGATGGTTATTGCAAGACTAAAACTTTAAAATTAACATTTCATGCTTACGATTCAGGAGTAGTTTTTAGAAGTCGATCAAGTACACTTCTTCGCAGCACGATGATCAGGTGCACTGCAATTTTCAACAGTATGAGAGGTGGCTATATGGTTCATTTGTCAAGTTGTCTGTAAGAGATTATTTGAAGGATTTTCCGCCTTCGCCCAAGGATGTGTGTGTGTGTGGGGGGGGGGGGTATGATGCAGCAAATTATAGACAAGTGTCGCTAACATGCACCTGTTGCAAAGCCCTGGAGCATTTATTAGTTAGCAGCATTAACAAGCACTATGCCTTTGAAAGCTTTCTTGCTGACTGTCAACATGGTTTCCGAAGTCAAAAGTCTTTCGAAACTCTAGTTCAAATCTTTTATGACGCTGAGAGCAATCTGGATGGGGCCATAAACTGCGGCCACAAACAGACGGACTTGATAATCATGGATTTCGCCAAGGCCTTTGACAAGGTACATGTACCTCACAGAAGGCTATTGTACAAATTGGACTACTATGGGATAAGAGGATCCACACATAGTTGTATTAGCTGGTGGCTCTCTGGGTGCTCTCAATAAGTTGTACTTGATGGCCAAGCGTCGGATCCAGTCCCTGTTTATCCGGTGTCCCACAAGGTTCGGTCCTTGGACCGGTCTTCTTTTTGTTATTCATCAATGATCTCCCTGATAATATGTTTGTTTGCTGATGACCGTGTCCTGTATAGGGACATATATTCTTCTTCTGACTGTCGCATTTTACAAGCTGACCTTGATCGACTTGCAAAATGGGAAGCAGATTGGCGGATGAAATTCAATGTGGCCAAATGCCATTCAATGAGGGTGTCACTACACCTTCCGGACAAGCAAATTAAGTATGATTATACACTTCACCAGCAAACTTTGGAGCAGGTTCATTCCGCCAAATATCTTGGTATCACCATCACTGACGATCTCGATTGGGGTCAACATATCTCGGAAATAGCATCTAAAGCAACTAGGATCTTACGGTTCCTTAGACGTAATTTGGCTTTTGCACCTCGGCAGACAAAGGGTGTTGCATATAAAACATTGGTTCGCCCTCAACTTGAATATGCATCACCCATTTAGCATCCCTATATTAAACTCAGATTCAGCAGGTGGAGATGGTGCAGAGGACTGCTGCTCGATGGACCTGCGTACGAATGCGAAATAGAAGTAGCGTCGGTGACATGCTCATCAAGCTACAGTGGCCATCCCTGGAGACCCGTCGTGAGCAGTCCTCCTTAATCTTCTTCTACAAGATACATTCTGGCACAGTATCAGTTAACAAAGATAGGTACTTGACCCGCGCAACAGTATCAACCAGGACAAAGGCATTAAGAGCGAATAACTCATTGTATCGTAGGTACCAGTCCTATAAGAGTGCCCTGAAAAACTCTTTCTTCCATCGAACTATTCCTCAGTGGAACAGAGTTGCATCTTCTGTGGTGAATGCCAAGACCGCAGAGGAGTTCAAAGCCCGCACAGTATAAGACTGGGACTCAGAGGTATGCGTTTTAGGATACCTCTGTGTTTGAATTGTAAATAGTTTTAAGGGCTCATCCAGTGATGATTTTTATGCTAAATTCTAAATTTAGCCACCCACCTGAGGTAATGGCCAGATATTACCGACTCAGTATGAGAAGATAGGTAGATAGATAGAAGAAATAGATTGGCTGCATGATGGGTCCACGCAGAGCTGAAACCAACCGCACATGAGTTCTGGTTAACCCGTAAGTGGTTCAAACATTGCCAGAAAAAGTGTTGCAAGTTGGACCATTTATGCATATAAACCCTATTGATTTAATTGGGCGACAGGGATTGAGATGTCATGTCAGCTTAATGCCGGGTAAAAGTCCGTCTCTAAACAAGAGGGTCATGATGGCATTGGAACGCTCACCTGATCTATAATGTAACAAGTGGGCCCCGGGGAGGGCCATTAATGGCCCCAGGGCTATAATTTGCATAATATTGAGGGAGGTCTAACAGGTGAAGCTTAATACCAAATATCAAAGACCGGAGCCTTCTGGTTTCAAACAAGACGATTTTTAAAGGGTTTCTTTATATACGTCTATATAAAACCTATGGACCCTGGGCCGGGCCAGATTTGGCCCCAGGGATTAAATTTGAGCAAACTTTGAAGAAATCCACAAGACCAAGCTTCATACCAAATATCAAAGACCTTGACCTTCTGGTTTCAGACCAGAAGCTTTTCAAACGTTTTCCCAATATATGTCTATGTAAAACAAGTTGGCCCCGGGGTGACCTCATTTTTTGGCCACAGGGCTATAATTTGAACACTTTTGGTAGAGGAACACTAGATGAAGCTTCGTACCAAAAATCAAAGACCTTGGCCTTCTAATTTCAGACAAGAACATTTTCAATGGTGTTCCCTATATAAGTCTATGAAAACAAGTGGGCGCCGGGGTGGGCCATTTTTGGCCCCAGGGCTATAATTTGAACAATCTTGGTCGAGGTCAACTACACAAAGCTTCATACCAAATATCAAGGAACTGAGCTTTCTGGTTTCAGACAAGATGATTTTAAAGATTTTGCCTATATAATTCAATGTAATACCAAAGGGCCCTTGGTCGGGGCATTTTTCGGCCGCGGGGCTATAATTTGGACACTCTTGATAGAGGTCCACAAGAAGAAGTTTCATATCACATATCAAACACCTGCGACGTCTGGTCTCAGACGAAAAGATTTTTTAAATGTTTTCCCTGTGTAAGTCTTTGTAAAACCGGGCGGGACCATTTTTGACCACAGGGCTATGATTTAAACGATCTTGGTAGATGTCCACTAGATGAAGCTAAACATCAAATAGCAATGACCTGGGCCTTGTGGTTTCAGAGGAGAAGGTTTTTTAAGATTTTTCTTATAGCAGTCAATATAAAACCAAAGGGCACCAGGGTGGGGATGGGGGTGGCCCCATGACTATAATTTGAACAATCTTGATAGAGGTCCACTAGATGAAGCCTTACACCAAATATTAAAGACCTGGGCCTTGCGGTTTCAGACCGGCCCCGATAGCTCAGTTGGTAGAGTGTCCACTTCGGGCAACGGGAGGTCACGGGTTCGATCTCGGGCCGCGACATACCAAAGTTGTTAAGAATGGTACTAGCTGCTCCTCACTTGACACTCAGATTTACGGGGTAGAGCTAGGAATGGTCGACCCAGTGTCAGGATAATGTGACTGGGTGTGGTATCATGTAATGTGACTGGGACATGAAACTTCAGTGAGGCAGCACTATAAAAGTGCACTGAGCTCTCTGTCGCAACCAGACACCGTCGTGATATGACTGAAAAAATGTTGAAAGCGACGTTTAACCCGAATTCATACACGCACACACACGCATGCATGCACGCACGCACGCACGCACGCACACACACACTTGCGGTTTCAGAGAAGAAGATTTTTTAAAGATATTTCCTACATAAGTCAAAGTAAAACCCAAAGGGCCGCAGAGTGAGGAATTTTTATGATCCCAGGGCTATAATTTGAACAATCTTGATAGAGGTCCTATAAATGAAGCTTCACACCAAAAATCTTGCGGTTTCAGAAACAAAATAGTTTAAAGATTTTTCCTGCATAAGTCAATGTAAAACCAAAGGGCCCCAGAGCGAGGACATTTTTGGCCCAGGTCTATAGTTTGATAGACGTCCACTAGATGAAGCTACACATCAAATATCAAAATCCTGGGACTTGTGGTTTCTGAGGAGAATTTTTTTTAAAGAATTTTCCTATGTAAGTCAATGTAAAACAAAAGGGGGCCCGAGGCGGGGTCATTTTGGTCCCATGGCAATAATTTAAACAATCTTGATAGAGGTCCACAAGACGAAGCTTCATACCATATATCAAACACCTGACCCTTCTGGTTTCAGATTAGACTTTTTAAGGTTTCACCGTATAAGTCTTTGTTAATCTAAAGGGCCCTGGGGCGGGGGCAGTTTTGGCCCAATGGCTATAATTCGAACAATCGTGATAGAGGTCCACAAGGCGAAGCTTTATACCAAAACTCAAACACCTGAGCCTTCTGGTTTCAGACGCGAAGATTTTTAAAGCTTTTCCCTATGTAAGACTATGTTAAACCAAAGGGCCCCGGGCGGCTGCATTTTTTGGCCCCATGGCGATAATTTGAAAATCTTGGTAGAGGTGTACTAGATGTCGTTTGAAGAAATTGTTTACGGACGGACGCACCCACGCACATACGCACAACTGGCGAAAAGTGATATCGTCACTTTGTGACAGATGAGCTAAAACAGGGGTTGGGGAAGGGGTACATTTGTTTTACATTTAACACGGGTCCTTTCCATATTGTCGAAGTGATGACACCTGAAAAGTGACAAGATCTTACCTAAAAGTGGAAAACAAATTTGGTCAGTGAAGTTTTCCCCTCTTCAACCATAAAAATTGCGAAAACAATTTCTACCTCCATTAAAGGGGGTCTTTCAAGGTATAGGAAATTTGCATTGGTTTCTGCCCACGCTTTGATTTTGATGAAGTTATGCACAATAATTTCCTTGGGTATAACCATTATAATTACGATGCATTCACATTTAAATTTTATTTCCATAGTAAATTTATTACATATTTTATTAAGTCTCTATCACAACAGGGAGTACTCTCATATAAACTTGTCTACAGTATTCAGAGTTTCATATATCTAATGCTGCTATGCTTTATGAAATAAAGCCATAATTGGTGAGATCGTTGATACTATGAATGACTTCATATGTCTAGTAATAGTGGCTGGGCATTCAGTTTTCTTTGAAGGTGTCCCCATATTTCAGCTCCTATTTTTGTATTCATTAAAAATTTATATGCATTTTTACCATGTTCCAATTTTTGTCAAGACACCATTTTAGAATAAAACTACCCACATATCTTAGGAACATGTTGATGAATTTTGATGGAAATTGAGGACCGGTAACATTGTGTTTTAACAGACTAAATACTGATAGTCCTGATTCAGCAAAATGTGAAATTATATGATTATCATGTTTTGGCCATGCTGTTTAATAATACTTTACTATTGCTTTCAATTTGGATGGCTAAAGTATAGTATGGTTTGTGTCAGTAGTTCATAGCATAATTATAAGTATTATTTTAAAACATCCATTTCAGTAAATTTGCCCCCCCCCCCCCCTAACGTCATCAAACGCACCCATGTAACCATGTGCACAGTTTTCTTTCTGTCTTTCTTTTCTAATTTGGTAATGGTGCTAAGGTGATGTTTAGATTTAACATTCATATCAACAACATACCAGTCACTTTAGATGGTGCTTCAGATTTTATGAGATTTGTTATCCAAATGGAGATAAATGACTCTCAAGTCAAACTGTTGTTTGTTTGTTTAACCCTAACTGTCCATTTAAAAAGAAAGGTTTACTCTAGGGAAAACCAATAACACTTGAGATTACTTTTCCTGGACATTAAGTTTTCAGAATTTGTATCTGCATAGGCACTAGCCAATCTATCTTTTTTGTATAGCCCCTATGAACGAAATCAAACGGCTTCCTGAAGTTGTATTCCAAAGCCATTTGAATTTGCTTTTAGAATTCACATGGTTGTACATTTGTCAGTGTTCAAAAACTTATGTGATCATGATTGTGTTGTCTATATATTTGTATAGGTCTTTCACTTCATTTACCTATCTCAGCAGTTGTTGCAGTAATTACAATACACATTATGTAAGATATCCAGACGCATTTGAACTGTTGATAATAATTATTTAATCTGTGAGTAGTTATCGCATTACGCATAGGATTTTAAATTATTTTCAGTAAATACATTGTGATGTTGTTTTTTTTTCTGTCCAAACACTGCAATGCTCTTTCTAAGCTGAGAGATACATTGCACAGAAATGTACTGGTAATTATTAATGAACAAAAAGCAAGCAAGAACAGTGCTTAAAAATAGTGAACTTGCATTCAGCAGAAACATTCAAGAAGTGGTTGAAAGTTTTACAACCAGAAACAAATACTAAAAGCTCGCTTCCGATAAATTAACCACTATATTGACAAAGTAAATAGAAAAAAATAAGACACTAAAAAAACGTCAACAATTACAATACCAATCCAGAAAAGAGATATTTATGCATGTGTACTATAAGGAAGGAAACTGTTTCTCTCCCCGTCTAATAGCAAAATTTCTCTAGGTCATGGGACAGCTTTGTTTACACCAAATACTCTGCGCCTCATCCATCAATGATATCTTTTGCAACAGAAACTCAGTATCAGTGACATTTCGATTTTTGGAAATGCTAACCAATAATTACTGTAACTTTTTGTTAGGATACTAATCCAGCGTCCATAAAGACAGAGTATATCTAAGGCTTAATCTGGTCATGGATTTATCAACAGAACTATTTTTACTAGTAACAACAAACCACTGACCATTGCGTCCTTGCATACCACCTAGGTATGGAAATGAAAATAATGGATCTCCTTGCCTTACACTTATTTGAGTAGCATGACTTATGCAAAGTCATTAAATAAAGTTGCACATGTTCACAATAATTTTGCTGCTAATAAAAAAGCCTAATTAATGTTGTTAAGCCTAATTTGTTGATTAGAAAACCTTTTGATTTAGTGTTTTACTATCTACTATTTTGGATAGATCATAGTGTATAAATTAATGGAAAATATCAGAAATTCAAGATATTTCAATAGATTCTAAGCTAGATCAACTCAATATGTGTTCATTTTGATTTGTATAATCTCATTTTTATTACGTAAGTGTTACGAATTGCCATTTTGTAAGGTTCTTGGATGATTTCAATAAAATAGTAAATTTTGCAGAAACGACTTACATCCATTAAAAGTATAAAACTACAGTGTTACCGGTTTTGGATTTTCATGAAATTTGGCATAGCTAAAGAAGATACATATGGCAAGTTTTCCTAGCAAAATGAAATCTTGACAAAGACTAGAACATATTTATCTTAGGGATTGAATTTTGATATTTGTTAAAAAATGTAATTAAAAAATGAGATTTTTGATAATTATTTTATCAGAAAATGTAAACTTTAATTAATTCAAAAGGTTTCTTAGTATCAAAGGAATGCCTATGGAGTTCTGCATTCAATCCAGTTTACAAATCTTGAAACTAAATAAAACATAAGATTTAAGACGCACTTATTTAGAGACAGATACCAGCTCATGGAGGGAGTCAGTTAGAGTGGCCTCCTGAGTCCTACTTTGATTTATATAATTTATTAAATACATTTTTATAGGTTGTATATGCTGAGTTATTAATATATAAAGTTTAAAGAAAAAACATGCATGGGCACAAATGAAAGACCCCCTTTGAAAACTACCAATAAATGATCACGAACACTGCATACCCCATAAATGATACCGTGCACTGCCAAACAAGACCGATGATCTCGTGTACTTATATTATTCTTAAAGATTATCGCATGGAGCATGGAGTTTTGGTTATCACCCGCGTTATCAAACCGAAGCTCCATTATCATCCCGAAACCTTAGACTTGCATTCCGGTAAAGATAAGTATAAAGGGCAATTTCCATATCCCATGATATTATTTGTTGCCATATAAACCATTCTGTCTATTTAATGATTGTCGTGCAGAAGTTTACTGTTACATGTGCACAACATCATGTACATTACATTTACTCACACCATTAAAGGCGTTGAAACGTAACACCAGAATATGATAATACTTCCCGATCAAAGACGGGAAGGTAGTTTATCTTTACACCTGCAGAATTAGTGTTATCACGTAAATGTAGTTTAGGTCGTAGTACCAAAGCGTAAATCCAAAATCATTAGTGCATAGACAAAATGGCAAATATCAATGTTCAGATCAACAGACATGGATTCCAGAAGTGTAATCTGGCGTCCGCGGATAGTAAGCATTACTTGGTAAGCAAGCTTCGCCCACCATGCCCATCGATCCGAACGAAGAAAAGGTGTAAATGACGAGAATGGTATGTCCGAGATTTTGGAAGTCTTCCTATGGCTTTCCATTAGCAAATATATCAGAAATAATTCTGGAAATGGCCACATTGTACGGATCAACAAGATCATGGTGCCTCCCATAGAACTTCTTTAGTGTTGATACCAGTTTGTTTTTTGATACCCCTGGCGTAACAACTTGGTAGTGAGCACCTTCCCACGTTCCACAAAGTCCTGATACTTGGAACAGGCTCTAGCATAACGGATTAACTGTGAAACGTAAACTCCATATGCTGGTGCAGACGGGATATTACTGCTCAGGAAGGGAAAGATAACAATGGGAAAATTGAAGTGATCTCGTTTATCGTACAGCCTAGTAGAAAGCTTCCCATTCTCAATATAGAGATAACAATCCAAGTATGAGGAGGTTGCAGTCTCTGTTGTTTCCTTAATTTCGAGTTCACGTGGATAGATGAATTCCAAGTACTCTGCGAATTTAGCATTTTTCATATAAATATCTTTAGGTGAAATTGAAATGTTGTGCAAGACGTTTCTTGCCTGCTTTGAGGAAACCTTGTACAAACACCGCCTCATACGAGAACAAGAACAAGTCGGCAAGCAACGGTGCACAATTACTACCCTTTGGTATGCCAATTGTTTGCTGAAATAATAGGCCACTGAACTCCACGAAAATATTGTCAATTAGATATTCTAGCAGCCTTATGACATCTGCATCAGTGTACTTTTGTGGTGCATCAGAGTGATCTCGAACGAAGTATGTGTCTTTGTAGCAAAGAACAACATACTGGTAGCGACGGTTACCATTCTTGTGGTAAAACATTGATTTATGATTTCCTTGAGTTTAGATTTCAATTTATCATGAGGAATAGTTGTGTAGAGTGTTGAGAAATCGAAATATTTTATGCTGTTTACTGAGAGAAAAGACTGTGCCAGAAGATGTTCTACAAGCTCTTTGCAGTTTTTCAAGATCCACATCTGATTCACACCACTCCCTGCATATGCAGTGTCACAATATTTCTGGAGGCCATCTTTAACTGCAGTAAGGATTCGTGTTAGGATCTGTGAAAGAGGCTTGGTTGAGCACTTAGCTGAACCCGCGATGTATCTCTGCTTGTATGGATTCTTGTGAAGCTTAGGAATCCAGTACAACTTTGTAAGTTCCATATCTTCCTCTGGGAGGGAAATTCCAAACGAAAGCATCACCGATTGGTGGTTTTCGCAGAATTTCATCTTTGGACAAAGAAGAAAGATTATATGTTGGGTTGCCTGTCATAGTGCTCAAACCAAGCTCTTCTTTTAAACAGTTTATATAGTGTGTTTTGCAAACAAACACAATATTGTTAGATGCCTTGTCAGCTGGAACAACGACATACCGCCCAGTGAGGCAAACAACCTGTCAGGCACTAATATGTAATAAGTAATTACGCTTAAATTTATGCCACCGAGTGTACGCAATGCTTATTAAGATTTTACTCAAAGACAGACTGTGAAATAAGTTACTGTACGATTTTAGTCCCTACTATAGAAACTTCTATGTGCATTAAGTAAATGCAGAATACTCATGTAATAAGTTAATTTGCATTAGCTTTTCTAGTGTGTACACAATATTAATTAACATAGCGCTGCCTAACACGCTTTAACCTATTTGGGCGGTCGAAAAGTTTGTTATGCGTGTTCATTTCAAAACTGAAATTCTTACCAACATGTTTATCTGACCCCGCTCAGCAAAAGTCGGGACCCATTCATATAATTTTGCTTCGCTCGAAAACCAAGAATTTTGCACCATATTTAGCTTTTTGGTCCTTCGAGATCTTTATGCATATTCTGATAACTTACTAATGGTTTAGACTCAAGTAACTAAACTACTGTTATTCGGGACTTTTTGGTTTATACCACAGTCTTTCGAACAACTGACCCTTTGAAACTTTTAATGAAACAACTGTCCCTTTGAAACTTTTAAGGAAATTTCAGCACACTTTGTCATTGGTTTGCGTCTTCAATCTTAACAGGGTAACTGATAATACTTTAGTATCCGAAACTGGGCTGCATTACGAAAACATGTCTATACAAATACAATGCCAATTTGTGGCAAAAAAAATGAAATTTTAAGATGAAAATTGTGATATTTTTTCTATTTCTGCTCAAAACATAGTACCCACACTCTATGTTTTTGAGCAGAAATAAGAAACATAATGTACATCTCTTAAATCCCACTTTAACTATATAAATGTGGGATCGGAAGGGGTTAAAATTATATAGGCGTGTTTTCGTGATGGTCTGACCCGCTTTGGGTTGTTAGAAAACATTTATTGTTCTTACGGAGTACTCATTTTATTCCTTCCTTTCTTGGTTTTAAGTGTTGAGAGTACAGATAATAGACAGTCAATTTCACAAATCTGTGATACTCGTAGAATTATAGGTTAAACAGCTATAAAATCTTAGATGTCTGCTGCTGGAGACACTCCGGTATTTAAAACATTGCAACATACTAGTAAATCGCCATTCATTTAAGTTCTATATCGAAATGTAATGCTGTGTGAATTATTCAAGTGTACTAAGAACTCAGTTTGGTAATGCAGTGTGCGAGATCAAACTACATTGAGCGCAGTGCACGCGATCATTTCTTCATCTTACCAAAAACGAATAAGTATCTCCTATTCCAAATCCAGAGATGGAAGGTCCGTCTCCAATCTAGCCAGATGTATTCGAAAACATATGACTGGAAATATTTCTTTTTTAAATCATTCTTTTAAAATGCAATCAAGATATGGCGATATTTCTTTTAACTCAAAATGTCTGTAAAACTGTGTAATTAATCTCAATAGCTGTGTAAATGATTATTTTAGTTCAAAAGTAGGGAGCAAAATGCTCAGCAATTTATCTGTTGGTTTAAATTGGGGGTAGAATGTTATGAAAAGGGGAAAGTACGTAGTAGATCCATACATAAATTGGCATATCTAACTTTATATTTAAACTACTGTCTGGTTTCCTTACACCATTTGAGTCCATCTTAGGTACCTCCTCAACATATTCACCGTTTTGCTCTTTATATCACTTTTCTTCTAGTTTGTTAACCGGTTTTCTTAGGATGCGGTACACAAAGGTTCTGTTAAAACAAAAGTTATGTATGCCTAACAGACGAAGACGAAACCCTGTCAAGTTAAAACTGTAAGATAAAGTAGAAGTAAAACAAAGATCAGGAATCATTACAATTAACTTACTCCACCCATCAAAGACACCAAGGGGAAAGAAACACAAACATGAAGCGACCAAACCATAATGGAAACCTAAACAAAGGAAGGCCACAAGGATAGCAACCCTCCCACAAAACGGCCACACGGCCATCCAAAACAAAAAGACACAAGCGACACACACAGCAAGTAACAAACAACAATATAAATAAATACGTATATGACTTTTAAAGGTATTTGTAGTGGATGAATTAAAAAAATTGAATTGAAGCAACGATCCGGAATCTACACAATTAACTTACAGCTTCCATCAGAGACATCAAAAGGGAAAGAAACACAAACATGAAGTAACTAGACTCAGACTCTTATGGAAACAACAATAGAGAAACCCAAATGACTATCCAAAATAAAACATAAAAGCGATACATACATTCGATGAACAATAACAAAAAGTAAGCCATGAATAAAAAAGCCATGGAACGGTCAGTTAAAAGAATTCCACTTGAGTGGTAGGGAGTGGGGGGGGGGGCTTAAATCGATTTTAAGTGGCCGCAATCTTCGCCCTGTTGAGACAATTTATTTGTTCAGTCCGCATGAAGGCTGGAAGTCCATCGCCTTACGGTTAATAAAATCTCCTTCTCTTGTATTGTTAAGCTTCTATTCAAACATAATATATACCATCTTGAGCAGTGGCTCATAAACACGTTTTGGAAACCATGCTCATTGCGGACGCTTAGTAGGAAAGCCAGGATAAAGATCACTATACTTCCTTCGTCATCAGGCAGTCATTCTATTCCCCGACATCAACCGGTGTTTGGAGTAACAACAATGCTTGTCATAATGGCACATTTGGAATTAATACGTAAAAAAATTCTTTTGGCGGCCAGTTATAATTACTGCCGGGTTTACACCAGTTTTGCGGGGCCCGACCTCCATCCGCATCTTCCGCCCCGGTAGAAATCGCTGTAATAAATTATTGTATGGAATAATTCTCGATTTTGCAAGCATAGAATTATTTAATATTCTTCATATAACTAGGTCATCCGAGTCCGAATATGGTGATTTACTTATTGTGAAATAGAAGTGGAGGCAATGATCAGGAATCGATACAATTAACCCACAGCATCCATCAGAGACACCAAAGGGAAAGAAAAACAAACATGAAACAATAGACCTAATCAAAACATCTAGCGGAAAGCCAAAAGGACAGTTACTTTCGCACAAAATGGCCAATAGGTTAGCCAAAATAAATAATATAAGCGACACAAACACCCAAAGACAAACCATAACAAAAATAAACCGCGACAGAAGACCCGCCTTGGAACGGTCAGCAGAAACGAATTCCACTGTGGGGCTTAAATCGATTTTACGTAGCCAGAATCCTTGCCCCTACTTCCGTCGCGATTTAGACAAATAATTTGTTCAGTCCGTTTGAAGGCCTCCTAATCAAACAACCACAGAAATGACACAACGGTGAGGACTCGACAGCAAGAAACCACTGAAATGCTGAAGCAAAAGAACACCAACAGTTAGACTCCGATGGGCCCGACCAGAGATAGAGCATCAGGCACCAACCAACATTACCTTGAATTAGATCTCTCTAATTCTCAAAAAGCCTTTACGCTGGAACCGTCACAGAATCTGAGGCCTGACCCACCGGCGTGCAATTAAAGAGGGAAGCAAAGTTATCAACCGTGATTGGTTAACTACCATGCATGCAGTCTGTCGTATAACATTTATGTTGTACCCAATCGTTTTATATCGAAGAATGATTTTACGAAATTGGGCACTGAAGTCATTGCGGTTATATATTTTTCTCAATTTATATATAAGTCACCATAAAATTCGGGCTCCGATAGACCTTGTTGCAGAAGAGATTTAAGACCAATATTGAACCTTGGTATATGACTGAGATCGCTCCAATTTCTAACCCAACTTCTGAATATATCAACTGAATTTGAAAGGTAAAACTGACTGAATTTTTTATTGTTTTCTCTCTAAAAATGGTTTCTTTTGTTTAATGATGATAAAGAATAAATCATCAACTTAAACCTTTTTCATAATGAGTTCATCATTGCGTGCCCTACGAATAACAAAGTAGATCACTGAGACATTACTTTCTAGACGGGTTATCTAACATTGAAAGAGAACCAACGCAACCGAACCCATCTTTAGGGGATCTGGCCCTAGTTTAGGAAGCTAACTAAAGCCTAATATTTAACTACAGTGCACGAGATCTTATTAACTTCAAAGTGTCAGTGCACTTGATCATTGTCATTGAACAGATGTACGTGATCAAGCTGGACAAAAACGCTCAATTTCAGCGGGAATAGAGATTTGACTGGTCAAATTTTATAAATACACTAATTTTGTTGATGAAAGAGTAGCCAGAAGGCGTGATTCCAGACTTTATTCTGGTAAATACGGCTAAATTTCCTGTTCCATTCGTGAAAGTTCAAGAACAGTGTACGAAATCCCCGTAATAATAAGTCTTTGTCAACTTGGAAACGATTAAACTCAAACAAAAAAGATCTTTTGATACTTTGAAGTACACTGTCTTGCCTTAATTCCTTTTTGTCGTACTCTGCACAGTATATTATTCCAATATTTACATCTAAGGACTTATAAACGACAAAAATATATCTTATGTGAAAGGTTTCTAGACCTTGTCGGCCATATTTGATGACGTATAAAACCACGTGATCCCCCACCCTGATTTACAAGTCAACGTTTTTAGACGTCATAACGCATGAGCCGCGCCAACTGAAAAGGTGCTCAACGAAAACTTAACCAATTATGTACCTAATGGAATCTTCCTTCTTATATATTGCAGGAGTTCATTTAAAACTAAAGGGGTGTCAGGCTGTTTTCTTCAAAACTGATTCAGAAAATGGCTGATTTTTGTTTTGCAAACAGTGCAGACACTGATCAGACGCCGCGTTCTGCAGCGTCTGATCTGGGCCTGCACTGTTTGCCAGAGTACCCGTTTTGGCGTTTCCAGTACTAAACGGGTTAAATCATTATGGAAACACACCTATTCAAATTCAGAATTTTGCTATCAAACACTAAAAATTCCGACATTTTTCATATTTCTGCTATAAACATAGATTGTGTGTAATCGTTACACGGCCTCTGTTGGCGAGTACCCACAATTTAAGATTTTGAACAGAAATAATAAAAAAAAAATGTATTCCCCTGTAAACCCCAGTTTTACCATGAGGGTGTCAATGTTATATAGGCGTGTTTTGGAGACGTAGCCTGTGTAGGAATACAGCCTTCCATGTCTGCTTAGGGAATTTTTTAGTCAATGTTCGTCCATAATGTGCACAGTCAAGACTCTAGTTAGACAGCGGTGATGCTCAGATTGATCTGTGTCCTCGCTGTACGCACATATGTGAATTCGCGACTCATGTAACCAAAGCCTTTTTGGCATACATTGAAAGCAGATTGATCCGCCCCGAATGTTTAACTCATTTAGTACCAGAAACCCCAAAAGGGGTACCTTGGCAAACAGTGCAGGCCCAGATAAGACGCCGCAGAACGCGGCGTCTCATCAAGGCCTACACTATTTGCAGGAAGTTCAGCCATTTTCCAAATCAATTTGGAAGATACCACAACCTGCCACCCCTAAATTTAGAAATGGACTCCGGCCATATATAAGGAGGAAGATTCCATTTGGAATAAAAAGGGTTAAAACATATACAAGTTATACTCTACGTGTAAGTTTGATTCATTCTTGGTGGTTTATATGCATGCAAGTTAATTATATGTTTCAGTAATGGGAGTTAGGATGGAAATAGCTCCACCCAGTATAACTCTTGGTGATATGAGGCCAAATAGTCAACCTGTGGAAACACTTTTTACATGCGGAAATCCTGAAGTTCCTAGTGCAAGCATTAGATTTTTGTCCAGTTTGAAGATGTTGAGGTTGACCAAGAGAGAGAATGATGGCAAACCACAGGTGATAGCAAGTATCAGAGAAGGCCAAGGAGTACAAACACCACAAAGTGTACCAGATATACGGAATAGAGCTACGGCAGGTGGAGCCATTGATAAACAGAATTATAACACTGCCTTTGTTAGTTTGAAGTTTGACACAAATCAACTAATGTGTGAGGACGCTGGCTTTTACTACTGTGAACTAGAGTATGACGATGTTGATTTGTATTACCACTTTAGGAGCAATTCAATGTTATTCTCAGCCTCAGGTATGTAATGGAGAATGTGAACATTTCCAGGAGAGGTTATTCTTTAAAATGAATTGTCTGTTCTTGTGGGTAACACTTTAAGGTGAGAATGTGCTCCTAGAGGTAGCCCGAGAAGCCCATGACTGTTTAGTTAGTCAGATACCAAGAAATCTACTTGCTGTTCCTAAACGCCGGCTTCATGTCTCATTCGGATGCGAACACAATTTGTGATCAGATGGTCGCGTGTTCGATCCCCACGCGAGGCGTTAAGATCGATAATCAAATAATTTATACCGTCTTCTCTGCCTTCAGTTGCCAATTTCTGGCGTTACAATGCGCACTGTATGGATAGGCCAGGATTAGTGTTGAAAGGTAAACTAACCTGATTTTCATAGAGAGGACTTCAAATCAAACACAAACGTGTTTCTTATAGGGAATGGGAACACCTGGGAGGTGTTTTGTCCGCCATTTTTCAAAGGGAGACACTTTTCGAGACTTCCTGTTCGCTTTTCTATAAAGCCTGTCCCACTGAAAAAGGGGTTTACTTTTAAAGCAAATAATTTGAATTGCTCTAAATTCTTTTCTTTATGAGTTGACCCCTTTTGACATGGAAGACAAAACTACTTTTGCAGGAGTTGCTTCCCCCGAAGGTGTATGCATTCCCCTTAAAAGAGAGTGTATGCGCTTTAAAAGGCAACCCATTAATTGACACATACCCAACTACTTTAAAAAATATCATTGTTCAATGTTAAACCAATATTATAAACAAACTCTATATATTCACATGTTTCCATACAGATTGCGTTCTGCAACACAGAAAACGTATTTTAGATTCTGGTTATACAAACATACGAGTCCAACCAAGCAATTTGTGTCTTCGAGAATTCCGTCATGACAAATTTTAACTGCGCATGCCCAGCCATTCAGAGGGGCCAGGGATATGGCTTTCTGTCTGAAGGTTCCTCTTGATTCACTGCTCGCATAGGCGATAAGTACCAAAATCGCTTGACGGGGCCCAATTACAAATTGCAGTTTTTTCTCCCTTCCGCTGATCCGAGAAGGGCAGTTGTCAGTTTTGGCGAAAGAATGTGCACTGTACTGGTTAACCGCTTACGTACAAGCCTGCTCAGGAAAGTGTGGATAGGTAAACTGACCGGCTCAAAATGACCTAAAATAGTGCTGACTGGGCCGTTAAACTCCAATACAAACACAGTACTGACAAAAAGATCATAGCTAACAAAGACTATTTAGGATAAATTCCACAACTCTCCAAAAACATTCACTTTTGCTTCTTTTCAGCTTTACCTTCTGACATTAGTCTGTCTGCCCCTGGATGGAATACCCCAGCAAAAATGCGTGTAAACCAAGCTATTGAGTTCAGGTGTGACGGTAAAATCGGAAATAACCTAAACACAGAGATAAAGTGGAAAAAGACATCCCCAACAACAGGCGAGCTCAATGCGTATACTCCAATTTCTGACCAAAATGCTGTTGAGGACCAGGGACAAGTTACTGTGAACCCAAATGAGTGCAGCAATCGACGAGTCGCTACACTAAATTACACTATCACTGTTAGTGATCAAAACTCCAGGTTTGAATATTTACAGTTTCAGTGTTATATTGAAGCTAATGGATTCCAAGTCAACAGTTCAGTTTTCAGCATAGAAATTGGTAAGTTTTTTTTATCGCTATGAGCTGGTTTAAGGGGAATGATTACACCTTTAGGGGAGGAAACTCTTTTAAAAAGTGTCTTTTGATCTCCCTTGTCTATACTCTCTACTCTTAAAGGATTTGCTCCTGAGGACACGCAACTATCACCGTTACTGATCAAAACTCATGATGTAAATATTTGCAATATCAGCCTGTTTTTATTAAAGTTAATGAATTCCAGGTCAACAGCTCGATTTTGAGAATAAAATCTGGTAAGCAAGGTTGAGTGATCGCCCGGTGCTTTTTTGCGGGAAATGAAAGCGTCTTTAATGGAGGCAGAGTTCAAAAATATTTTGTCTACCTTATCTGCAAAGGAGCAAAGGCTTTCCATTAGGTGAATATAAAAACCTTACATGGGAGTGAGGGTCGGGTGGAAAAATCCGTCCCGAGGGTCACTGTCCGGCATCACGAGGCTTGCCGAGTGACGCCGGATAGTTGTCCCGAGGGACGGATTTTCTATCTATCCCTCACACCCATGTTAGATTCTTTTTTCTTGCATACCTTGCATTTATGAGCGTAGGTTTTTAATACTGCCGTTACTTAGGCAGCCGAAGTCCGCCATAGTGTAATGACACGAATGTGATGTTTGGTGACGTCCCATTACGTGATGTGGCGTCAACCTTAACGACGGCGCATATGAGGTCAGACATGACAAACATTAAACTGGAACGATAAATGGAACTAAAAATGAACAATCAAAAAGGGGGTAGCAACAAAAAGAAAAGGAAACATAAAACGATGTCACCAAAGAAAGCGTCAAATGCGAGAAGCCAAAAGAACAGTTACTTTCATTCTTCATTCTACTGATACTGTGATCGGTCACATTTGACCATTACTCGCAGGTATACATTACATACACTCCAGGCTTCTCAGGATGAAAAGTACAAGTAAAACAAAGATCAGGAATCCACACAATTAACTTAATCCACCCATCAAAGACACCAAAGGGAAAGAAATACAAACACTAAGCGACCAGACCATAATGGAAACCTGAACAAAAGAAGGCCATAAGGACAGTTACTTTCCCACAAAATGGCCATATGGCCATCCAAAATAAAAAGACACAAGTGGTACACACGGTAAGTAACAAACAACAACATAAATAAACCGCCACAGAAGAACCGCCTTGGAACGGTCAGTGGAAAGATTTCCACTAGGGGGCTTAAATCGATTTTACGTGGCAACAATCCTCGCCCTTAGTTCCGTCGCGATTTAGACAAATAATTTGTTCAGTCCGCATAAAGGCCTCCTAATTCATCAGTGTAAGATCTCCGTGAACACAAATAATCAAAGGCCACAGAGGTGAGACAACGATGAGGACTCGACAGCAAAAAACCACTGAAATGCTGGAGCAAAAGAAAACCAACAGTTAGACTCAGAAAGCCGAAAACCAACAGTTAGACTCCGAAAGCCTACACAGAAATCATATAATTACGGTATGGATCTTTCACCTGCACAAGGGATGGTTCTCCCTGCACAGAGCGCCTCCAGTTAACGTCCTGATCTGAAGGACGGTGCACTTGTGGCATTCATCCTTGTAAATGATGCCAGTGAAGCATGTTGGGATACCGCAATTTTATTACCGCAGCCGGGAATCGAGCAGCAATGTCACGTGCAATGTCACGCGCTACCTTGTAATAAAAACCCGTTATATTTTTTTTTTAAACTGCATACATAGTTTGTGGGTGCTCGATGGAAGAGGCGGTTGCAACAAATCCCCACAACATATGAGCAGAAATAAGGAAAATTATGTATATCCCCGTAAAAGTTTTATCTATATAAAGAGGGGTTTAGGGGGTGTTCATTTCTTGGACTTGTTCACGTGATGAGACCATTCCCACAAAATGGCGAAACGGCTATACTAAATAAACATATACTAGCAATGACAAAGCATATCCCGTTAATAGGTCCGTGTAAACGGACACCCTCAAAACAACATGTTATTCACCTTATTTGCATTATCTGCTGGTTCCTAGTCTGAAGGTTATCAGTGTTGGAAAAACAGGTAACCAGACCCCCCTGACCTTGAAAGTCAGTGGGGTCTGGTTACCTGTTTTTCCAATATTGACATTGTGCAAGCTGGGAGCCAGCAAATTATGCAAATATGGTGAATATAGTGTTTTCCGTTGGAAGCAAGATCTACTGCCCAGAAATGAAAACCGTGGAATGCTCAAGTTTTTTTTTTTTGGACCAGACTAGCTAGTTTGCGGCTAATTTCGCCTAATCAGTCACCCTCTGATATTTGCATAATTCCGCAGTAAAATACATTGTTTCAAAGGACTAGAAAATAAAACATACACTATGATGAAAAGACTTTTTACGGCCGCCTGACAGTCCCTTAACACCAAATCTTGGGTTTACACGGGGATACATTCATTTTCTTATTTCTGTTGAAAGATATAGGTTGTTGGTTCATGTTAGTACCGACTCAACGAGGCGGTCTAAACGAGCACGTGCAACCTATGTTTGTGATATAAATAACGGAAGTTCTGTTCCAAGACTTGCTGTTTGTACCCGTCCGAAACGCTTCATGATTTAGGCCGTCCTAACGAACACCAAGAACCTTTGTTTCGAACATACTAATAAAAATAAATGAACAAGTTTTGATCAGAAAAAATGACCGTTTAGGAGGTATGAAAGAATATAAGTATCTTATATGGGTTTGAGGGTTGGATGGAAAAATCTGTTTCGAGGGTCACTGTCCGGCATCACGAGGCTTGCCGAGTGATGCTAGACAGTGATCCCGAGGGACGGATTTTTCTATCCATTCCTCATACCCATATAGGGGTCTTTGTCAACCTTCCCTTTCTTAGCGTGGATTAACTTCGTTTACCGACGTCCGCCATATTTTGATGACACCACAGGTCACGTAACGTGCTGTGACATTAACATTAACGACGACGCATATGCGGTCGTATTCAAACAGTGCATTTATCAAACACGCGATAATGTTCGATTTTGGGTAAGAACACCAGGGCTAGAATAGAATTTCTATCCCAGGCTAAAACCACGGGTTCCTTATCCGTTGTGCAAGAACGTCTATGCCACACGGGCGTGTTATCGTGCTGCCCTTTTTTTGAAGGACTGCGTTTTCAGAAAATCAAACAAGAAATTATGAAAGTTGTCTCCCTTGCCGAAAATGGCATACTGTATGTATTTCCCATAATTGGATAGAGGGGGCGTAACGTGGATATTTAATGGATTATTGCTCTATTACATGAGATAAACACATACGTTGTGGATACTCCTGAGGCAGTTCTAACACGTGCCTCCGCCCATCGGGGCTTAGAGAAATAGATTGGGCTGCATGGTGCTTCCACGCAGAGCTGAAAACGATCGCACATGAGTGCTGTCAAATCGTTTAGAATATAAAAATCTTATATGGGTGTCAGGGGTGGATGGAAAAGTCCGTCCCAAGGGTCAATGTCTGGCATCACGCTGCTTGCCGGGTGATGCCGGACAGTGATGCCAATGGGCGGATTTTTCTATTCACCCCTCACACCCATATTCTTGTTCTTGCATACCTTCCATTTCTTAGCGCGGATTTTTAATGCTGCAATCACGTCGGTAAAACGACGTCCGCCATATTGTTAGGCTGTAGCCCCATTGTGCCTATCTCGATAAAAAGCCATCGATTCTTACCTGGAAAGTAGGACAATTGATTTTTTTTGCATATAAAAGCATAATGGTATAGGTTTCGAAACCCAGCAAGTATCAACTGCGAATAAGGAATAAGAAACAAATCAAAATTGTCCTTATCCGATTTTCAGCTTCAGAGAACTTTGCGACGAGGTGCAACATAACATTTGTGTACGGTACATTCATCTTCATTTTCACTTCTAAGCATAATTATAGGGTTCAAAATCCAGCAAGTTTCAAGTGCGAATAAGGAATAAGGAATAAATCAAAATGTTCCTTATTCGATTTTGAACTTCATAGTACTTTGCGACGCGGTGTAACAGAACATTTGCGTATGTCGCATCCATCATCAAATTTACTTCTAAGCATAATGGTATAGGTTTCGAAACCCAGAAAGTATCGACTGCGAATAAGGAATGAGGAACAAATAAAAATTTTCCTTATTCCTTATTCGATTTTCAACTTTATAACTATCTTTGCGACGCGGTGTAACAGAACATTTGCGTATGTCGCATTCATCACCCTTTTTTACTTCTAAGCATAATTGTATACACAGACGCTTCCTGGAGTTCAGCCCTGTCCCGCAGCCAGCCAGATAGGACGGAAAGCAGAGCGCGGCAGCTGTGCCCGTTTCCCAGGCTATTTCCATAGCGGAGCACGGTCTCGGCGATAGGCTTAGAACAGAAGCTTTGCGCCGACACTGTGCTCGTGTCTCAAGTCTTTCCGCAGTGGAGCACGGTCTCTGAGCTAGGCATAGAACTGAGGCTGAGCTCCGCCACTGCGGCCATGTCTCAAGCCTTTCCGCAGCGGAGCATGGTCTCCGAGCTATAGCGTGAACAAAGACTGAGCGCCGCCGCTGTGCCCATGTCTCAAACCTTTCCTCAGTGGAGCAAGGTCTCTTGGCTAGTCATATAACCCAGGCTGAGCGTCTCCACTGCGGCCATGTCCAAGCCTTTCCGCAGTGGAGCATTGTCTCCGAGCTATGCATTGAACGGAGGCTGAGCGCCGCCGCTGTGACCGTGTCCCAATCCTTCACTTAGCAAAACCAAAGCCAAGCGCGGACCCGGACACGGTAGACAAATCCTTCTATCATCTGGTCTCTCTGTCCCGGAGATCAGAGACAGACAAAAATGTACACCGTAGTGCTGCCACCGCTATTGCTGTAATATAGTATATGTCTCGTTGTCCACTCGCTGTGGGACCGCAACATGGTTAGTCACTAGCTTTAGCGAAGCTACGTCGTGGGTTGCCGGAGCCGGGACGAACGATCGCCCGAAGTCTACCCCTACTTTTTCAATCTTTCGTCTATATTGCTCTGGCTGCATACTTTGGCTGACCCTCAATCCCGTTAGTTTGTGGAGAGGGCTAAGGCGTCTATGTCTAAGTGTTGGCCAAACGTCCCTTAACCGTTTCCCATAATCGGTTTTAATTTTTACAGGGTGCGACCAGCTGTGCTTGTTAAAATGTACCCCGGAGGTTTTCGCCTCTAGCGGTCCCGCTTGAAGAGATACAGCGCTGATTTTATGCTCGCTAGTAAATGAATTTAGACAACGAAACATAATATCAAACCGGCATCTTGGTATGGGGCCAGCAATTTTTCGCCTACCCTTATGACCATGTGCGGCTTGATGCTGTACATGTACATGGACATGTCCGTGGGACCCCGGCATGGATAGGAAAGCCAATCGTGGTCACTCGCGCGGTGTTTGATGCTGCAGGATACGCCCCTTTTCCTTTCACTGACGACACACCGCATCTGGCATGACGCAGCGGCATGTAGATTTTCGCCAGGGACTGATGGACTGTTTAGTTGGCACCTTACGTCTGTCTCCTTCACTCCCGCTGCGTTACCCCGGTATGGTTAATTTCAGTACAGCTGTGTTCTCGGGCTCACTGAAAAGTACGCAACCTGGTCCCGGAGGGATATGCTCGAAGTCGCCGAGGACTGACGGACTGCAATGTTGGCACCTTACGTCCGTCTCCTTCACTCCCGACGCGTAACCCCGGTATGGTTTGATGCAGTATACACCTGTGCTCTCGGGCTAATTGAAATGTGCGCATCTTGCTCCCGGAGTGAAGATGTGCCCAGTGCCCAGTGCGGCTTGATGCAGTACATATCGCTCCTCCTTTCCCCGTGGTACTCCGGCATGTATAGGAAAGCCAGTCGCGGTCACTCGCGCGGCGGTTGTTGATGCAGGACAAGCCCCTCGTCCTTTCCCTGAGATCATTCCATCGCTGAGGACAAACCGAACCTAGCATGACGCAGAGTCATGTAGGGTTTGGCCGGGGACTGACGGAGTGCTTAGTTGGTACCTCACATCGGTCTCCTTCACTTCCGCCGAGTTACCCTGGTATGGTTTGATGCAGTACACCTGTGCTCTCGGGTTCATTGAAAAGTGCGCATCGGGCTTGAAGTCGCCGGGGACTGACGGACTGTCTGTCTGTCTGTCTGTATGTCTCCTTCACTCTCGCCAAGTTATCCCGGCATGGTTTGATGCAGTACATCTGTGCTCTCGGGCTCAGTAAAAGCGCGCAGCGTGGTCCCGGGAAGTCTCTCCGGGCAACGATGTATTCGCGGCACAGAGCTGAGCTCAAGGTATAGTGACCACTGATCCTATTTTGTTAAAATCTACATAGGTCCTTTTCAGTACGGTCTGATGTAGTGCATATCGCCCGGGGACCACGCTGCCTACCCCCATCCTTTCGCTGCGAGTCCACGCCATGGATACTCACCACCTCACGTGAGTCTACATGTCCCCGCCGCGTTACCAAAGGGTGGTTTGATGCATACACGCACCTGTCGCCGTGGGGCCCATGACATGGATAACCACCTAACGTGTGTCTGCATATCCGCAGTGTGGTTTTGATGAACATACATCACATCCTGTCGCCGTGAGGCCCCGGAGACCAGAGACGAAGGGAAAGGCGAGCGCTGACTCTGAAAACGTACAGAGACGCTTCCTGGAGCTCATCCCTCTTAACGGAGCACGGTCTCCGGGCTAGGCAAACAACGATGGCTGAGCGCCGCCACTGTGCCCGTGTCCCAAGCCTTCCCGTAGCGGAGCACGGTCTCCGAGCTGGGCATAAAAAGGAGGCTGAGAACCGCCACTGTGTCTTAGTCAGAAGCCTTCACTTAGTTAACCAAAGCCAAGCGCGGACCCGGATACGGATGACAAAGCCTTCTATCATCTTTTCACTCTGGCCAGGAGACCAGAGACGAAGACAAAGGCCGTGAAAACATACATAGAGGCTTCCTGGAGCTCAGCGCTTGCCGCGAGCAGCCAGATACGGACGGAAAGCAGAGTGACAGCTGTGCTTTACCCAACGGAGCACGGTCTCCGGGCTTGGCATAGAACTGAGGCTGAGCGACCCCACTCTGTCCGTGTCCAAAGCCTTCCCATAGCGGAGCATGGTCTCCGAGCTAGGCATTTATTGGTGGCTATGCACCACCACTCTGCCCGTGTCACAAGCCTTTCCGTAGCGGAGCACGGTCTCCGAGGTAGGCATAGAAAGCAGGCTGAGTGCCGCCACCATGTCCGTGTCCAAAGCCTTTACCTAGCAAATCCAAACCAAGCGCGGACCAGGATGCGGCATAGAAGGTCTTTCATCATCTTGTCTCTCCGCCCCGGAGAGCAGAGACGAAGAGAAGGACGAGCGCGGTCCCTGAAAACGTACACACGCTTCTTGGAGCTCAGCCCTGACCCGCGGTCAGCCAGATACGGACGGAAAGCAGAGCGCAGCATCTGTTTCGGTACCCCAAGCTATTCCCGTAGCGGAGAACGGTCTCTGGGCTAGGCGTAGAACGGAGGCAGAACGCCACCACCGCGCCCGTGTCTCAAGCCTTTCCGCAGCGGAGCACGGTCTCCGAGCTATGCATTGAACGGAGGCTGAGCGCCGCCGATGTGCCCGTGTCCCAAGCCTACATTAATCAAAACCAAAGCCAAGTGTGGACCCGGACACGGTAGACAAATTTTTCTATCATCTTCCCTCTCTGCCCCGGAGACCAGAGATGAAAAGAAAGCCGAGCGCGGTCCCTGAAAACGTCCACAGACACTTCCTGCAGCTCATTCATGTCTTGCGGCCAGCTAGATACGGACGGAAAGCAGAGCGCGGTATCTGTGGCCGTATGCACAGCTATTCCCGAAGCGGAGATTGGTCTCCGGGCTAGGCATAGAACGGGGGCAGTACGCCGCCACTGTGCCCGTGTCCCAAGCCTTCCCGTAGCGGAGCACAGTCTCTGATCTAGACATAGAATGGAGGCTGAGCGCCGCCACTTTGCCCGTGTCTAAAAGCTTTCACTAAGCAAAACCAATGCCAAGCGCGGACCCGAATCCTGTAGACATAGTCTTCTATCATCTCGTCTCTCCGCCCTGGAGACTAGACACGAAGAGAAAGCCGAGCGTGGTCCCTGAAAACGTACATAGACGCTACTTGGAGCTCAGCCCTGTCCCGCGGTCAGCCAGATATGGACGGAAAGCAGAGCGCAGCAGCTGTTTCCGTACCCCAAGCTATTCCCGTAGCGGAGAACGGTCTCTGGGCTAGGCGTAGAACGGAGGCAGAACGCCGCCACCCCGCCCGTGTCTCAAGCCTTTCCGCAGCGGAGCACGGTCTCCGAGCTATGCATTGAACGGAGGGTGAGCGCCGCCGATTTGCCCGTGTCCCAAGCCTGCATTTATCAAAACCAAAGCAAAGTGTGGACCCGGACACGGTAGACAAAGATTTCTATCATCTTGTCTCTCTGCCCCGGAAACCAGAGACGAAGAGAAAGCCGAGCGCGTGTCACGGGATGATTGTCACGGGGTGATGAATTTAAGGTGTTTGTGGCCACATGATGATTGTCGGTGTTGTAACGACGTTGTTAAGAGCTTCTCCCGCTTTCTCGAGGGGGTTCGGGGTTCAACGAGCGACAACTAAGTTGGGTGGTTTCATGTTTTTCACTATTATCATAACCTTCTCCCTCTCGATCTCGTCATCTGAATAATTAATATAGATATCCTTAGTATTTAGGGAAAAACTATATAGTGTCCATCAGGTGGTCGTAAGACCTACCCTTGCCTGGGACAAAGAAAGACTGACACGAGGTCGAGAGATCGAAATGGCAAGATATGAATATTCATGAAATAATGACAATTATGATAATTTACAAATGTTCTACATGATAACGAAATAAAGTAAACGCATACCAGAATAAATAATATAGATATCCTTAGTAATTAGGGAAAAACTATATAAATGGTGTCCATCAAGTGGTCGTAAGACCTACCCTTGCAAGGGACAAAGAAAGACTGACAAAGGCTGAGGTAAGAATGTGCGCATGCGGTGTTAATCAGTGAGGTGAAAAGCGCGCGAGACTTATATAAGGACACCGGAAATTGATATACGCTACTCAGGAATGCTTAATGCTTAATGAAAGATGAAATATATGAGCATATGATGTATGAAACACGACGATCAATAGGGGAAAATAACTGAAAACGACTAGAAAGTCCTAAGCACAAGCACTCCTCTAGTTTCCATAATTTCACTCTGTGACATTCTCCCCCTGTTCGGTGAATGTTGTCCCGACATTTAACTTACTCAACAAATTACTGGCATGACTATAAACACAAGTTTAATTACACCTTTTTCATTATTTATATAAATTTACCAGATGTATATTTTGTTAATAAATACCAATCTGATAAGAAAATAGGAGCCGAAGCTATTGCTCCAAATTTTTATTGAGCTAGTGAAGTTAAACATATCCAACACTTTGCCAGGTATACCCTTATCAAAATGCGCTGCCAAAAACGCTGCACGGTATGCACAGCACAAAAATTATATAACTTTATATACAGAACTTAGAAGAAAAAAAACATTTATGGTTGCGCGTACATAAGAGACACTCCTTTTTGGTTTAGACTGAAACTGCTAAACATTAAAAACAGGCTTAAATTACTTAATGCCCTTATCCTAAAAGCGCAACTGAAGTGTCATATGAAACTAAAATTATTTACGCACTGGACTGGAGAGAGGTGAAATAACAGAACTATTAAATTCTTAATGAAAACAATTCACCTCTTCACAAAAGCGCAGGCCAGAAGCACGAAGCGGTCACGGTCTGATTGGGAGGGTGCCCTACCTAGGTTGCAACCGACCCATGCCCCCAGCAAGCACGAAATCACGACAAAGGGAAAGTTTTAATTACTAGAACTTTCGTACCAGTTTGCAGTCAAGTGCACCACGTATCAATGGCACTCTGACAACACACCGGCTCTCCAGAGACGCCATGACAAATCGTGCACCGTCCACCAACTGCAACCCAACAGAAGACGAAATTTTTAAAAACAATGGGTCACCAGAATTGCAGGCCAGCGCACCACCCACCAACGGCACTCTGACAACACACCGGCTCTCCAGAGACGCCATGACAAGCAATGCTTCGCCACTCGACTGCAACTCAGCTGCCCCTTTAGCTGAATGAACATTTTATAAGCCTCTCTCCGCAATACATTTTAGCGTTATTGTTACACGCTCCCCTCCCCCTCTGTGAAAAATGTCGTCTCGACATTTCAATTAAGAAAAAATAAATAAATAAAAAATAAATAAATAAAACACACGCACAGGTAACCAGGAAACCATGTCAGCTGTTTAGTCAGTTTAAAACATTCGAAAATTTAAAATAACCAGTCCCCTCCTGCCTTGGTTTCGGCCTATGCCTTGTTGGACGTGTTTGAGGTCGCAATTCTGGTTGAGACCCTGGAGCAGGACTGAAGGGTTTCGCCAAAGGATTCAATGGCGATCTCTCTGGTGGGATCATCACACTAGGGGATACCGGTGCATCCAGCATGTTTGCACTATCTGAAACTGCAGAGTCTGGTGCAGGTGAGGCTGCACTATCTGCCGCCCAAGGTTGGGCGCCAGTTGTCACGGGATGATTGTCACAGGTTGATGAATTTAAGGTGTTTGTGGCCACATGATGATTGTCGGTGTTGTAACGACGTTGTTAAGAGCTTCTCCCGCTTTCTCGAGGGGGTTCGGGGTTCAACGAACGACAACTAAATATGTTCTATAAAAGGGTTATCCTTTGGAAGCAAGTAATACACCACAGAAGTGAAAAATATGGAGTTTACATGTTTTCTGAGCCAGACTAGCTAGTTTCGGCCAACTAGGCCTCATCAGTGACCCTCAGATATTTTCAAAATTCCACAATGGAATCAATGATCCCAAAGGACAAGAAAATATAATCTACACTATGATATAAGTTGGGTGGTTTCATGTTTTTCACTATTATCAGAACCTTCTCCCTCTCGACCTCGTCATCTGAATAAATAATAAAGATATCCTAAGTAATTAGGGAAAAACTATATAAATGGTGTCCATCAGGTGGTCGTAAGACCCACCCTTGCCAGGGACAAAGAAAGACTGACTCAAGGTCGAGAGATCGAAATTGCAAGATATGAATATTTATGAAATACTGACAATTATGATAGTTTACAAATGTTCAACATGATTACGAAGTAAAGTAAACGCATACCTGAATAAATAATATAGATATCCTAAGTAATTAGGGAAAAAACTATATAAATGGTGTCCATCAGGTGGTCGTAAGACCTGCCCTTGCCAGGGACAAAGAAAGACTGACAAAGGCTGAGGTAAGAATGTGTGCATGCGGTGTTAATCAGTGAGGTGAAAAGCGCGCGAGACTTATATAAGGACACCGGAAATTGATATACGCTACTCAGGAATGCTTAATGCTTAATGAAAGATGAAATATATGAGCATATGATGTATGAAAAACGACGATCAATAGGGGAAAATAACTGAAAATGACTAGAAAGTCCTAAGCACAAGCGCTCCTCCAGTTTCCATAATTTCACTCTGTGACACGCGGTCCCTGAAAACGTACACATACGCTTCCTGCAGCTCATTCCTATCCTGCGGCCAGCCAGATACGGACGGAAAGCAGAGCGCGGTAGCTGTGCTCGTATGCACAGCTATTCCCGAAGCGGAGAAGGGTCTCCGGGCTAGGCATAGAACGGAGGCAGAACGCCGCCACTGTGTCCGTGTCCCAAGCCTTCCCGTAGCGGAGTACGGTCTCTGAGCTAGGCATAGAACGGAGGCTGAGCGCCGCCACTTTGCCCTTGTCTAAAAACTTTCACTTAGCAAAACCAATGTCAAGCGCGGTCCCGAATCCTATAGACATAGTATTTTATAATCTCGTCTCTTCGTTCTGGAGAGAGGACACGAAGAGAAAGCCGAGCGTGGTCCCTGAAAACGTACACAGACGTTTCCTTGAGTTCAACTCTGTCCCACGACCAGCGAGACAGGGACGGAAAGCAGAGCTCGGCAGCTGTGCCCGTTTCCCAGGATATTCCCTTAGCGGAGCGAGGTCTCCGGGCTAGGCATAGAACAGAGGATGGGCGCAGCCACTGTGCCCGTTTCCCAGAATATTCCCGTAGCGTAGCACGGTCTCCGGTCTAGGCATAGAACAGACGCTCAGCGTCGCCACTGTGCCCATGTCACAAGCCTCTCCGCAGCGGAGCAGGGTCTCCGAGCTATGCATTAAATGCAGGCTGAGCGCCGCCGCTGTGCCCGTGTCCCAAGCCTTCACTTAGCAAAACCTAAGACAAGTGTTGACTCGGACACGATAGACAAAGGCTTCTATCATCTTGTCTCTCTGCTACGGAGACCAGAGACGAAGAGAAAGCCGAGCGCGGTCCCTGAAAACGTACACAGAAGCTTCCTGGTGCTCATTCTTGTCGTGCGGCCAGTCAGATGCGGACGGAAAGCAGAGCGCGGTAGCTGTGCCCGTATTCAAAGCTATACCCATAGCGGAGAACGGTCTCCGCGCTAGGCATAGAACGGAGGCAGAACTTCGGCACTGTGCCCGTGTCTCAATATGTTCTATATAAGGGTTATCCTTTGGAAGCGAGGAATACACCACAGAACTGGAAAATATGAAGTGTACTTGTTTTCTGGGCCAAACTGGCTAGTTTCGAATTAAGCCTCATCAGTGACCCTAGAATATTTTCAAAATTCCACAATGGAATCAATGATCCAAAAGGACCAGAAAATATAAACTACACTATGATGTAGGGCAGGGATACTTTTTAAGGCCGCCACACATTCCCAGACACCAGCTGTAGTGACGTTATTTGTTTGTTTGATTTGAAGTTTAACGTCCCAGCCAATACTGTGAAGGTCATTTTGGAGACGTTGCTTCCAATTTTGTGTGACTTTTAACCGACACTGAGATGAAATGACATCTGCCGCCCAATGAAACCAATAGGGTTTATAAGCATGGACGGGCCGACTCGCACCGCATTGCCTGGGCAGGCTTAGATCCTCTAAGCAGTTTACCAGTACTAGTGTGCGGGTCGGTTTCATCTGTGCGTGGAAGCATCGTGCAGCCCATCTATTTCTTCAAGCCCCGATGGGCGGGGGCGTTAAATATGTTCTATACAACGATTATCCTTCGGAAGCAAGGAATACACCACAGAACAGGAACATATGAAGTTTAAATGTTTTCTGGGCCAGACTAGCTAGTTTCGGCCAGTTAGGTCTCACCAAGCCTTTCCGTAGCGGAGCAAGGTCTCCGAGCTAGGCATAAAACGGAGGCTGGGCGCCGCCACAGTGCCCGTGTCTATAAGCCTTTACTTAGTGTGGTCCCTGAAAACGTACACAGACGTTTCCTTGAGTTCAGCTCTGTCCCGCGGCCAGCCAGATAGGGACGGAAAGCAGTGCTCGGCAGCTGTGCCCGTTTCCCTGGATATTCCCGTAGGGCGAGGTCTTCGGACTAGGCATAGAAAAGAGGATGGGCGCTGCCACTGCGCCCGTGCCTCAAGCCTTTCCGCAGCAGAGCACGGTCTCCGATCTATTCATTGAACGGAGTCTGAGCGCCGCTGGTGTGCGAGTTGTCCAAGCCTTCACTTATCACAACCAATGCCATGCGTGGACCTGAACACGGTAGATAAAGTCTTCCATCAACTTGTCTCTCTGCCCCGGAGACCAGAGACAAGGAGAAAGCCGAGCGCGGTCCCTGAAAACGTACACAGACGCTTCCAGGACCTCATTCCTGTCCTGCGGCCAGCCAGATACGAACGGAAAGCAGAGCGCGGTAGCTGTGCTCGTATCAAAAGCTATACCTGTACCGGAAAACGGTACCGGGCAAGGCATAGAACGGAGGCAGAACGCCGCCACTGTGCCCGTATCCCAAGCCTTCCCGTAGCGGAGCCCAGTCTCACAGCTAGGCATAGAACGGAGGCTGAGCGCCGCCACTGTGCCGGTGCCTAATAGCCTTCACTTAGCAAAACCAATGCCAAGCGCGGACCCGAATCGGGTAGACCTAATCTTCTAACATCTTGTGCCTCCGCCCTGGTGACCAGAGACGAAGAGAAAGCCGAGCGCGGTCCCTGAAAACGTACACAGATGCTTCTTCGAGTTCAGGCCTGTCCTGTGGCCAGCCAGATACGGACGGAAAGCAGAGCGCGGTAGCTGTGTCCGTATCTAAAGCTTTACCCGTAGCGGAGAACGGTGTGCACGTGTCTCAAGCCTTCTCGCCGCGGAGCAAGGTCTCCGAGTTAGGCACAGAACGGAGGCTAAGCGCTGCCACTAAGCCCGCGTCTTAAAGCTTAGTCTTCTATCATCTTGTGTCTCCGACCCGGGGACTAGACACGAAGAGAAAGCCGAGCGCTGTCCCTCAAATCGTACACAGACGTTTCCTTGAGTTCAGCGCTGTCCCTCGGCAGCTGTGCCCATTTCTCAGCCTATTCCCGTAGCGGATCACGGTCTCCGGGCTATGCATAGAACAGAGGATTTGCGCCGCAACTGTGCACGTGTCTCAAGCCTTTCCGCAGCGGGGCACGGTCTCCGAGCTTTGCATTGAACGGAGGCTGAGCGCCGCCGCTGTGCCCGTGTCCCAAACCTTCACTTAGCAAAACCAAAGCCAAGTGTGGACTCGGGCACGGTAGACAGTCTTCTATCATCTTGACTCTCTGCCTCGGAGACGAAGAGAAAGCCAAGCGCGGTCCCTGAAGACGTACACAGACACTTCCTGCAGCTCATTCCTGTCCTGCGGACTGCCAGATAAGGGCGGAAAGCAGAGCGCGGTAGCTGTAACCATATCCAAAACTATACCCGTAGCGGAGAACGGTCTTCGGGCAAGGCATAGAACGGTGGCAGAACGATGCCACTGTGCCCGTGTCCAAAACCTTCCCGTAGCGGGGCACGGTCTCCGAGCTAGGCATAGAACGGCGGCTGAGTGCCGCCACTGTGTCCGTGTCTAAAAGCCTTCACGTAGCAAATACTCTGTTACACCGCGTTGGAAAGTACAATGAAGTTCATTATGGAATAAGGAATAAGTAAAATTTGGATTTGTTCCTTATTTCTTATTCGCAATTGAAACTTGCTGGATTTCGAAACCTATACCTCTATGCTTAAAAGTAAAAATGATGATGAATGCGACATACGCAAATGTACTGTTTCACCGCGTCGCAAAGATCTATGAAGCTGAAAATCGATTAAGGAATAAGGAAAATTTGGATTTCTTCCTTGTTCCTTATTCGCAATTTAATCTTGCTGGATTTCGAAACCTATACCATTATGCTTAGAAGTAAAAATGATGATGAATCTACTATACGCAAATGTTCTGTTAAACGGCGTCGCAAAGTAATATGAAGTTGAAAAAACGAATAAGAATAAGGAAAATTTGGATTTGTTCCTTATTCCTTATTCGCAATTGAAACTTGCTGGATTTAGAAAGCTATACCATTATGCTTATAAGTAAAATTGATGATGAATGTTCCATACGCAAATGTTCTGTTACACCGCGTTGCAAAGTACTATGAAGTTCAAAATCGAATAAGGAATTAGGAAAAATTGGATTTGATCCTTATTCGCAATTGAAACTTGCTGGATTCCGAAAAGTATACCATTATGCTAAGTGAGTGAGTTTTAGTTTTACGTCCCACCAACATCTAAGGTCATACGGAGGCGGGACCTCGGTTTAAAGACTCATCCGAAAGTCTGGAGAAGCCCGGGATCGATCCTGCGATCCCTGGTTTACAAGGCGAGTAGCGTAACCACTGCACCACGGAGGGCTCTACCATTATGCTAAGAAGTAAAATTGATGATGAATCCACTATACGCAAATTTTCTGTTACACAGCGTCACACAGTACTATGAAGTTCAAAATCAAATAAGGAATAAGGAAAAATTGGATTTGTCCCTTATTCCTTGTTCGCAATTGAAACTTGCTGGATTTCGAAACCTTTAACATTATGCTTAGAAGTGAAAATGCTGATGAATAGACCATACGTAAATGTTCTGATGCACCTCGTCGCAAAGTTCTCTGAAGCTGAAAATCGAATATGGAATAAGGAACATTTGGATTTGTTCTTTATTCCTTATTTGCAGTTGATACGTGCTGTATTTCGAAACCTATACCATTATGCTTAGAAGTAAAATTGATGATGAATGCGACATATGCAAATGGTTTGTTACACCGCGTTGCAAAGTACTATGAAGTTCAAAATCGAATAAGGAATAAGGAAAAATTGGATTTGTCCCTTATTCCTTGTTCGCAATTGAAACTTGCTGGATTCCGAAACATATACCATTATGCTTAGAAGTAAAATTGATGATGAATCCACTATACGCAAATATTCTGTTTCACCGCGTCGCAAAGTACTATGCAGTTCAAACTCGTCGAATAAGGAATAAGTAAAAAATTTGGATTTGTTACTTATTCCTTATTCGCAATTGAACCTTGCAGGATTTCGAAACCTTTACCATTATGCTTAGAAGTGAAAATGCCGATGAATAGACCATACGCAAATGTTCTGTTGCACCTCGTCGCAAAGCTCTCTGAAGCTGAAAATCGAATAAGGAAAATGTTCTTTTTTCTTAAGTTCTTCTTGTCGATACTTGTTGGATTTCGAAACATATACCATTATGCTTAGAACTGAAACTGATGATGAATGCAATATACGCAAATGTTCTGTTACACCGCGTCGCAAAGTTCTATGCAGCTGAAAAGTGAATAAGGAATAAGGAGAATTTTGATTTATTCCTGACTCCTAATTCGCAATTGATACTTGCTGGATTTCGAAACGTATACCATTATGCTTAGAGATAAAATTGATGATGAATGCACCATACGCGGATGTTCTGTTACACCCCGTTTCAAAGTACTATGACGTTCAAAATCGAATAAGGAAAATTTCGATTTGTTCTTTATTCGCAATTGAAACTTTCTGCATTTCGAAACTTATACCATTATGCTAAGAAGTGAAAATGATGATGAATGTACCATACGCAATTATTCTGTTGCACCTCGTCGCAAAGTTCTCTGAAGCTGAAAATCGAATAAGGAATAAGGAAAATTTAGATTTGTTCTTTATTCCTTATTCGCAGTTGATACTTGCTGGATTTCAAAACCTATACAATTATGCTTAGAAGTAAAAATGATGATGAATGCGACATACGCAAATGTTCTGTTACACCGTGTCGCAAAGATCTATGAAGCTGAAAATCGAATAAGGAATAAGGAAAATTTTGATTTATTCCTTATTCCTTATTCGCAATTAATACTTGCTGGATTTCGAAACCTATTCAATTATGCTTAGAAGTACAAATTATGATGAATCCATCATACACAAATGTTCTGTTACACCGCGATGCAAAGTTCTATGAAGTCCAAAATCGAATCAGGAATAAGGACAATTTTGATTTATTCCTTATTTCTGATTTGCAATTGATACTTGCTGGATTTCGAAAAGTATACCAATTTGCATAGAAGTAAAATTGATGATGAATGCGTCATACGCAAATGTTCTGTTACATCGCATCGCAAAGCAATATGAAGTTCAAAATCGAATAAGGACTAAGGTAAATTTAGATGTGTTTCTTATTCCTTATTCGCAATAGAAACTTGCTGGATTTCGAAACCTATACCATTATGCTTAGAAATAAAAGAATAATGATGAATCCACTGTACGCAAATGTTCTGTTACACCGCGTCGCAAAGCACTATGAAGTTCAAAATCGAATAAGGAATAAGGAAACTTCAGATTTGTTCCTTATTCCTTATTCGCAATAGAAACTTGCTGGATTTCGAAACCTATACCATTATGTTTAGAAATAAAAGAATAATGATGAATCCACTGTACGCAAATGTTCTGTTACACCGCGTCGCAAAGCACTATGAAGTTCAAAATCGAATAAGGAATAAGGAAACTTCAGATTTGTTCCTTATTCGCAATAGAAACGTGCTGGATTTCGAAACCTATACCATTATGCTTAGAAGAAAAAATGATGACGAATGTACTATTTGCAAATGTTCTGTTACATCGCGTCGCAAAGTACTATGAAGTTCAAAATCGAATAAGGAATAAGAACAATTTTGATTTATTCCTTATTCCTTTTTCGCAATAGAAACTTGCTGGATTTCGAAAAGTATCCCATTATGCTTAGAAGTAAAATTGTGAATGCGCCATACGCAAATGTTCTGTTACACCGTCACCGTCGAAACCTATACCATTATGCTTAGAAGAAAAAAAGATGATGAATGTACTATATGCAACTGTTCTGTTATACCTCGTCGCAAAGTTCTCTGAAGCTGAAAATCGAATAAGTAATAAGGAAAATTTTGATCTGTTCCTGATTTATTATTCGCATTTGATACTTGCTGGATTTCGAAACCTATACTATTATGCTTAAGAGTAATAAGGATGATGCATGCGCTATACGCAAATGTCCTGTTTCACCGCGTCGCAAAGTACTATGAAGTTCAAAATCGAATACGGAACAAGGAATAAGGAACGAGAAATAAGGGATAAGGAACAAGGAATAAGGAACCAACTTAACACTCGTGTCTGAGTAGCCTATAAACTTTCAGGTCCAACAACCCTAATCACATAGAGCCTATAAATTCATGATTCCATCAACGAAACGGATTGATTATTTATGAAATAGATCAGCTGTAGCTGAGATTTGTTGAGTATTGATTCACAGTTTGGAGGTCAGTTGTAAAGTAGACAAATCACGACCGCGCAGCGCGCGTGATTTGTCAACTTACAACTGACCGACAAATTGTGATTTATTGCTCAACAAAGCACAGATTGAGCTGATCTATTTCGATTCTAACACGCAGAAAATCGACAATAATGATGTTGTTTCCTTCAAAATCTCACAACGTTTCCCCATTATTAGAAGACATCCCGCTAAAATTATCGACAGAAACACATGTATTTATATATTTATATCCTTTTCTAACGTTTTCGATGCGAGAAATGACGTTACACCGTCTAACGTCAAGGGAATCGACTATTGACGTCATAAATTGGCAGTTTTTAATGACATCATTCGTCACGCTTTTCCGAGCTGTGATTTGTTGCAGAATAAAACACAGTTATTTTCCATTGCCTATATAGGCGCGCTGTGTTAGAATACTTTATCTATTTCGTCCTCTGGATTTGCTTCATTTCAGCCGCAGCTGTTCTGGTCGAGTTAGCACTAGATAAAGAATGCTACAAGGAGGGAGACACGGCCGTGTTAACAGCCACTTATTATGGCGGAGAAAATGAAGTGTATATAAACTGGTATTATGCCAATAAGTACTTAACTGATATTGTGATCAGTGTAGATTCTTGTGCATTATCTGGTCATGCAGATAAGGGTTTTCCTAATTCACGAATGTCCTACACATGTGATAGAAGCACCAGAACCTACACTGTGAGGATAACCGACCTTCAGAATTCTGAAATTGGAGTGGCATGGGGAGCATATTTCTTCGTCACTGGACTAGGGAACACTGGCATGACGAAGCAAACTCTGACAGAATGCAGCGGTATGTATTATAAAATTAATAATTCATGCATATGTATAGAGGATCTTACATGAGTGCTCATTTATTATTGGATTTATTAAACGAGCTGAGGAAGAGGGATAATATGCGAACCTTCGCCAAGCATTCTATCGATTTTCCTAAACGAGTTTAATAAATTCAATAATACATGAGCACAAATGAAAGATTCTTTTTTTTTCAAATGACATTTGAAACGCATTTTATTCAGATTTAAACGAAAATGTCAATGTTCCCTTATTAGTAAACGCGATGCTATTAATGACTACGTACATTTTTTACATCAAATTTATTACATGGCGTTATTACACTCTCAGACACGACGTCATATGATAAAATTCATTACTGTATTATATTTTAGTATTTTGTCAATAGCAAAAATAACCCCAATCGATATCCTAACATTAACGTCCACCTTTCATTGCACGCCAGACGGACAGGCCTCTGATTCTATGACGGGTTCCAGCATAAAGACATTCTGATATTAATGAATAAACGCATTTCGTTTCTTCTCAAAATACCGACTTAATACCGCCTAAACCTAAGACGTCTTTACGTCACCTTAAACTAGGTATTCAAGAATTTCACAAGAAGTTTGTTTTGGCTCAAGCAGATAAGGCCGCTAACATTGTGGTCGTTGTTTGATGGCTTCACTATGTTAACACTCTTCAGCAAGAATTTGGTTGTACTAAGGCCTATGAACTGCAGCCTTTAGCTGTAGAGAGCTGTAGCTGTACATCATAGTGTAGATTATATTTTCTTGTACTTTGGGATCATTGATTCCATTGTGGAATTTTGAAAATATCTGAGGGTCACTGATGAGGCCTAACTGGCAGAAACGAGCTAGTCTGGCCCTGAAAACATATACACTCCATATTTGTCAGTTCTGCGGTGTAATCCTTGCTTCCAAAAGATAACCCTTTTATAGGACATATTTAACATCACTGCAGCTGGTGTGTGGGAATGTGTGGCGGCGGTAAAACGTCTCCCTGCCCTACATCATAGTGTAGATTATATTTTCTTGTCCTTTGGGATCATTGATTCCATTGTGGAATTTTGAAAATATCTGAGGGTCACTGATGAGGCCTAATTGGCCGAAACTAGCTAGTCTGGCACAGAAAACATATACACTCCATATTTTTCAGTTCTGTGATGTATTCCTTGCTTCCAAAGGATAACCCTTTTATAGAACATATTTAGTTGATGACAACATTTGTCCTTCAGCCACCAAGTATGCTGTCTGTGGTCCAGAAGGCCAAAATAAACTTCCTACGTTATATTGGTTACCTAAACTTCATAACAGACCGTACAATTCACGTTTTATTGGACATTCAAGCTCTTGTACCACCACTGAACTCTCTAAATTATTAACTTCATGTTTAACTGCTATCAAAACATGTAATAAAATATTGCGACAAAGTCTTCGAAAGATCAGGAAGAATAGAAGTGGAAAACCAAAAGGACAGTTACTTTCCCACAAAATAGCCAATAGGCTATCCAAAATAAAATAATATAAGCGACATAAACAAACCACAACAAAAATAAACCGCGTTATTAGAACCGTCTTGGAACGGTCAGCGGAAACGAATTCCACTGGGGGCTTAAATCGATTTTACGTGGCCACAATCCTCACCCTCACTTCCGTCGCGATAAAGACAAATAATTTGTTCAGTCCGCATGAAGGCCTCCTAACTCATCAGTGCAACATCTCCGTGAACACAACAATCAAACAACCACAAAGGTATGTCCAAAGCGGTTCTTCTGTTATGGATTAGTGTTCTTATATTTCGTCTGCGCGTGTATGTTGCTGGTGTTTTTGTTTTTTTTTTGTTTTGGACAGATGATTGCCCTTGTTCACAGAAGGCCAACCGGTTAATATTTCAGTTGTTTCATGCTGTATTTGCCTCAACCGCGAAAGAAGTGGATGATATCGGCCGCGTAAAATGGATATAAGCCCCCCCCCCATACACACCCCCCCCCCACACACACACCCTCCACCCCAAGTGGAATTCGTTTCACTGGCCTTCCAAGGCAGTTCTTCTGTCACGGTTTATTTTTGTTATGGTTTGTCTTTGTGTGTGTGTATCGCTTATATCTTTTTAGCTCACCTGGGCCGAAGGCTCCAGGGGAGCTTATAGTATAGTGGGTATTCCGTCGTCCTTCGTCCGTCCGTTCGTCCGTCGTCGTCAACACATTTGAGCAGCTAGGTCTCTGTAACCTGCAGGCTGATCCCAATCATTTCTCATCTGTAGCATGCCACTGGTGGGACATTGATGACATAAACTTTTTTTTCGAAATCCCTCAAACATTTTGTTTGCTATGGCTATCACAAGGTCCCATAGACTTACAATGGGAAAATGCTTGTCATCACCGTAGCGCCTTCAGTTTTGATCGGATCTTTCTGAAACTTATATGTAAGGTGGCTGGGGATAAAAACTCGGATGCGTTCGAAAACCAGCCAAGTCGGCCCATTTATCATAGAGTTACGTCCCTTTGATTGCTGAAAATGCCGATTTGTGACATTGTCATCACCGTAGCCCCTTCAGTTTTGATCAGATTTTTCTGAAACTTATTTGTAAGGTGGCTGGGGATAAAAACTCGGATAAGTTCGAAAACCGGACAGGTCGGCCCATTTATCATGGAGTTACGTTTCTTTGATTGCTGAAAATGCCGATTTTTGATCTTGTCATCACCGTAGCCCCTTCAGTTTTGATCGGATCTTTCTGAAACTTATATGTAAGGTGGCTGGGAATAAAATCTCGGATGAGTTCGAAAACCGACCAAGTCGGCCCATTTATCATAGAGTAACGTCCCTTTGATTGCTGAAAATGCTGATTTTTGACCTTGTCATCACCGTAGCTCTTTCAGTTTTGATCGAATCTTTCTGAAACTTATATGTAAAGTGGCTGGGGATAAAATCTCGGTGAGTTCGAAAACCAGCCAAGTTGGTCCATTTATTACAGAGTAACGTCCCTATGATTGCTGAAAATGCCGATTTTTGACCTTGTCATCACCGTAGCCCTTTCAGTTTTGATCGGATCTTTCTGAAACTTATATGTAAGGTGTCTGGGGATAAAACCTCCGATGAGTTAGAATACCGGCCAGATTGGCCTATTTATCATAGAGTTAGGTCCCTTTGATTGCTGAAAATGTTGATTTTTGACACTGTCATCACTGTAGCCCCTTCAGTTTTGATTGAATCTTTCTGAAACTTATATGTAAGGTGGCTGGGGATAAAACCTCGGAAGAGTTCGAAAACAGGCCAAGTCAGCCCATTTATCATAGAGTTATGTCCCTTTGATGGCTGAAAATGTTGATTTTTGACCTTGTCATCACCGTAGCATTTCAGTTTTGATCAGATTTTTCTGAAACTTATATGTATGGTGGCTGGAGATGAAACCTCGGATGAGTTCGAAAACTGGCCAAGTCGGCTCATTTATTTTAGAGTAACATCCCTTTGATTGCTAAAAATGCCAAATTTTAACCTTGTCATCACCGTAGCCCCTTCAGTTTTGATCTGATCTTTCTGAAACTTATATGTAAGGTGGCTGGGAATAAAACCTTGGATGAATTTGTATACCAAGTCGGCACATTTGTCATAGAGTTACGTGCCTTTGTTTGCTTAAAATTGCCTATTTTCGACCTTCTTAGCACTGCTACCCCTTCAGTTTTGATCGGATCTTCATGAAACTTACATCAAATAAGTCAGGCAGAGAAGCTCGGAGGAGTTTGAAAACTCGTGAGGTTTGCCTATTTGTCACAGAGTAGCATCCCTTTGATTGCAGCAGTTAATTGCTTATTTTTTAACTTGTCATCACCATAGCCCCATCAGTTTATATCGGATCTTCTTAGCAAGTCAGGAATAAAAGCTTGAATGAGTTTGAAAACTGGTGAGGTCAGCCTATTTATCATAGAGTTACATTCTACTTGATTTGCAGAAATTGCTTACCCTGTCATCACCATGTCCCCCAGTAAAGGTTGGCACTTCCTGACACTTTGAATCTGTTAGCTCAGGTGAGCGATACAGGACCAACAGCTTGGTCCTCTTGTTTAGATAGACAATTGGTCATTTTGTGGGAAAGTAACCGTCCCTTTGGCTTTCCGCTGTTCATGTTTCCATTAGGATCTCGTTATTTCTTGTTTGTGTTTCTTTCCCTGAGTTGTCTCTAATTGGAGTTCTCGGTTAATTGCCTTCATTTCTATTTCGTATTTTAGTGTGTGTACCTATTATATCTTTTTATTTGGGATAGTCTGTTGGCCATTCTCTAGGATAGTAACTTTATTTTTATCTTTCCGCCATTGATGTTTCCATTAGGGTCTAGTTATTTCATGTAGTGTTTCTTTCCCTTTGATGTCTGATGAGAGGTATGGGTTATTGTATCGATTCCTGATCATTGCTTTCACTTCTAATTTTATGAAGGTTTGAGGCATAACTTCACTACACCTTCTTAAACAAGGCTATCAATATCAAAAGGTTTGTACATTGTTTTCTATATATGTATAAATCGAAACTATGAAATGATTACAAATGTAGAAATCGGAATCGTTGTTTCTTTGTGATCGAGTTTGCAAAGTTAGGAAAGGAACTTTTGGTTAAACTGGAACATTTACTCGTCACAAAAGAAAAGGTTATACCGTTGAATTTTTCCTCTTCGCTTGTAAAAAGGTGGGTTGGTTCTTAGATTCTAAGATAACTACGACATAAATCTTTTACAATAATTTTTGGGTCGGCCCTCTGTGGTTCCCATACGCGAATGATGAAATGAACATCCCTCTGAACCCCACTTTATATAGAGAAAATGGGTTTACGGGGGTATGATTGTTTTTCTTATTTTTGCTCCAATGCATAGGTTGTGGTACTCGTACCTCATTAAGGCGATTCTAACGAGGAACCACAACCTATGTTTGCAGTATAAATAAGACATAATATCACGGACTTTCATCAGAAGAGTGGCTATGCACCATGTTGCACGGATGGGTTATCGTATTGCTATATCCGCACTTTTCGAAGAAAAGTCGGATATACTGTAATCGGTCCCGTTCGTCAGTCCGTCCGTCAGTCCGTAAGTCAGTCCGTCCGTCAGTCAGTCCGTCAGTCAGTCAGTGCCCATTTCCTCGTAACGCGAACTCCTCCTACACCGGTCGTCGGATGGTGTTCACATTTGACAGAGGATGATTGCCTGGGATGTGTAGATTACACATAAGGTTTCGGATGCTGGCTGTGACCTCCGGGGTCAAAGGTCAAGGTCAAAAGTGCGGATATTTGCGATTGGCCCCCAATCGACTTTGCTCTAGTTATTACTGGTTCCCATCAGCTCTGACAGTCCATGTTTGTGGTGACCACCATAATAGAAGTAAAACAAAGATCAGAAATCGATACAATTAACTTACTCCACCCATCAAAGACACCAAAGGGAAAGAAACACAAACATTAAGCGACCAGACCATAATGGAAACCTAAACAAAGGAAGGCCATAAGGACAGTTACTTTCCCACAAAATGGCCATATGGCCATCCAAAATAAAAAGACACAAGTGATACACACAGTAAGTAACAGACAACAACATAAATAAACCGCCACAGAAGAACTGCCTTGGAACGGTCAGTGGAAAGATTTCCACTGGGGGGCTTAAATCGATTTTACGTTGCCACAATCCTCGCCCTTACTTCCGTCGCGATTAAGACAAATAATTTGTTCAGTCCGCGTGAAGGCCTCCTAACTCATCAGTGCGACATCTCCGTGAACATAAAAAATCAAAGAACCACAGAGGTGTGACAACGGTGAGGACTCGACAGCAAGAAACCACTGAAATGCTGGAGCAAATGAAAACCAACAGTTAGACTCCGATGGGCCCGACCAGAGACAAAGCATCAGGCACCAACCAACATTACCAAGACTTTTGATTCATCAGAGTGGTTTTATAGGAATTACTGTTTTATCATTGCGAAATCACGACTATTCATACAAGTTGAAAAATGTATTACCAAACAAAAAAAGTCAGATAAAAATCTGATATTTTTATATGTCTGCAGAAAACATAGATTACGGGTACTTTTTAGAAACGCATCTGCGAGGCAGTTCTAACGGGTACCCAAAATGTATGTTTTGGGCCGAACTTTATATAAAAACAAAATAATGAAACCCCCTGAAAACGCTAGTTTTACGATCTGAACGTGCGGTTTAAGGGGGTCCAAATTATATAGGCGTGTTTTAGTCTGATTGAGTTAGGGAAGCTGGGTTAGCCTACATTTATGTTTTGAACAATAAGCCGAAGACATGGATTCAGTAATGTCGATTTAAAACTCAGTACCGTTCTAATTGAGGTTGTTGATCTTGTTTTGTTCATTCTATGTGGCGCGTTATGACACGGGTGTTTTCATGTAATATGTAGTTTCATACATCGTCGCTGTTTGTCAAACTTGCTTCATCTCACTGGGGGATCTGTTTTATATGGTCTTTATAGTTATTCTGATTTGATTGTTGTTCCACTTGGTGCTACTGATAAACTGTGTTTCGATGACGGCGGTACTTCATAATCCTTTATTGCATTTGGAAGTTTTGGACGTATATCTGTCTAATTCGGATTCATTATTATAGATGTTTGTGTTTACTATGCTTATGTGTAACTTGAGCTGCAGCGCCACTGTAGCTCGCTTCAACAAAAGTACATTTGTATTGTTTGCTATACACATTACGAAAACGCGCTTACACAAATACATTGTAACCTTTATCGCCGAAAAAATGAAAATTTTAAGATGAAAAATTGTCATATTTTTCTTATTTCTACTCATAACATATATTGTGGGCACTCGTTAGAACCGCCTCATTGAGGCGGTTCTAACGAGTACCAACCATCTATGTTTTAGAGCAGAAATAAGAAAAATAAGGCTTACCCCTGTAAACCCCAGGTTTACTATATAAAAGATGGGCTCAAGGGGGTCAAATTTATATGGGCATGTTTTCGTGATGAACGTGTAGAAGAGCTATTGCAGTTATTAGCAGCCTATATCATAGCAGTTATAGTTGGGGTTTTAGCTCGCCTACGCCGAACAGTCACGATTAAACTCACGAGCCAAATCTTATGATTTTAACTCACCTCGAACAGCATACAGCGTTACTTAATAATCCACACGTTGAAACAAAGATCTCTCTGCAGGCTGCATTTGGGTCTTAGACGGCATGTCATGGATGTCAATTGATATTTTAAAGAATTTTGTCTTGTATGAAAATAGATCTTTGATAATTGAAAAGTGTTTTTTTTTTCTTTCATAAACATGCGTCATGATTGTTGGGTAAAACAAAGGTCAGACAAAGAGGTCGCCTGTTAGGTTATCTGATCAAAGTGTGCTCTCGCTGAACTATACTGATCGGTTACCTTATGTCTTCATCTTCCAGTCTTCATCCGTCCATCCATTATAAATTTCTGTACTTTATGGACTTAAGCAAACTTGGGTTTAATGATCATTTGTCATTTCTTAACATTTTCTTTAATAGTTTCTTCTGGCGCAATACTCAATATGAACATGGAAAACAAGAGGGTGAAGAACAAATCGCTCTCCATATTCATAACCGTCATAAAAATTTTAACTAGAGTCGTAATGTACAGCATTACGCGGTTGATTGATTTTTCCTCAAAAAAGGGTCTCTTAGTATTACATTTGGCTGTCTACTGTATGTATTAATATTGGTATAACGCTTCAGCGGATACATGTGCAGACGTATATCGAGTGTGTCGTATCGGCGTTCAGATAGACTTTGTCTAAATGGAATAATTCGATTCAATACATAATAATTGTGAACGCGTCTGGGATGTTATGTTATGTTCTCAAGTTTGGGCAAGTTTCTGTGTATGTAAGTTGCGATATAAAACTTGATTTGCAGCCTCACGGTACATTAATCTCATTTATACAAACATGCAGAAGAGCTATTGCAGTTATGAGCAGCCTATTTCATAAGAGTTGTAGTTGGGTTTTAGCTCGCCTGCGCCTAACAATCACGATTAAGCTCACGAGCCAAACCCTGTGATTTTAACTTACCTCGAATAACATACAGCGTTACTTAATTATCCACTCGTTGAAACAAAGATCTCTATGCAAGCTGCATTTGGGTCTTAGATGGCACGTCAATTGATATTTTAAAGAATTTTGTCTTGTATGAAAATAGTTCTTTGATAATTGAAAAGTGTTTTTTTTTCTTTCATAAACATGCGTCAAGATTGTTGGGTAAAACAAAGGTCAGACAAAGAGTTCGCCTGTTAGGTTATCTGATCAAAGTGTGCTCACGCTGAACTATTCTGATCGGAAACCTTTATCTTTCCAGTCTTCATCCGTCCGTCTATTATCACTTTCTGTACTTTATGGAGTTAATCAAACTTGGTTGTAATGATCAGTTGTCATCTCTTAACTTTGTTCCAACAATTCCATGCGTAACAAACAAGCGAAATCCAAAGAAATCTTGTTGTCAAAAAGTGTTCAGTCCATTCCAAAATACTTTCACCAAAATATTCCTTGGGTGATCGTCTACTAAAGTTATTAAAATATTGTAGGGAGTAGTAACAGTTCTTTGTGTGCCTTGGATGATCTACATTAAAGCACGAAATAACATAAACAAACGTTAAATTATTCTACTTATGTGTAATTGTATTATCGAATATACAAACGATGGTTGTGTAAAAACAATGGCAGTGTAGATGGTTTGTTTCGCACCGTCGTGCTTTGTTTGAATTTGTTTGAATAAAGATTTTACTTTCCCTACCACACTATTGTGGCTTTGTAGATGTTGCTTCTAGTTTTGAGGGTCTTTTACCTGACATTGAGATGAACTGACATCTCAAACGCTACCGTCCGAACAAACAAACAAACAGATAGGGTCTATATATAGGGACCATCCGACTCTTATGCTTTGATTTAGCAAGCTTAGATATTCCAAACGGTTTACCATTATTCCTGTGCAGTCTATTTCAGCTCTGCATCACGCGGCTTAATTTATTTCTCCAAGCCCTAATGGAAAAGTGTGGATAGGTAAACTGACCGGCTCAAAATGACCTAAGTAGTGTGACTGGGCAGTTAAACTCAAATATAAACACACAAACAGTAATTGACAGTCGTGCAATATGTTTTAAGACCATCTCGTGTCAAGGGAGTAAGCACTTAAGAATAACATAGATCTGTGTGCAGTGCACATTTTCCTGTAGCATATTCATAAAACTATCCCTAAGACATTTGGTTCTTCCCATAGATATCGCATACCTCACGGTGGATGTCTACAGGTTTCATACTGAGTGTGGGCTATCATTTCAAATCTTTGTTATCACTTTCTCAAGTCATTATAGGGCTAGTTTTTTTCTGTCTCTGGTCGGGCCCATCGGAGTCTAACTGTTGGTTTTCTTTTGCTCCAGCATTTCAGTGGTTTCTTGCTGTCGAGTCCTCACCGTTGTCTCATCTCTGTGGTTCTTTGATTTTGTGTTCACGGAGATGTTGCACTGATGAGTTAGGAGGCCTTCATGCGGACTGAACAAAGTATTTGTCTAAATCGCGACGGAAGTAAGGGCGAGGATTGTGGCCACGTAAAATCGATTTAAGCCCCCAAGTGGAAATCTTCCACTGACCGTTCCAATGCGGCTCTTCTGTGGCGATTTATTTATGTTGTTGTTTGTTACTTACTGTGTGTATCACTTGTGTCTTTTAATTTTGAATGGCAATATGGCCATTTTGTGGGAAAGTAACTGTCCTTATGGCCTTCCTTTGTTTAGGTTTCCATTATGGTCTGGTCGCTTAATGTATGTATTTCTTTCCCTTTGGTATCTTTTATGGGTGGTGTAAGTTAATTGTATCAATTCCTGATCTTTGTTTTACTTCTACTTATGGATATCCTACAGGAAAATGTGCCCTTGAAATATGTAAAATGGATTTTGGCCCAAAGCCCCTCTAGCAAATGGAATACCTTGATATTCACAGATCTATAGAATGCGAAAGGAGGCCTATTATGGCCAAGAAACCGTTCTCTGGCCATTTTAGGTTTTGATTTACATGCCCTTGTCTAAATAGGCTCCTTTCAGTACTGATTAAACTGCAATGATATATTGAGCACTGGATCTAATACAAAGAAGGCAAAAAATGCTTCTCTCGCTTCTCTACTTCTGAGTTATCTGCATTTATCACGTGTCTGAAAAATGTTTTTTGCCTCTATTGCTGTTGTATATGGAGGGGCTTGATGCAATTTACAGCTGTGCTGGGTACTTAAGTTTGCCTATTATGACTGACTATTTCACTATGCTTTTTCAATATCCCCTCTCTGATCTTCAGCCTTTTGTGTTTCAGGATGCTTATGTATTCAGAAGCAGAATGGAAAACAGTAAAGATCCTGATCCTTCACTGGTCTGGATCTATATTGCTTTAAAAAGGATATATCCGGGTTTGTGTTTTGCCTGTGGTTTCTGTACCAGAGATATCTATAGAAAATTATTGTTACAGGTTTATGCGTAACATAATGATACTCGGTCTCTGGTTGGGCCCATCGGAGTCTAACTGTTGGTTTTCTTTTGCTCCAGCATTTCAGTGGTTTCTTGCTGTCGAGTCCTCACCGTTGTCTCACCTCTGTAGTTCTTTGATTTTTTGTGTTCACGATTTAAGCCCCCCAGTGGAAATCTTTCCACTGACCGTTCCAAGGCGGTTCTTCTTTGGCGGTTTATTTATGGTGTTGTTTGCTACTTACTGTGTGTGTCACTTGTGTCTTTTTGTTTTGGATGGCCACATGGCCATTTTGTGGGAAAGTAACTGTCCTTATGGCCTTCCTTTGTTTGGGTTTCCGTTGTGGTCTGGTCGCTAGGTGTTTGTGTTTCTTTCCCTTTGGTGTCTTTGATGGGTTGAGTAAGTTAATTGTATCGATTCCTGATCTTTGTTTTACTTCTACTTTTTATAAAGGCTTTTGGATACTTGCTGTCCTATTTATAATGGTGGCTTGGATGGTAGATTTTAAGTAATGGTAGCAATTCCAGATATTTGACGCCACATCTACTTTTTATGGTTAATTTGTGAATCCTTTCCTAACTTTGTTTTACTGAGTCTTATCAATTGATCAATTGTTAGCTTGAAATAATGTAATTTATGTTCTAGAAAGGGTTATCCTTTGGAAGCAAGGAATACACCACAAAACTGGAAAATATGAAGTGCACATGTTTTCTGGGCCAGACTAGCTAGTTTCGGCCAATTAGGCTTCATCAGTGACACTCAAAAGTTTTCAAAATTCCACATTGGAATCAATGATCCCAAAGGACAAGAAAATATAAACTATACTATGATGTAAGAAAGTAAGTGTAAGCCCTATGAGTTTGAGTTTGTTGATGCAACAAAATCACTCGTTTTATATGGAAACCTGGAATATCAAAAGACAGTTCGCGAATCTGCACTAATTCGACAACTGCAGGGATGTTTTTATGAATAGGTGGTGAAGTGGAGAATATACACATTATTATATCTCGTTGAGACAGTTGAAAATGTTTTCATAGAAACTGAAAATTTGGAAATGCTTACAGTCACTGGTAGGGGATTATTTTATTGCTTTGTAATACTTCAAGATCTTGTTATTACTGCAAAAGCTTTTCGAATTAAGGCTTTTTCCACAAAAGTTGTCCCTTGAAAATAAGGATATATTGTAAATATAAATATGTATCATCCTAATGCGTAGACGTATTGCTGCCTACCAAAAACTCTGTTGTTTGTGGTGTAAAGAACCCCCGTATCATAATGTCAGTATCTGTTCCCTAACATTTTGTCGTTCTAAGAATTTGCCGCTATAAAGATTCCCAACAAAGAGTAGTTTCAAAGTAATAAATGGATATATTTTCCTCCACGAAACGAATGCTGCAGATATTTATTAGAACCGCATCACTAGTGATAAAATATTTTTGCATATCTCCATATTTCTGTCTCATTTTCGGCTATGACTTCGTTCCATTTGCATCAAAGTGTTTTGCCGTTTTATTGAATGTCGGTATAGATAGGGTTGACTGTATTTATAAACATAATTGAGCCGGGCTTCTCCAGACTTTCCAAGGTCCCGTCTCCGTATGACCTTAGCTGTTGGTGGGACGTAAAACTAAAACTCACTCACTCACTTTACCTAATTGAGTATTTTAATAGGTTGCTTAGTCAAAAGTTTTGTACATGAGTTAAACAATGAAGGTCCAGACTTGTCAGCCTCAATTGGGGGTAATCTCATCTACAGCTACACTGATTGCATATAAACTATCTGTGGGAAAATGGTAGAAAAGGTTCCTAAAATAAATAACCGGCAAAATTGATTAAATACAGAGAGTTCTGTTTACATTGCTCTCTTGTGATTTTTAGAGGGAGTCTTTACTGTTCCAATGCGGTTCTTCTGCCGCGGTTAATTTTTGTTATGATTTGTCTTTGGGTGTTTGTGTTGCTTATATTATTTTATTTTGGATAGCCTTTTGGCCATTTTGTGGGAAAGTAAGTGTCCTGTTGGCTTTCCGCTGTTGGTGTTTCCCTTGGGGTCTGTTGCTTCATGTTTATGTTTCTTTCCCTTTGGTGTCTCTGATGGGAGCTGTGCGTTAATTGTATCGATTCCTGATCATTGCCTCTACTTCTATTTTACGTCTGCGGCATGCGAGACTGATGATGTCACTGGTGTCTGTCTGTTACAACGATAACTTAACCGTGGGAATGTTGCAGTAATAATCATCGATCGTACATGTTTTGTTCAATGCATTCATATCTGTCGGGTTATCGTGAAATTGTTGCAGCATAAAGACACGACTAACTGTTGGGGCATTTATCAATATTGTACTGTTTCGTAGGAAATTCAATCCGTCGAAAGTAGGAAATAAGGACAGTCTTCTGACAATAACAAACTTATTCTGTCGGTAGTGCAGATTATAGAGCATAGTGCAGATTATATTTGATGGGGATCACTGTTTATATACCAAATTTTGCACTGAAAATTTAAAATTGCATGACAGAATTTGTACTCCGTAAATTGATACATATCTTAAACAGAAACTCATGTGCAATTCAGTACTCATGAGAGTGCATATTCGCAAATGAATTCATGCACCCCAAAAATCTTGCGTAACCCTGCATTCCAACAGAAAAAATCAAACTTGTCAGTGTTCCTTCCCATTCCTAAGCGTAAAAAAGATTTCATTTGATTTGTGAAACTCTAAAATGCCTAGGGGATAGTTAAGAAACCGTCTAAGCCCCGAAGAAATGAACCGTGGCGTCGGAAATTTGGAATCTTGTGTCACTCCACGTCGTGTTGCTGGGATTCTGAATGTGTCTCAGAGCGTGGTTTCCCGAATGTGGAGTCGGCATAGTACCCACGGAAATCCTTCACACAGACACGGCGGGGCCGAGAAAGGGATACAACTCAACGTCAGGATCGTTTTTGTTGATTAAGTCTCGACTTCAACGGTTCCTTAACGCTACGCGTTTGAATAACGAGTTTCGGAATGGAACTGGAAAACGAATTTCTAAACACACTGTAAGTAACAGGCTCCACGAGTTCGGACTTAATGCGAAAAATTCTTGCTGCACGTGTTCCGTTGACGAGGCAGCACGTTCAAGACCGGTTGGACTCCAACGTAAAGGCTTATTGAGATATGATTCTTGGTAATGTTGGTTGGTGCCTGATGCTCTGTCTCTGGTTGGGCCCATCGGAGTCTAACTGTTGGTTTTCTTTTGCTCCAGCATTTCAGTGGTTTCTTGCTGTCGAGTCCTCACCTTTGTCTCACATCATTGCTTCTTTGATTATTTGTGTTCACGGAGATGTTGCACTGATGAGTTAGGAGGCCTTCATGCGGACTGAACAAATTATTTGTCTAAATCGCGATGGAAGTATGGGCGCGGATTGTGGCCACGTAAAATCGATTTAAGCCCCCGGTGGAATTCTTTCCACTGACCGTTCCAAGGCGGTTCTTCTGTGGCGGTTTATTTATGTTGTTGTTTGTTACTACTTACTGCGTTAATCACTTGTGTATTTTTATTTGGATTGCCATTTGGCCATTTTGTGGGAAAGTAACTGTCCTTATGGCCATCCTTTGTTTAGGTTTCCATTATGGTGTGGTCGCTTTATGTTTGTGTTTCTTTCTCTTTGGATTCTTTGGTGGGTGGAGTAAGTTAATTGGATCGATTCCTGATCTTTGTTTCACTTCTACTTTGCCAGAACTCACGTCATGTGGACGATTCGTGACTGGGCGCCAGAACTGTTTACTGATGAGTTCAGATTCTGCCTAGATTTCACTGATAAACGTCAATTAGAGTGGCGAATGCCTAAGGAGCGATTTGATGACTTGAATATGGCAGAGCATGATCGCTATGGAAAGGGATCAGTCATGGTTTAGGCTGGGATAAGCGTGAACGGCAAAATATACTTGTATGTCGTTGATAACAGAACGTTAACGGCACTGAGGTACTGTAATGAGATTCTCTGCCAGTTTGTGAGACCATATGCCGGTACTATCGACCCTGACTTTCTTCTGGTGGAAGATCATGCCCGTCCCCGTCGTACCCACGTCACTGGTGCCTATCTGGAACGTGCGACAAGCGTAAGTATGGAATGGCCTGCTCGATCACCGGACTTAAATCCGAAAAAATCATGCGTGGGACATGCTCATCGTGCTGTTTCAGCACGACATGTGCAGCCGAGGACTCTACAAGATCTAAAAGATGCAGTGGTTGCTGAATGGAGGCTGATTCCACAAGACCGGTTACAGACTCTAGATACCACCATGCGCAGGCGACGTCGTGCTGTAATTGATGCCCGTGGACGCCATACACGTTATTAGGCACGTTTGTCTAAACAAATTTGGAAATTTGTGAAAAATCAATTGTCAAAATCCCTACGTGTTACGGCAAATTTTGTGGGTGCCAAGATGAGTGTTGTTGTCACGATTGAATGCAGTGTCAGTTGAAAAAATTAATCACTAGTCTTTGTGAAGAATATCTGTTCTATCATTATGTATCAAATTTGGATTCAGCTGATGAATTTATCCAAACATTATTTTGCATTAAAACAGTGATCCCTAGTAAACTTTGAATAGTATAATTGCTGGTCCTTTGGTATCATTGAGTCCATTACGACTCATTTTGCAAATCGAGCTCAGCTTAAGCCGGTGCTTGGGGACTTGTCCGGTGTTGCACATTTCAGTACTGGTCATGAACAGACTAAAACCAAGTCTGCTATTTTCTTTTATTTGGTGTATTCTTCCTTTCCAAAGGATCTAACTATTCAGAACGTATTCATAGTCATCATAATATCAGTATTTTCTGCTTTTGTTACAAATGACTTTTTCCAAATCCTTATTATATTTGAAATCTGAAATCTTATCTCAAAAGTAGAAGTGAAGGCAATGAACAGGAATCGATACTATTAACACACAGCTCCTATCAGAGACACCAACGGGAAAGAAACACAAACATGAAACAAACAGACCCTAATGGAAACATCAATAGCGGAAAGCCAAAAGGACACTTACTTCCAACAAAATGGCCGATTGGCTATCCAAAACAAAATAATATAAGCGATATAAACACTCGAAGACAAACCATAACAAAAACAAACGGCGACAGAAGAACCGCCTTGGAACGGTCAGTGAAATAATTTTCACTGGGAGGCTTAAATCGATTTAACGTGGCCACATTCATCGCCCTCACTTCATGACTTTCTGTCTTTTATACGAGAGATGTTCGGAAAATTCGTAGAATTTTTTTTTATATATCTGATAATCTTAATCTAATATTAATGAAATGCACGGACCTTTACTTATCCTTTAAGTATTTGTAAAGAAAAAAAAAACCGACCACGGAAACCAGATATAAAGGTTGCCGTAGCAACATCATTATGAGCAACCGGAGCAGCCCGAAAATTTTTTTTTCAACCATGTTTTTGAAGATATTCTCTTAATTTCTTACTGTTTGCTCAATGTCAGAAATGTTCTGAAACCTAGAACGTTTACTCGACGTCACGACATAATTTTCTGAAAACTTCAAACAACTCGTTCTTCCTGAAGGAACCGGCCCCGATAGCTCAGTTGGTAGAGTGTCCGCTCCGGGGAACGGGAGGTCACGGGTTCGATCTCGGGCCGCGACATACCAAAGTCGTTAAAAATGGTACTAGCTGCTCCTCGCTTGGCTCTCAGATTTACGGGGTAGAGCTAGGACTGGTCGACCCAGTGTAAGGATAATGTGACTGGGTGTGGTATCATGGGATGTGTCTGGGACATGATACTTCAGTGGGACAGCACTATAAAAGTGAGCATTGAGCTCCCTGTCGCAACCAGACACCGTCGGGATATGACTGAAACATTGTTGAAAGCGACGTTAAACCCGAATTCATACACACATTCTTCCTGAAGAAAACTATAGTGTTTTTGTTATTTTGCTGCGGCAGTGGTAAATGAAAAATCATGACGTCAAACGGTGGAGCTGAGTTGCGGAGTATGGTGAAATTCTGAGTTGCTCTAAATAAATCACGGGCAAAAAACATTGAGAATGATCAAATCAACGGGAAAGTATGATAACTGCTGTCCAGTATTTTATTATAAATGGTATTCGCGTTTCAGGAGCGAAGGAGTATCAGATTAAGACGATTTCAGGAGCGGCCGACCGGCAGTCGTAACTTGTTCCATTAAGGAATCGGTTAAGGAACTAGTTTACATGGTCAGAAGAACCACCGTCAGAATTATAGTTGGTGAGCTTGATGTTTCGTGTTCCTCAGTACATTGGATATGAACTGAGTATTTGGAATGTCAAAAGTGAGTGCTCCTTTCGAAAAGACAATGCAAAGGATGTTCGGAGATGTTTCTAAAGATAAAGATAAAGAAGGATATTTATTTAACGTCGCATATTCGAAACAAATAACATAAGCTCTGTAGAGCTTTTATTGCGACAAACAGAGTATCCTTTAGCAAATACTTACCTGCCTTCGTTTATCTTCCTAGGACTATCCCCGATAATGGGAGTGTCAGCCAAGAGAGCTCTTGGTGCCTTTTTCACGCCTTTGGTATTGCGCGACCGGGGATCGAACCCGCAACCTCCCATGTCCGACGCGGACGCTCTACCACTGAGCTATTGGGGTCGGTACGACGCCGAAGGCGGCGAATTTTTTGTTAGGAACATTACAACGGACGAAACCTGGTTACACCATTTCAATCAAGCGACCAAGACTATGTGATCCGTTTGGAAAAAAAACAAGTACACCACCCCGAACAAAGCACGGGTACAGAAAAGTGCGGGCAAACACATGTTCATTTTCTTCATGGATCGGCACGGGACTATCGTGCAACACAGTGTATCAGATGACCAGACTGTCGCAGCAGCATACTTTTCTGAGATTAGGATAACATTTTTGTGTGTTTTGTGTTTTGGTTTAAGATTTACATGCCTACTGTGTTGTTTCTATAACGGACAGGAAGTATGTGTTCCCTTGTTTAAACATGCATTGTTTCCTTTCAATATTGAACCATTGTGAGGTTGTGCTTTGGTTGTATTTCAGGCTATGAGGCGGGATCAGGTACACGCATTCGAAAGAAGCGCTCACACATGTCTCATGATAGAGTAATTTTAAACCGGGATAAAGCCCCGGGGCACAGAGCAGTAGCAACACAGCTTGAGATTAGTCGCCTTGGGTTTGACGTATTATAACATCCGTCATCCATACAGTTCAGATCTGGCTCCAATGGATTTCCGGGGTTTCCCAGAGTTGAAAGCGAGTTTGCGTAGAATACGACACAATTCAGCGGAGGAACTTACCTAACAGTCTCAGATATTTGTATCGCCATTAACCGAGTACTGGCATGGAAACTTATACCAAGTGGATGAGCAGACACAAGAAATGCATAGATATTGCTAGTGAATGTGAGAAAGTGCGGCGATCGCTGGACTTACACAAAGCTTGACGTTTCGCGTCGTCATGTTGACCTCGGCATGGTCTGGGTACCTGTACCATACTTATCTGTAAATGACATACTTTTTTACATTAAGTTAGTATATCATGTTTGTTTTCATATGATTAATAGAGGAGATGTTGAAGTTTAAACAGGTATAACATTCTTTTTTATAGTACAACCGTTTTGTGATTCAAAACAAAATTCTACTAACTTTCAGAACTAACTTTGGTGCATCAGAGACAAGATGCAGTTCTGGTTAATTGACATAAACCTTCCTTGGTTTATCTTCAAAACGTTTATAAGTCGGTAACTATGTTATAAATATTGAAGAACTTTAATGTAACTTCACACAAATGTTGGATATGATAATATCTCCACCATGTTAGACATTATGGGTCCAAGCAGCAGTGGTTATTTCTAGAAAACAAAAACTTTGTCATCACTTTTGCGCCTACACTTATCAAAGGATTTTATGTAACTTTACACAAATGCTTGGTATGATAATATCTCAAGCTAGTTTGACTTTCAGGATCCTAGGCTCAAGGTCAAGGTTACCGAGGCTGTTTTTAGAAAACAAAACTTTGATATGTCGCTCTAGCGCCTACATTTGTTGATTGGGTTTAATGTAGCTTCTCACAAATGTCGGGTATTATAATATATAACGCACGGTCGACGTTCAGGGTCCTGAGACTAAGTCAAGGTCACTGTTTCGTTTTTAGAAAAATATTCATGGCTCTAGCTAGCACCTAGATTTATCTATGGATTTAAATGTAGCTATACACAGTGTTAGTTATGATAATATTCCCAATCAAGACCAACATTCAGGGTTCTGGTCTAAAGGACAAGGTCACTGTACCTATTTTTAGAAAAACCTTGTAATGGCTAATGCATCGATTTTGCTTAAATGAACATGATAGCCACTGGAGATAAAAATATTCAAACGCTAAAATGACCTAGTCAGAATCAGGTAGATTGATTTTGACAGAATTTCCCAGAAATGTTCCTTGAGTTACACACTGTAAATCAAAATTGATCAAGCCCTCCACTCCATCTTACCATATAACCTACCATTTCATTCATGCAGTATGGCTCAGATGAGCGATCCAGGGCCATCATGGCTCTCTTGTTGTTTTCCTCATTGTTAGTTACTATTCGTTTTGGTACCGTTGTTAGGCTGTAACCTTTGATTATGCCTTTACGAGGCATCTATTCCTATATGTTTGCTTACACTGACGCCTAAACCAATAATTCAAACACATACCTTGCTTAATAGCGTTAGGCTATCTTAAGAATCGAATTGTTTTCTTCAAAAAATACATAGAATGCTGGGGATTTGACACAAAGAATATCACAGTGATGATTAATTCATATTAAATCCATTCAAAATAAATGTTCTTTTGGTCATTATCCGAGTGTATTGCGCGTCATTAAACGCGATAATCATCATCATCAAACTATATTTTATATGCAATGGCCATTTGTGTGATATCTTCTTCAATCATATGACGTCGCGTCTGAAAAGGTAATAACGCCATGTAATAAATTCGATAACTCACTAGTGGATTAAATATGCAAATAAGTTAGATGTGCCCCGTAACCTTACATGTACGACGTGTTCAACAACGTCGCGTTTACTTACGGCGGAATCTTGACAATTTTTTGTGAAACAATCGTGAATAAAATGCGTTTTGAATGTCATATGATATATAGAATCTTGCATGAGTGTTCATGTATGAATTGATTTATTAAACTCGTTTAGGAAAAGGCATAAAATCCTCGGCAAGTCTCGCATTTTACTCGTTGAGAAAAAGGTATAAAGTGCTCAGCAAGCCTCGCATTTTATCCATTTTCCTCAACTTGTTTAATAAATTCAATAATACATGAACAATCATGCAAGATCCTCTATTTAATAAAATGTTTCAGTGAGATGGAAAACAGACAATACCGTTGTAGCTGTTGTTGCTGGCTGTTTAGGAAGTGTAATTGCTGTTCTTTCTGTGGCGTTGGTACTACTGCTTGTCCGACAACGAAAGCTAGTGACAGGTATTCAGATTAAAATATTTGTACGAGGACTGTTCAAATATGAATGCAAGTAGAACGTTTTCTCATGCACTAATGCGAAAATCACCTGGAAATAAATATCACAGCGTAGAAAAACATTTTACCTATACATTGATACCAAACCTGTTAAAATCCGTACACTTTAGCCATGTATATCGTTCGATAAACACTGTCAACTCTAGTATACTAATACAAAACATGGTTGGAAGAAGGTCAGAGTACGCCGTTGAAATACGGTCCTATATTAAGAATCGTTGTATTCTTGGTATACGGTGCAAAGACATTTTTGATGAAATATGTTCGGTTTATGGGCATAATGAAATGTCTTTTCCGACAGTTTTTGTTGTTGTAAGAAATTCTGCTGTGGGCTAGGCTCAACAGAAGATGCACCACATGATCGTCGGCCGAAACGAGCAACATCTGCCAAGATGGTTGCTGGAGTGAAAGAAATAGTTGCTACCGGTGCACGATACACCGCTAGGCAAATAGCTAGTATGGTTGGCATCTCATTAGGAGCAGCTCATATAATTCTGAAACGGGATTTGAAAATGAAAAAGATCTGTGCTAGATGGATTCCCCATCTGTTGACAGATGAGCAGAAAAAGACACGCGTTCAGTGCGCCAAGAAGTTGCTTAAAAAGTTTCCAAATTACAATGCACGGTCTTTCGCTAATGTCGTCACAGGTGACGATACATGGGTTCACTTTTTTTAGCCAAAACGAAATATTCAGTACAAAATATGGGCAACAAAGTATTGCAAAAGACCATGCATTGCAAAGCGGACCATGAGCGTCAAGAAGGTAATATATGCCATATTCTTTTCAAATCAGGGCCCAGCTATTCAGGTTGCTGTGCCTAAAGGCAAATCTGTAAACACGAAGTTTTACAAGAATAAAGTTCTTCGAAAATTGAAGAAATATTTCAAAGAACGAAGACCCGCAACTGGTTTGGCCATTGTCAGATTGCTACATGATAATGTGTCATCGCACAAGGCGTCATTTTGCAAGACTATCTGAAGCAGGAAAAGGTTGTTGAACTCCCTCATCCCCCGTATTCCCCTGACCTTGCCCCGCGTAACCTTTTTTGTGTTCCCGCGGCTGAAACAATACCTTTCTGGTCGAAAATTTGTACAGCGCAAACACCTCGGTTCTGCAATATTCGAGTGCCTTCATAGTATACCTCGAAAATACTACAAAAATGCATTCAATGATTGGATCAGAAGACTGAAAGTTTGTATATCTGTTAAAAGGGGAATGCTTTGAGGGGACAAAATAATTTTTTTCATCGAAATCTATCACGGAATCATTTTTATGTGCTTAGTTGAATTCATATTTGAACAGTCCTCGTACTTCATATCCTTCGAACGACCTCCGCCAATCGGGGCTTGAATAAATAGATGGGCTGCATGATGCTTCCACCCAGAGCTGAAACCGACTGCACACGAAAGCTGGTAAGCTGGTAATAGAGGATCAAAGCCTGCCCAGGCAAAAGGGTGCGAGTTGGACCTTCCATGCGTATAACTCCTATTGGTTTCATTGGGCGACAGGGCTTGAGATGTCATTTCATCACAATGTCGGGTAAAAGTCCCATAAAATTGGAAGCAACGTCACCAAAATTACATATACAGTGTTGACGGGGACGTTAGACCTAAAATCGATCTATCAATATATCATTCGAAATTATATTCACATGGATAACTAAAAAACACTTAACAGTTCAGCTCATTTTATCCAAATTTTCGGGGGCAATGTCCCCTTCTTCTGAGAATAAATAAAAGTTAACACAACTAAAGTTTCTTTGCGCAGAAGGACTCATTTCCTGTTATTGTGGCGCTACGAAACGTTGCATTCTATTTCAAGACGCCAAAACCAAGTAATGAGGTTGATGCAAAAATCCTTGACATTACGCCAAGAATCGCATCATCCTGACCTGGTGGTCTAGCAACCAGAATATTGTCCCAGTACCAGAGTGAATCTATAAACATTTCAATTCATGAATACACACCAACATTTCTTCAACCTCTAAGATGCCAATGATAACTTTTGTCGCCCGTCATATTAAAAATAGAAGTGGAGGCAATGATCAGGAATCGATACAAATAACCCACAGCTCCCATCAGAGCCACCAAAGGGAAAGAAACAAAAACATAAAACAACATACACTAATGGAAACTTTAACAATGGAAAGCCATAAAGACAGTCATTTTCCCACAAAATGGCCAACAGGTTATCCAAAACAAAATAAAATAAGCGACACAAACATTCAAAGACAAACAAAAACAAAAATAAACCGCGACAGAAGAACCGCCTTGAATCATAAACAGGCGACATCTAACGCGATAGTTTAAGACGTGATAAATGCATCCTTTGCCCAGGCAAATATCGAAAGCTCGTGCTTATCCAGTAAGAGTTCCGTCCGCCAGTACAAAGGAATAGGTTGCCTTTCTGTATGACCTCTACTTTTGTACAGACATACAGGACTCTAGCTTGACTGCGCAGTCATGCCTGAGCTTTCGATATTTGTATTCAAAATTGTATGATTTTGAACAAATATGGAAAATTGTATATAGACTTTTATCATATGACGTCGAGTCTGAGAATGTAATAACGTCATGTAATAAATTTTGATAATCCCTTGGTGGATTAATATGCAAATTAGTTATATACGCCTGTAACGTAACACGTACAGCGTCCTTAACAGCGTCGCGTTTACATATGGCGGAATATTGACATTTTTATAAAACAATCGTGAATAAAATGCGTTTTAAATGCCATATGCTAAATAGAAGCTTACATTCGTGCTCATGTTTTATTACATTTATTAAATTCGGTGACGAAAATGGATGAAATGCTCGGCGAAGCCTCGCATTTTATCCCTTTTCTTTACCTCGTTTAATAAATTCAATAATAAATGAGCTCTTATGTAGGAACCTCCATGAAAACTCCTACATATGTTATGTAGAATTTTCAAGGGTACTCATGTCTAAGACGTATTGAAGTGATATGATATTGATTGTTTTTATTTGTTTAAAAGTGAGTGTTTTTTGAAATATTTGGTTCAATGATGCTGAACTCTATGATGAGACAGAACATACCAACCGTGGACTCACCCTTTCGTCAGATGCAACCTGGGGTGATCATATTAACCTTATCATATTAACTTAATATTTTAAGAATGCTTAAATATGTAACATTGTATGGGATAACTGCAATGCTTACGAAGCAGACCTTCTAGAATCGATCCAACTTTATGCTGCTAGAATTATAACAGGATTACGCAGAGGAACTTCACATACTGTCTATAAAGAGAACTAGGCTGGACAACATTAGCTGAAAGAAGATAAAACAGTAAATTTATTCATTTTCTAAAATTTTAAACTATGAAACACTGACTTACATCAACAATATTGTAGCTGGATGCAATGAATCTGAAACAGGATATACCTTAAGAAATAATAATCTACGATATCCCGTCCCGAGAACAACATTCTTTAAAACACCCTTCTTCCCATCAACCATTGACGTATGGAACAATCTTTGATTCAACACTTAATAGCTGCACATCACTCTACTCTTTTAAACAGGAACTTAAAAAACAGACACTGTGCCAACTTAGAAATTCTAAAAGTAATTTGAATCAAGATCTGTGGAACGACCACCAAAATGATTCACCAAACTGTACCATTTGCAATTGTCCTGAGTCCCTGGAACACTTCTTCATTGTCTGTCCTAAATACAAAAATGAGCGAATGAACCTAATGAATTCACTAATACGGAATCCCAACATATATGCTTCAATTAATATATCTGCAAGTGCCGTACTCAATGGTAACCCAAACTTAACTTAGGAAGAAAACTGTATCATACTTAACTATGTTGTAGTGTTTATCAATGAAACTAAGATTTTTAAATTGTATTTCTATGGTTTGAAAAATACCTAAATGTATGTCACATATACACTTTTGAACTGGAAAGCATGTTTTAAGTCTAAAGGCCTAATCTCACCACATCATGAAAACATGTCTATGTAACACATGAAGATAGAGACATATGTACGTTGGGTTGTTTTTCAGCAGTTAATTTTGCATATAAACAGGTGTGACTTATTTATACATATTCAAACGGTTTTAAAAGACATACAAAAGTTGTCTTTTTAGTAGTTGTTGTTACAATCAACCCTTGCAAGTCAGCCTTAATTTTGTTTTCGAAGGCTGAGTGCGGGGAGGGTGTGTCCTTCGAGTTTGTCAGCTTGACAATTTATGTGCGTATATTTGCGATACTTGTGCCGTCTTCTCTGTAAACAGTGTATTAGTGGTATCATAACTGAGCCCCGCCAAGCGAATTTGTGTCTTCGAGAATTCCGTCATGACAAATTTTAACTGCGCATGCCCAGCCATTCAGAGGGGCCATGGATTTCTGTCTGAAGGTTCCTCTTGATTCACTGCTTGTATGAGCGAGCATCGAAGGTTCTAGCGAGACTGCGCGGATTGCTTCTTACAGTAAGGGACCAGCCGGTTCCAGGGCCCTGGCGTCATTGTTTTACAGTGGTGTACATTATTCCTCTTATTTTTGCCCGGGAGCATGGAATGTGGGTTCTCATTGGAACCGCCTCGCCGTTGCAATGTGCTTCCTAAATCTGTTTTCTGGGCGGAGGTATGTCCGTAAACTTTCAATGTTTGAAGAAAAAACCCTTCAATATATATGAATAGGCGTATTTTCATAATGATACTCACGATTTTATAATAATGAAATGTGAGTAGTACATTTACTCTTAATACGATTGGGTTTTACCATCGTATATCGTTCTAATATAGCAATAGGTTCATCTGTAAATCATTATCTTTATTAGTATGCAATATGTTTATTCATCTGTCCCGAATAAACATACCTAGTATACTGGTTAAGGCAGTGAATTGGTTAAATTGGTTAAAATCCATACAAGTTAAAACAATCAATGTCCCGCAACGGCTAGTTGTTTTCCTGTTCTCTAGGACTATCCTGATACACCGGCTCTAACCCACCCAAATAATGACTCGGAATATATCAAATAATAATAAATGGGCCGTACAATAAAAACAAAATGAGTGGAATAATCTTGATAGGGCCGTAAAATCAATACCATATAAAATGTCTCTGCTTTGTGCATAATGATCAATAGGGACTGGGCTCTGTGTCACTTAGAACCGGCCCCGATAGCTCAGTTGGTAGAGTGTCCGCTCCGGGGAACGGGAGGTCTCGGGTTCGATCCCGGGCCGCGACATACCAAAGTCGTTAAAAATGGTACTAGCTGCTCCTCGCTTGGCACTCAGATTTACGGGGTAGAGCTAGGACTGGTCGATCCAGTGGCAGGATAATGTGACTGGGTGAGGTATCATGTAATGTGTCTGGGACATGATACTTCAGTGAGGCAGCACTATAAACGTGAGCATTGAGCTCCCTGTCGCAACCAGACACCGTCGTGATATGACTGAAAAATTGTTGAAAGCGACGTTAAACCCGAATTCACACACACACACACACACACTGTATCACTTAGCATTGTCTGAGCGGGTCAGTAACCTTTACCTACAAGTATACTGTCTTTGAGTCTGTGACCCCTCTGGCATTGAGAAATAGCAGCAGAAGGCTTTACTTAATACTGATGAACATACATTACAATAACACATCCGTGTGATCCAGTACATTTTTCAAACCTCGAAAAAGGCCATTTTTTTTCTGATGAAAATTTGTGATATTTTTCTTATTTATACTCCAAACATAGGTTTTGGGTGCCCGTTAGAACCGCCTCATTGAGGCGGTTCTAACGAGTGTCCACAACCTATGTCTTGGAGCTGAAATAAAGAAAATAATGTTTACCCCCGTAAACCCCATTATGCTCTATATAAAGTGGGGTTAAGAGGGGCCTATATTTCACGGACTTGTTCACGTGATGATTTGCGGACGACAATATTCAACATAAAAATGCTCTATGATGAAAATAGCTCTTGACAGTACATGAGAATCGTTTGCTTGGCTGACATTTTACAGGATAGATGAAGGGCATCTATCGTGCCTCGGGATAATAGGAAGGAAAAGAGTACCGCCTGTTCTTGAATTTTTCGCAACGCTCAAGGTACTAAACACACAAATACAGTATTTTTGAAAGCGGAAATAGTCACCAGACCTATGTGTCTAAAGCCAAATATTACCTACCATAGTACAAACGACTTTCCTGGCAACCAATACACAGACATCGAGCAATGTTAGGTCAACGACTGTTTATCAAAACCTGTGTCACATGCGGTCGCTGGGTCGCATGTGCTGGAGTATTCGACTCTGACCCGAGGAATCATCCTAATCACAGAGTATCATCTCCTACTTCCATTCTTAAATTGATCAGTGATATACAAATAATCCCATATTTAAGTGCATGTCAAAATAGAATCAAGAATAAATATTGGTAACATATTTGTATGAAAAACAAAGACATAACATTGGATCCTTGGAGACTTCTCTTGTTTACCCGAATAACGTCTGAATAAAACAATACGTGGGACAGTGTAACGGACGGACCAACACTGAGCTAGATTAGAAGATATTATTATTATTATTATTATTATTATTATTATTATTATTATTATTATAGATTTCTCTTTATATTATGCTACATTATTTAAATGTATGTTCATGTTGCTCGAATATTTGTAATACCGGCAGGAGAGAGCAATAATAGACCTAACCTATGCTCAATACTTGTCTCATTCATTATATGAACTGTTGTTTAGCCATTTTATATAAATACGTGTATGATGACAAAAAATTCTGAATAAATAAATTAATAAAGCATGTTCGGTCACCGCCATTCTATTACCGACGCCGGGAATAGAACCTGGGGCCCCTAGCATAATGGGCAAGTGAACTAAACACTGAGATCTTGTTGTTTGTATCTTGTATTGTATATGTTTGCGTATTTCAGGACAGCCAGCATACGAAATGCCTAAACGGTCACAGCAAAGGCGAGTATTAACGTAATTATTTGCTCATTCTGCAGGAAACAAAATCGTTAGTGAATGGAGTAAATAGCAAACAACACACGCACAAAATGTTCCGAAACAGGATTAAACATAAATGTTTGGTGTTCTCTCTCACACATCAGTACCTATGCGATCAAAACATCCCTGTGTTCGACCATTCATGGTGAAATCATTCCCACATTGGCATCCCATCACGTGAACAAGTCCGTGTAATGAAGACCCCCCTATACCCCACTTTATATAGAGAAAACTGGGGTTTACGGGGGTATACATTATTTTTCTTATTTTTGCTCCAAGACATAGGTTGTGGGTACTCGTTAGAACCGCCTCAATGAGGCGGTTCTAACGAGCACCCACAACCTATTTTTGCAGTATAAATAAGTAAAATATCACAGATTTTCATAAGAAAAAACGCCATTTTGGAGATGTTAAAAAATGCACTATGTCGCACGGGTGTGTTATCGTAATGCATACGAGACAAAATAGAAGTGAAGGCAATGATCAGGAGTCGGTACAATTAACCCATGTAGCTCACATCGGATAATGTCGGCTTGCCTTCTCTTCAATTTTATCAACATTAGCCACGTAAGCTGGTGAAAACAGCAAATCAGAAGTTCAAACGCATATTACTTTGTTATTTCTTATAAAACAACTTAAGTGTGAATATGCAGTTCATTATTAAATCAAAAGAAACATTTGGGTACGGAACATTCTTGACTTTGTTAAAAGTTTTGGTTCTGATTTTTTTTTCTCCAGCTTAAATGAAGCAAAATGCTGCAGTCAAATCTTCCTTTTCAAGTTGTAATTAAGAAAAAGAATAGACCATTGTTGTAAAGTGGGGACACAGAATCCCAACCTTCGGGTTTACGGTCACGTGTGAAACTCAATAGAGCCTATTTGCTTGCACATCCGATAAGGAATGCCCGGGATAGAAATTCTGTTCCTAACCTGGTATTCTTTCCCAAACAACCTACATAAGTATAATGCGCAAGAAGTAAATCTTTAAACAATGAAACTCTTCGATGGTGTTCTGCAAGAAAAATATCTAATATGGGGTTGTCGTTTAGCCTCCGTTCCGCTCAGCACGGTCATGCTGAGGGTTGGAAACGGCCATCTACAACAGAACACCATTTCCGATTCTTATATTCCCATGTGACCACTGGATCCTCGGGTTGTGATGTCTCTGTCCACACTGAACAACAATTATTGATTCTTAGATGTAATATAAGTATCTAGTATGGGTTCCGTTGTAGATGGGCGATTCCGACCAGAGAACCCTGTTCCGCTCACCTTGGTCATCATGAGGGATTGAAACGCCCGTCTACAACATAACCCCATGATAAATTATTTTGTCTTGCATAACACATGCGAAAATATTTTTTATTTAACATTAATTTCCATGCACTATGCCCATGTAGTTTGCCTGGGTAAGAAAACCAGGGTGAGAACGGAATTTCTATCCCAGGCTAAAACCGCGGATTTCCTTATCTGGTGTACAAGAAAATATTCATCTTTACATCTTTAGACATTGTCTCTTTCTAGGAGTGGTAGGGGATATTCGTGATACCTTCAGAAACAACATGTGAGTGCTCGTAAGAGTCATCTCACGTATGCGTTTCTGTTGCGCATCCACAATCTGTATCTTGTAGCAAAAAATAAGGAAATGATAACCATTTCCCGATAAACTCCATTTCCCCATAAACTCCATTTTCAGGAGAACATTCATGGAAGCTTCCAGCCAAACGTCTTCTTGCACATTGAATGTTTACAAGTTTTTCGCTACAGTGGTTAATTATATGAAGTCGCGCCAGAGTATTTAACAACGCCATGAAATAAATTCGGCAATCATCTAGTGGATTAGATATGCAAATTAGTTAGATAGCCCCTTCACGTAACATGAACAACTCCTTTAACAACGTCTCGATTTACTAATGGAGGAAAATTGATTTGTTTTCAAAACACCTGTAGACAAAACACGTTCATACTGTCATATAATAAATAGAATCTTGCATTCGTGCTCGTGTATAATTAAATTCATTTACATGTTGAGGAAAAGGCACAAACTGTTCGATGATGTCTCTCATTTTTATCATTTTCCCTCAAATCATTTAATAAATTCAATAATAGTTTAACACGTATGTAAGCTCTTCTTTTTTATCAATAAGATAGTTATGGTCAACCCTTAACAGTCATGGTGCCAATATTGGCTCGTGACTTTTTTTCATTTAACACAATTGTCGCGCCTGAGTTTAGTGTGGCGCGATATAGCGCACCCCCCCCCCCCCCCGCTCGTTTGTTAGTCCGTGTATTTATTCGGAAAGCCGGCAACATTTTGTGTCATCTTAATGTTCATTTTCATTTCTTAAGAACTGGATGTCAAATAGAAGTGAAGACAATGATCAGGGATCGATACAGTTAAGATAAACAGCTCCCATCAGAGACACCAAGGGAAAGAAACACAAACATGGAACAACTAGACCCTAATGGAAGCATCACTAGCGGAAAGCCAAAAGGACAGTTACTTTCCCACAAAATGGCCAATTGGCTACCCAAAGCAAAATAATATAAGTGATACAGACACTGAAAGACAAGCCATAATAAAAATAAACCACGACAGAAGAACCACCCTGGAACGGTCAGTGAAACGAATTCCACTCGTGGTGGTGGAGGCTTAAATCGATTTAACCTGACCACAATCCTCGCCCTTACTTCCGGCGCGATTTAGACAAATAATTTGTTCAGTCCGCGTGAAGGCCTCCTAACTCATCAGTACAACATCTCCGCGAACTCAAAGGCGCCCACAGGTGCGATAAAATAGAAGTGACGGCAACAATCAGTAATCGATACAATTATCTCACACCTCCCATCAGAGACACTTAAGGGAAAGTAAGGGAAAGAAACAGTAGCATAAAATAAATTCATTATAATGAAAATGTCAATAGCGGAAATCCGAAAGGACAATCACTTTCCGACAAAATCACCAAACGGCGATCCAAAATAAGAAAATGTACCAGCAAAACACACATTCTAAGTCGAACAATGCGACAGAAGAACCGCTTTGGAACGGTTAGTCACAAGGTATTACCGGTGTGTGTGTGTTTGTGTGAGTTTTTTTTTTTTTTGGAGGGGGGTGGGGGGGGGGGGGGGCTCAGTTCCATTACGCTGGGCCGAAATGCTCGCCCTTGGTTCCGTGGAGGATCAGACAGATACATTTTTGTCATTGCGCATCAAGGATTTCCAACTCTTCAGTGCAATATATACAAGAACATCAAACGACTACATAGAAAAACAACAATGGCACTGAGAAGACCATGAATTAACGGAAATGCTGGAGCGAAAGGAAACCAACAGTTGGAATTGCGTGGATCCGACTAGAGACAAAGCAACATTTAGGTTGTAACCAATCCTATTATATCGAAGAACGACTTTTAATAAATAGGGTACTGAAATCATTACAAGAAAATATTTTTGTGATTTAGTATACTAAGTCGCCATAAAAAAAGTAGAAGTAAAACAAAGATCAGGAATTGAAACAATTATCTTACTCCATCCATAAAAGACACCAAAGGGAAAGAAATACAAACATTAAGCGACCAGACCATAATGGAAACCTAAACAAAGGAAGGCCATATGGACAGTTACTTTCCCACAAAATTGCCATATGGCCATCCAAAATTAAAAGACACAAGTGATACACACAGTAAGTAACAAACAACAACATAAATAAATCGCCACAGAAGAGCCGCCTTGGAACGGTCAGTGGAAGATTTCCACTGGGGGGCTTAAATCGATTTTACATGGCCACAATCCTCGCCCTTACTTCCGTCGCGATTAAGACAAATGATTTGTAAAGTAGAAGTAAAACAAAGATCAGGAATTGATACAATTAACTTACTCCATCCATAAAAGACACCAAAGGGAAAGAAATAAAAACATTAAGCGACCAGACCATAATGGAAACCTAAACAAAGTTCGGGTTCCGATTGTTGCAGAGGAGATTTAAGTTCAACATTGAATTCTGAAACTAAATGGAATTGACGTCTATAAATCTTAGACAAAAGGCCTTACGCAGTTTATGATACCGGTAACCCTGATTAAGCATTTAAGCAGTTAATAATTTATAACAAGTGCCGAAGTCGGTTATATGACTAGGCACTCCAGCAAACTGATTTAATTGCGATATGTAATAACATTGTATGATGCCATGCGAGGAACATCACCAAACCAGAAACGAAAATGGTCAATCTGAAAATCAAAATTATCGCATTTATCATAACATGTGCTCGAAACAAACAAATAAATGATTTCAGAACAAATTGTTTTATTCAGCTGAAGTAATGGAGGGAACATTTGACGGACCAAACCATCGGAGAAGGTATTATCGATATTTAATAAATTCGCCAATGACATCGAGCTTAAACGCTGCAATAACTACAGATTGTTTTTCAACAGAAAGGAGTGAGTGAAAGAGTGAGTGTTTGCGTTTTACGTCCCACCAACAGCTGGTCGTATGGAGACGGGACCTCGGTTTAAAGACTCATCCGAAAGTCTTGAGAAGCGCGTGATCGATCCTGCGACCCCTGGTTTACATGAAAGGAACGTCTTACAGTCTCTTTCATAACAGAACAATAGCAAATCAGCCACAATGGATTCGCTATACGTACCAATCGGAATTCCGACAATTGGTCAAAATAAGTAAGTACCAAATCTTACGTAGATATAGTCTAGTAGAACGGAGATCGCTCACTTACTTTCTGACAAGACCATAATGTTTATATTTTATGCTCTTCAAAAATGGAATAATCTTTTGGCGAATGTCTTGCTTATCATTGTCATCATAATAGGCTACAATATATCGATGTTGTCCTTAAGACTTTCCCATTTCTGATGATTTTTTATTTCATGTTCGTGTTTTCCACCTTTGATGTGTCTGGTTGGAGGTGTTTGGAAGTCATATTGATTCCTGATCATCGCTTGCACTTCTGTTTTGATATCTAGGTCATCTTAGAAGCGAAGGCAATGCTCAGTAATCGATACAATAACGTCACACCACGAATGCAAGACACGAAAGGGAAAGAAACACCAACATAAAAACACCTCACGATAGTTAAAACATCACAAGCGGAAAGCCTAAAGGACATTTTTTTCACATAATGGCTCAACGGCTATCCACAATATACCGGTAAGAGTAGTACATATAGTGTATCTTACACTCGTGGTCATTTCATATGACATTTATGAAACGAGCCTTTGGCGAGTTTCATAAATTTCATATGAAATGACCACGAGTGTAAGATTCTCTTTATCATATGACTACTTTAAATTGGATTTCATCGCCTTTTTAGTTGACCGTTTTTCTACGAAAAATGCATTGTTGACAGGGATGTCGTCATGACGTTACTTAATCCCGCCAAAGTGTTATTACACATGTGGTCATACGATACATGACGTTCTCCACTGCTTATCAACGACGGCATATGATAAACAATTGTAAGCCACAGCAAGATCCATTAGTGACATTAACATTCCATGGCATGCAAGAAATAGAAATAAAATCGTTGTCAAAGTCTTTCTCTGAATTCTACCCAATTAGAATACTCTAACGAGAATTATATAAGTGAGGGCAATGATCAGGAATCGATACAATTACCTCACATCTCCACTCCAAGATCCAAAAGGGAAAGAAACACAAACACAAAATAACGTTGCCGTTATAAAAACGTAACAAGTTGAAAGTCAAATGGGCACCTACTTTCCAGGAAGATGTCCAAACGCTTATACAAACCAAAAAGATACTACCAAATTATACATTAAAAGACGAACTATAACAGTAAAAAAAAAACACCGCAATAGATCCACCCTAGAATGGTCAGTAAGATCATTTTACTGGATTGGAGACTTAAATCGACTTTACATGGCCACACTCCTCGTCTTTTTCCTGTCGTGATGTAGACAAATACATGCTATCTGTTCAGTCCGGGTGAAGGGTTTCTAACGCATCGGTACAACATCTCTGAGAACATAAAACGCAAGCAACTACAGAGATGAAACAGCGACGAGGACTCGGTAACACGAACTACACGAAGTGCTGGAGCAAGAGAAACATAGTTTATAGAAGAGGGAATATAAGAATCTTATATGGGTGTGAGGGGTGAATGGAAAAATCCGTCATGAGGGACACTGTCCGGCATTACGAGGCTTGCCGAGTGATGCCGGACAGTGATCCCGAGGGACGGATTTTTCTATCCACCCCTCACACCCATATTGGATTCTTTTTCTTGCATACCTTCCATTTTTATTTTTAATGCTGCAGTCACTTCGGTTACCAACGTCCGCCATATTGTGTTGACACTGCAGGAATGTTTTGTGACGTTACTGTGACTTCAACCTTAACGACGGCGCATACGAGGTCGTAATTAACCAGTGCATTTATCAAACACAGGATTATATTCGATTTTGGGTCGCAACACTAGGGACAGTACATAAATTTCTATCCCAGGGTAAAATCACGGATTTCCTTGTCTGGTGTGCAAGAAAAGGTATTCCTTATTTAACCGTATATTGCTCCCGTTCCTAGCGTTCACTGTTGCTAACGTCACGATAAATCATCAGAAAACTGAATCTAGCTTTACATAGAAAATTAAAATCGTCTATGCTTTTTTCATGCATTAATATTTGTCGGGTTCCAAGGAAGCTGTTTGAAAACGAGGCCACTAAGCGGAGCGTTCAAATATCCTCCGAGGGACCCGGCATGAATTTTATGGAGATCTAGTTTATAAATGCAGAAGAATACAAGGTAGTGATAATGTTTCTACTCAGTTCAAGAAATTTGCTGCGAAATACAGAAAAATGGTTACAGCATGGTTGTTATGCGACAGACCGCGAGTTTGGTTGTCGACAATTGTACAGTGGACAACTTTACTTTGCTTTTCGGTTGCACTGACCTTATGACGGTACCATCCTAAATAATTTGAATTCAACAGGGACGGAGCCTGATTTTTCGTAGATTCGACCCTACGTGATCTAACTGGGGATTTTCTTCTGTCCTGACCCCGGATTGTTTTGAGTCCTCAACCCTGATTCACAAAAGTATACATCTCTACATGACCATTGAATTATACATTTTATTTTGACTCACTGTTGAGCAAGAAAGCCTCCATGCGGATCAATTTGTTGTGTTTGATAATGTAGTGGAACTTAAGGCGAGGGTTTAAATTTCTACTGATCCAGGCGGTCGTTCTTTTGCAGCGTCTTTTTTGTTTATTGATTTTGTGCCGTTGGTCCTTGTTTCTTTGATTTTGTGTGTGACTTTAGATGAGGGCGTTTTGTATATCTGTGGCGTTCCCTGAGTGACCTTTTCTTGCATGTCGTGATTTTCTCTTAGAGAAATTGCCCCCACCTTCCCGACTAATACTAGATAAAAGTCGGATATGTCGAGTATCAGAATTCTGCATATTTCTTTTGACTGTGACCATAACAGACCGCGGAGAGACCTATAATATGATGCTACGTAACGCAATTGCTAGGTAATGCTGATACGACAGTTAACAAAAAATAGAAGTGGCGGCATTGATCAGGAATCGTCACTATCAACGCACAGCTCCCATCAGAGACACCAAAGGGAAAGAAACACAAACATGAAACAACAGACCCTAATGGAAACATCAATTATAGCGGAAAGCCAAAATGGCCAATAGGCTATCCAAAATAAAATAATATAAGCGACACAAACACCCAAAGATAAAAAAGTCTATAATAAGATTTCTCAATTTAAAAAGTCAGTAAATTAGTAAACAACCACAGTGAAAACAATAGACATCGAATTTTGATCAATAACACGTTTCAAACGTTTGTCTAGCTGGAAAAAAATGTGTATTTTAAGATAAGTCGTTTCGAACGGAGCTGACAGATATATTGAATAAATGTAGTCCCACAGGTAAAACTAGTTATGCCACCTGTTGTGAGCAGTCATTAGTGGAGATACATGATGCCAGTAAAAAAAGATCTGTGTAAAGGAGCAGTCTCTATAAGGCTGTTTTCATGGCCACAACCGATTTCCTTTAAACTTTGTAGCTTCAAATTGGTACATGTTGGCTGTCTAATGGTGAATTTTTAGACTCTTTGGTCCACTGGTTTTTGCTGTATACACTATTAAAGTGGGTGGGGTAATGTCACCCCATCAAGGGTATACCAACAAAAATGTTATTATTTTTGTTCAAAGTGCATGACTGGAGGCGATGTTTGCCGTATGCTTACTACCCTTTTAGGCATAACAGCCGGTGATAACAGTCTTATAAATATCAAACAAGAGAAGAGTTTATACGCGCTTGTAAGTTGTACCCAAATATTAGTAATTTTTATTCCCCAACTTTACTAAAAACCACAACACCTTTACCGTTTTCAACTTATTTCAAACATCTTTCATAAATATAATGTTGATGTAATAGTCATTCTAGGTATATGTCAGAATTATTGTTAGTTCATAAAACTTAAGAGTTACCTGCCCCTGAAATTGAATTTTACCCATTTTTTTAAATCAGAGTGCATTTATCCGTTTGTAGTACTCACAACTTCATTTGGAAGTGAATAAACCGATTCCATGCAAATAAAATTAAATAGATGTGGACAAAGAAGTCATTTGATTTAATAGTGCATGCTAGCAAGCACATGAGCACAACATCCCACGGTACGAGCACCACTTCTTCACCAACAGTACCATCCAGTGATTGGGTTCAGTCCTTGTGGTCTAAACACATTGCAAAACGAGCAAACAATTCTTACATAGTCGCCAACATATGGTATTTTACTACTGGATATTTTGTTGCTAAGGCCTTCCACTTTGTAATTCTCCCATTAGCTGATTCGACAACCTATCTCACTTTGTACCTAGCCTTGAATCATTCGCCTCTTCATTCGTATATTGCTTCTGAGATTTGATTAGGAAGTGAAGCATATGAGAATTGATTTCATAACCCTTTAGTATTTCTCTAACATCCCTGAATCATACATCAACGTTTGCCAATGTCCTATTTGGGGATTCAAATTCTGATGTTGAAATCGCAGTGGCTGATGGAACATACATATATATTGAGAAGAGTGGAAACTACTCATTTCAGAGAAGATCTTATTCCGTACGTAAAGGACAGCCTTTGCTGAAACCTATGATGCTTGTGGCCACTGATGGTTACATTTTGACTGTGATGGGACCATATCTTGCAGATGGGAAAAACACAGATGCTAAGATTACCGAACACATGTTAAAGACTAATGCAGAAAATATTACTGACTGGTTTGAAAAAGATGATGTTCTCGTTGTAGACTGCGGCTTCAGGGATGCTATAGACATACTAAAGGATTTTGGAATCAATTCTCATATGCCTTACTTCCTAAACAAATCTCAAAAGCAACATACGACTGAAGAGGCGAATGAGTTAAAGCTAGTTACAAAGGTGAGATGGGTTGTCGAATCAGCTAATGGGAGAATTAAAAAGTGGAAAGCCCTTAGCAACACAATGCCCAATAGTCAAATACCATATGTTGGCGACTATGTAAGGATTTTTTGCTCATTGTGCAATGCATTTAGACTACCTTTGGTAACAAGCAAAGATTCGGGCAAAGTAATTGCTAGAAGAATGATGGCCCTAGCAATAGCTCCAAATAAGCTGCAGGATAAGGTCGTAACAAGAATTCCGCCGATGGCTATGTCGCGCATGTGGCGCGCAAAGTCATCGAACCATGATATGTAGGTCAAGGTCAAACATAGATGCTTGCTCAAAAGATCCCATTCTCAAATGCAAGCTTGTACTAAGTATCATTAATGAAGCTCTAATAATTCTTGAGCAATTAACTTAACCATTAGGGTGAACGCTAGGGTGGTCACAATATTTTACAAAGTCAGTGAACCATGAAATTTAGGTCAAGGTCAAATATGGATGCTTGCATTTAAGTTGTCATTCCCAGATTCAAGTTTGCACCAAATATCATTAATGAAGCTCTTATAGTTCTTGAGAAATAAACTTGACCATTAGGGTGAACGCTAGGGTGGTCGCAATATTTTACAAAGTCAGTGAACCATGAGATATATGTCAAGGTCAAATATGGATGCTTGCATTTAAGTTACAATCCCCAGATACAAGTTTGTACCAAGTATCATTAATAAATCTCTTATAGTTCTTGAGAAATAAACTTGACCATTAGGGTGAACGCTAGGGCGGTCGCAATATTTTACAAAGTCAGTGAACCATGAAATGTAGGTCAAGGTCAAATATGGATGCTTGTATTCAAGTTGCCATCCACAGATACAAGTTTTTACCACATATCATTAATGAAGCTCTTATAGTTCTTGAGAAATAAACTTGAACATTAGGGTGAACGCTAGGGTGGTCGCAAAGTTTTACAAAGTCAGTGAACCATAAAATGTAGGTCAAGGTCAAATATGGATGCTTGCATGTAAGTTGTCATCCCCAGATACAAGTTTGTACCAAGTATCATTAATGAAGCTGTTACAGTTCTTGAGAAATAAACTTGACCATTAGGGTGAACGCTAGGGTCGTCGCAAATGTTGAAGCCTTGACGAACGGACGAACGAACAAACGGACGAATGAACGGACGGAAAACCGGGCGCCTATATCGCGCCATGCTAATAGCAGGCGCGACAAAAAATGGCTGGGATAAAAAACGGGTTATTTGGATAAAGATCGATGATGAGAGACTTGAGAATTTCCCAGAGATGACTGAGGATAAACTCAGGGATTTGAAACTGGGTATTTACCAGCTGAAACAAGCCAAATCCTACACAGATGAACATTTTGACGACAATGGATCATATGAGATAATGGCACAGAAAGAAGAAGATGGTGTTCTCAAAGCACAGATACGTTCTTGCCACACGTCTAATAAAACATATAACATGTTGGTTGAATATACACAAGGACTGAACCCAATCACTGGATGGTATTGTGGGTGCAGAAGTGGAGCTCGTACCGTGGGATGTTGCGCACATGTGGCTTCTGTTCTCTGGTATTTGGGATATTACCGGAACATAACAGAAAAAAGTGAAGCAAAACCAAGCCGGGAACATATTGATTTTGTTTATGATGCTGCTGTTGACACATGGAGTACATCTAGCGATTCAGAGGAAGATCAGTAAATTAACAAATTCTTAAACATGTCGTGAGACCATACAGGTTTATATTTAAGCACAGTATCAGTCTAAAATGAGGTTCCACAACATGAGCAAAGCCTGCTTTGGTGGTCAAAAATGTTTGACAGTTGACAAATGTTCCATTTGCACCTGGAAATTAAGAGTTCATATATAACCAAAAAAAAAAGAAATATTGGCATGCACTATTAAATCAAATGACTTCCTTGTCCACATCTATTTAATAATATTTGCATGGAATCGGTTTATTCACTTTCAAATGAAGTTGTGAGTACTACAAACGAATAAATGCACTCCGATTTAAAAAAATGGGTAAAATCCAATTTCAGGGGCAGGTAACTCTTAAGTTTTATGAACTAACAATAATTCTGACATATACCTAGAACGACTATTACATCAACATTATATTTATGAAAGATCATTGAAATAAGTTGAAAACTGTTAAGGTGTTGTGGTTTTTCGTAAAGTTGAGGAATAAAAATTACTAATATTTGGGTACAACTTACAAGCGCGTATAAACTCTTCTCTTGTTTGATATTTATAAGACTGTAATCACTGGCTGTTATGCCTAAAAGGGTAGTAAGCATACGGCAAACATCGCTTCCAGTCATGCACTTTGAACAAAAATAATAGCATTTTTGTTGGTATACCCTTGATGGGGTGACATTACCCCACCTACTTTAATAGTGTATACAGCAAAAACCAGTGAACCAAAGAGTCTAAAAATTCACCATTAGACAGTCAATATGTACCAATTTGAAGCTACAAAGTTTAAAGGAAATCGGTTGTGGCCATGAAAACAGCCTTATAGAGACTGCTCCTTATCAGTTAAACATAATTTTTTGGTCATTTTTCTCTATGAGAAAAAAAAACAAAAAACACGTCATGACTAGGTTTTGACGAATACGCCCTAAAACTCCATAAAAACTTTTCAACCGACCTATCACGGTGATTCTAACGAGTACCCACAAACTAGATTTTAGAGCAGATTTACCCCTGCAAACTCCAGTTTTACTATATAAAAGTGGGGTTTAAGTGGGTCAAATTATATAGGCGCATTTTCATGATGATAAGTTATCGATGGCTGCCCGCAAAACTGCAGTAACTCAATTTTTGAAAACTTTTCAGAAGAAGAAAATATGTTCCTTTTTATACTAATCCTTTTGTTGGATTATGTTTTAGAATATAACTTTTAATTACACAGGAAATTACTGGACAAAATGTAGTGTTTGTTAGCTCTGCCTTTTATTAGCTCACCTGTCACGTAGTGAAAAGGTGAGCTTTTGTGATCACATTTTGTCCGTCGTGCGTGCGTGCGTCCGTCCGTTCGTCGGTGCGTACACACAAATGGATAGATAGGTGGCTATGAACTTGGACAGAATCAATGTAAGTCAATGAGAGAAAGTGCGATTTATTCCGTTAGACACATAAAAGGTCTGTTATGTGGTTAAAATTAGCCACCTAAGTATCAATCTTGCTCAAAATAGCCACATAAGTATCCATTTGTGAGAACGTCCGTGCGTGGGTCCGTTAGCAATTTCAAATAAGTATATATCTATTACCACATGGCCAATCTTGATCAAATTTCAAGAGAACCATCATCAGGTAGGAGTACTGGATTAGGTTTTTGGGCTGATCAGATGCTATGGCAACATATAATTGTTGCTGTATCTCCGTATTCGTTGATGTTTGCAATTCTCAATGCGGACTAAACAAAAACATTTGGAACCAAGGGCGTGGATTTCAGCCACGTAAAATCAATTAAAGACCACACCCACCCCAACGACACACACCCCTTCCGCAGCAAAATGTTTTACTTACCGTACCAAGTCGATTCTTCTGTTGTGGTTTTTTATTGTTGACGTTCGTCTTTGAATGTATATATTGCTATAATCTTTTTTGTATAGCCGTTTGACCATTTTGTTGGAAAGTACCTGTCCATTTTGCGTTCCGTCTGTGACGTTTACATAAGAGTGAAGTTATTTCACGTTCCAGTTTCTTTCCCTTTGGTGTCATGGATGGGAGTTGTGATGTAACTGTATCAGTTCCTAATCATTGCCTTCATTTATACTGTTTCGCGATTTGGACGCGAGTTTTGTTGTTTTAGCACGACGTTTAGTCCATTCACATTACGATAACACACCCGTGTGACATAATGCATTGTTTCACATCTCCTAAATGGCTACTTTTCTGATGAAAATTCATGATATTTTTCTTATAAATACTGCAAACATAGGTTGTGGGTGCTCGTTAGAACCGCCTCATCGAGGCGGTTCTAACGAGCACCCACAACCTATGTCTTGAAGCAACAATAAGAAAAATAATGTATACCCCCTTAAACCCCAGTTTTCTCTATATAAAGTGGGGATTAGGGGGATGGTTATTTCATGTCCTTGTTCACGTGATTCTAGAATAGCTTCAAACAACTATGTTCAAAGGATTTAATGCAAGAACAGGTTGTAAGGCCCGAAATATGTTATATTAGATTAACTACAAGTGTTTGCACAATGTTCGGTATGAAACGCACAAAAGTATACCAAAGATGATATGTTTGTATAGGATGTATGTAAGTCATGGCTCCTGCATTTACCAGTATTGAAACATATATTTTCAGCTCGGAAGGAAACTATGACGCTCTTCAACCAGCAGGTGATTATTACGAAGTGCCCGCACATACAGTACTTAGAACAAATGCTCAGTTAAGTACAACTGTACCACAACCCATCCACGAGCAACAGAGTTAAAGGAAATGTCCGAGTATATATATAGCAGTTCGTTTTCGTGGAACATGCGACTTTTAACAACCAACGATTCCAAATGAAAATGAGCCAGCGCATGACAATACCTACAATAAGACATGTAAACAGAGTCTTCGTTTTGCGCTCTAAGAATAGCTAAGGGCCCAATGCAACTTCATTCAGCAAGAAAAGTCTCTGCTTAGACTATATGGATGCGCAGGCTGATCTGAGCCTTCGATGGGCGCACATGTTTTATTGTAAATTTTGTCGTGCGCTGGTTCATTAATACTATTAATAGCAGATCTCTAGGGAGTTTTATAGGTCTGGTAATATAAACACGTACAGAAATGACTTACTTCATGAACTGAGTCAGCCAGTAAAAAGATCATATGAGCCAGCGCGTGACAAAATCTACAATAAGACTCAGATAGCCTGCGCATCCATATAGTCTAACCAGAGACTTCTCGTGCTGCATGGAGGCGCATTGGGCCCTTAGCTGTCCTTAGAGCGCACAACGAAGGCTCTGATCAGACTGCGCGGATACGCAGGCTGATCTGAGTCTTCTTTGTGCGCACATGTCTTATTGTAGGTTTTGTCATGCGCTGGCTCATATGTGCACAGAATGTGCGTTGAACTTTAACAGTTCCTAGTGTCTGTTTAAACTCCGATCACCGTGTCATCTGATACAACGACAAAGATCGTTTCGTCATAGTTTTGCGATTTCAAGCCATTGAGGATCCAATTGCGTTCACTCCCGTAGACAGAAAAAACAGTAGAGACGATATGAAGTGTAGAAGAGAGGACTCGAGGAACATGAAGAAAACGCTTAAAAATGGTAAAACAAAAGAAACAAAACACTATCCTTCCGACACTGACAGCTGCATTGACAGCTACAAGCTTCTTACATTTTGAACAACCCACGAGTGTTTCGTTTGAAAAATTCCTTTTTATAAGATTTCTCCTAAATACCAAGTAAGCAGTGTCTGATTTTCATGTTCAAGACAAGTACCCATATAAAACCATAATACTATACAATATTTTGTGGGTCCTCCAGAGGGAAGAAAAAAAGACAATTTAATAAATTTCACTCTTCTTTAAATATTTCGGTACTAGGCCTCCATCAGTCGTAACACTATAATTTGAACAATACATCAGTGATTTCAAAATATACACGAATATTCCATATACAGTAGAACTTCGATGGCTCGAACACCGGTGGCTCGTTTACCATGGATGCGTCGAACACATTCTTGAGTCCCTAGCGAAATCCTCTACATAAGAAATAGTGGTGGATAATTAAGGAGATTTTAGTCTTTTATCTTGCAAATGTATGCTGTGGGTACATATTAGAATCGCATCGATGAGGCGATTCTAATGAGTACACACAGCATACGTTTTCATTATAGAATACCGAAAAGATGTATAAAAATATCTCGTTATGCCTCCTGACAGTAAGCTCAGTGGCTCGAACTACCCCTGTCTCGAACAGATCTTCGAGGTCACAAAGGTGTTCGAGCCATTGAAGTTCCACTGTACCTCTTATTGGAAATATTCATCGATACTGCTATTAATATGACAAAAGGATTATTTGACATCGAAAATACGACCAAGGCTTCTAAAGCATAAATTATAACACAGCGCGCCTATATAGGCAATGGAAAATAACTGTGTTTTATTCTACAACAAATCACAGCTCGGAAGAGCGTGACGAGTGACGTCATTACAATTCCCAATTTATGACGTCACTAGTCGATTTCCTTTACGTTAGACGGTGTAACGTCATTTTCTCGCATCGAAAACGTAAGAAAAGGATATAAATGCATGTGTTTCAGTCGATAATTTTAGCAGGATTCCTTCTAACAATGGCGAAAGGTTGTGAGAGTTTGAAGGAAACAACAACATTATTGCCGATTTTCAGCGTGTTATAATCGAAATAGATCAGCTCTTGTCTGTGATTTGTTGAGTAATAAATCACAGTTTGTCGGTCAGTTGTAAGTAGACAAATCACGCGCGCTACGCGCTCGTGATTTGTCAACTTTACAACTGACCTCCAAACTGTGATTTATTACACAACAAATCACAGCTAGAGCTGATTTATTTCTTAAGTAACATTTTTATATTGTCATGATATACCATTCCGAAACAGAGAAAAAACTGACCAAATTTTGGCCCCCGGATGTGGCCTTTAAAACAAATTCAAAATCACCAAATGGGTCGGAACTCATCAAATGGTTGATTAGATATGCTACAGAGGCGCGAAACTTTGAACAATTTTGTACTTGTCTGATCTTGAAAATTAAGCCAAGGAGTAACGACAAATTATTTGATTAAATCACTATAGAAGTGAGGGCAATGATCAGGAATCGATCCAAAAGATACATCAGAGACACCGAAGGGAAAAAAACACAAACATGAAACAACCAGACCATAATGGAAATATCAATAGCGGAAAGCCAAACGTACAGTTACTTTCCCACAAACTGGCCAAAAGGCTATCCAAAACAAAATAATATACGCGATACAAACATTCAAAGGCAAACCATGACAAAAATAAACCGCGACAGAAGCTTCGGAAAAAGGACATCAAAACTTGTATTCGATGGAGCCTTGGATTTTTAATTTTTAGAAAATTGTTTTGAAAACTGAATTTTTAAAACAGACGTGAAGGCAATGGTCAGTAATCGATGCAATTAACTAGACCCTAATGGAAACATCAATAGCGGAAAGCCAAACGTCAATTACTTTTCCACAAAATGGCCAATTGGCCATCAAAAACAAAAAAGATATAAGCGATACACACTCTCAAGAGCAAACCATAGCAAAACTTAAACCATAGCAAAACTAACCCGCGACAGAAGAACCGCCTTCGAACGGTCAGTGAAAAGAAGTCCAGGGTGGGTCGGGGTGGGGGAGGGGGCGGCGTAGGGCGCGTAAAATCGATTTACGCCGCCCCCTCCCCCACCCCGACCCACCCTGGACTTCTTTTCACTGACCGTTCGAAGGCGGTTCTTCTGTCGCGGGTTAGTTTTGCTATGGTTTAAGTTTTGCTATGGTTTGCTCTTGAGAGTGTGTATCGCTTATATCTTTTTTGTTTTTGATGGCCAATTGGCCATTTTGTGGAAAAGTAATTGACGTTTGGCTTTCCGCTATTGATGTTTCCATTAGGATCTAGTTAATTGCATCGATTACTGACCATTGCCTTCACGTCTGTTTTAAAAATTCAGTTTTCAAAACAATTTTCTAAAAATTAAAAATCCAAGGCTCCATCGAATACAAGTTTTGATGTCCTTTTTCCGAAGCTTCTGTCGCGGTTTATTTTTGTCATGGTTTGCCTTTGAATGTTTGTATCGCGTATATTATTTTGTTTTGGATAGCCTTTTGGCCAGTTTGTTGGAAAGTAACTGTACGTTTGGCTTTCCGCTATTGATATTTCCATTATGGTCTGGTTGTTTCATGTTTGTGTTTTTTTCCCTTCGGTGTCTCTGATGTATCTTTTGGATCGATTCCTGATCATTGCCCTCACTTCTATTTTTCACGCAAGCACAATTATGTCTTCACCGAAGGTGAGGGTGACATATTGTTTTTTGTGAGAATTCCGTTTGTGTCGGTGTCGGCGTCGGGTGGCTTGCTTAAAGCCCTATATCTACTGTACAAATTGATGGATTTCGACCTAACATAAATGGTTACACTATTAGGAAGATGGAAAACCGTCGTTAAGTTTTGCTGATCCTGTCCTTTTTGCTTTCCGTTATTGATGTTTCCATAAGGGTCTGATTATTTCATGTCTGTGTATATTTCTCTTTGATGTCTCTGATGGGAGCTGTGGATTAATTGTATCGATTCCTGATTCTTTCCCTTACCTCTATTTTGATAATAAATTCAAGGGCACGTGCCCTACAAAGCAGTCAAATTTGGTCCAAAAGCGGCTTGCCTGTACTATATTTTATGAACGAATCTATTAAATTGGTCAAAATTTGTACAATATACCAAATGTTTGGTTAGCTTTTGGTGACCTTGACCTTGTTTTCAAGGGCACAAGCCCCAAAACGCTGTCAATTGTTACTTGTCTGAACCCTATCCCGTGAACGAATTGATGAAATTTGGACAAGTTTTGTGCAATATATCATTGCTACCTAAGATTTGGTTAAATTTTGGTAACCTTCGCTTTATTTTTAAGGGCGCATTCCCCAAAACACTGTCAGTTTAGGGCCAAATATGGCTTGTCAGTACCTTAACACATGTGTGAATCGTTGGAATTTTGTCAATTTTGGTACAAAATGTTATTGCAACTTACCAAAGATCAATTTTGATTTTAGTGACCTTGACTTAATTTTTGAAGACATAGGCCACACAAAATTGTCACTTTTGGACAAAATATGGTTTGTCAGCGTCCTTTCACACGAACGAACCATTTAAATTTGGTCCTACTTGATACAGTTTATCATTGTTACCTATCAAAGTGTTAATTAGATTTTGGTGACACTGACCTTATTTTGAAGGGCACAGGATCCCCCCAAAAAAGTCATTTTTTGCTTGCCTACACCCTATCTTATAACAAATTGATGAAATTTGCTCAAACTTGATACAATATATTACTGCAACCAATCATAGATTTGTTTAGAGTTGGATGACCTTATCCTTATCGTCAAAGGTACAGGCCCCTACAAAACTAAAGTTTGGCTTGTCTGCACACTATATTTTATGAACGAATTGATGAAATGTGGTCAAACTTGGTACAATATATCGTTGCAGCCTATCAAATTTTATTAGATTTTGTGACTCTGATCTTATTTTCAATGGATAAGACCCCTAAAAACTTATGGTAATAAGAGCCCTTAAAAATTATGGTAGGGGGCATTGCTTTCCTGTGAATCATTTCTAGTATTCATCACGTGAACAAGTAAGTGAAATGAAGACCGCCCTAAACCCCACTTTATATAGAAAACTGGGGTTTACGGGGGTAAATATTATTTTTCTTATTTCTGTTCCGAGACATAGGTTGTAGGTACTCGTTAGAACCGCCTCATTTAGGCGGTTCTAACGAGCACACACAACCTTTGTTTTGAGTATTTATAAGAAAAATATCACAGTTTTTCATCAGATTAGTAGCCATTTTCGAGATGTGAAAAATGCACTATGTCGCATGGGTGTGTTTTCGTAATGTTTTAGTCATTTAATTTTTTTTTTTTTTTGGTTTGGGTTTTACGGCCCTATCAAGATTATTTCACTCATATCGAGCCGATCGTTAATCATAGGTGGGCGAAAACCGGAGTACCCGGAGTTTAGTCATTTAATTGTTTCTTTTAAAAGTTTATGATACCGACAGCCTTTGTTTTAAAAGATAAGCAGTCGACACTAGGAAAATTGGAATTGTTTACATTAAATTTTGAAGACGAATTTGCTTTGTTTGCTTTGAGGTTTAACGTCCCCGTCAACACTGTAAAGGTCATTTTGGAGACGTTGCTTCCAATTTTGTGGGACTTTTACCCGACATGGAGATGAAATGACATCTCAAGCCCTGTCGCCCAATGAAACCAAAAGGGGTTTATTAGCATGGACGGTCCGCCTCACACCACGATCCTGGACAGGCTTAGATCCTCTAAGCGGTTTACCAGTACTAGTGTGCGGGCCGGATTCAGCTCTGCGTGGAAGCATCATGCAGCCCATATATTTCTTCAAGCCCCTATGGGCGGGGGCCTACTATAACGAAAACACGCCTATACAAATACATTGTAACCTTATACAGTCGAACTTCAATGGCTCGAACACCTTTGGGACCTCGAAAATCTGTTCGAGACAGGGGTAGTTCGAGCCACTGAGGTGACTGCCAGGAGGCATAACGAGATACTTTTAGACATCTTTTCGGTGTTCTATAATGAAAATGTATGCTGGGTGTACTCATTAGAATCGCCTCATCGAGGCGATTCTAATGAGTACACACAGCATACATTTGCAAGATAAAAGACTAAAATCTCCTAAATCATCCCCCGCTAGGGGCTCAAGAATGGGTTCGACACATCCATGGTAAACGAGCCAACGGTGTTCGAGCCATCGAAGTTCTACTGTAGTCGACAAAAATGAAAATCCCAAGGTGAAACATGGTGATAATTTTCTTATTTCTGGTCAAAATATAGATTGTGGGTACTCGTTAGAACCGACTTATCACGGTGATTCTAACGAGTACCCACAAACTAGATTTTAGAGCAGATTTACCCCTGCAAACTCCAGTTTTACTATATAAAAGTGGGGTTTAAGGGGGTCAAATTATATAGGCGCGTTTTCATGATGATAAGTTATCGATGGCTGCTGTCCGCAAAACTGCAGTAACTCAATTTTTGAAAACTTTTCAGAAGAAGAAAATATGTTCCTTTTTATACTAATCCTTTTGTTGGATTATGTTTTAGAATATAACTTTTAATTACACAGAAAATTACTGGACAAAATGTAGTGTTTGTTAGCCCTGCCTTTTATTAGCTCACCTGTCACGTAGTGTAAAGGTGAGCTTTTGTGATCACATTTTGTCCGTCGTGTGTGCGTGCGTCCGTCCCTGCGTCGGTGCGTGTGTGCGTCCGTTAACAATTTCAAATAAGTATATATCTAATACCACATGGCCAATCTTGATCAAATTTCAAGAGAACCATCATCAGGTAGGGGGAGCTCCATTAGGTTTTTGGGCTGATCAGATGCTATGGCAACATATAGCTCCCATAGACTTACAATGGGAAAAAAAAAATAAAAAAAAAATCTTCTCTGAAACCACAGGGCACAGAGCTTAGATATTTAGCTTGTAACAATGTCAAGTGGTCACCTACATAAATCCTGTCAATCATGCCCCTGGGGTCCAAATTGGCCACACTCCGGGGCCCCTTAGCTCCCATAGACTTATAATGGAATAAAAAAATCTTACACAATCTTCTTCTCTGAAACCACAGGGCCCAGAGCTTAGATAACTAGCATGTAGCAACATAAATATATGTACTACATAAATCCTGCCAATCCCCGGGGTCCAAATGGGCCACGCCCAGTGGCCCCTTAGTTACAATAGACGCATACTGGAAAAAAAGCTTCAAAAATCTTCTTCTCTGAAACCACAGGGCCCAGAGCTTAGATATTTACCATATAGCAACGGCAAGTAGTCATCTACATAAATCCTGCCAATCATGCCCCTGTGGTCCAAATGGGCCACGCCCCGGGGCCCCTTAGCTCCCATGGAATCATAATTGAAAATAAACTTCAGGTCGCTTCATGTTTGTGTTTCTTTCCCTTTGGTGTATTTGATGGGTGGAGTAAGTTAATTGCATCGATTCCTGATCCTTGTTTTACTTCTACTTCAAACATCTTCTCCTCTGAAACCATAAGTCCCAAAGGTTAGATATATTTATGGAGCGACATGAAATGGTCACCTTAATAAATCCTGCCAACCATGCCCCTTGGGCCAAAATTGGCCACGCCCATGGGCACATTACCTACCACAGACATAAAACATCAAACTTAAAATAAAAAACAAACTTCAAAAATCTTCTTCTCTGAAACCATAAGGCCCAGAGCTTAGGTTTTAGCATGTAGCAACGACCAGTGGACGCCTACATGAAAATAGAAGTAGAGGCAATGATCAGGAATCGATACAATTAACCCACAGCTCCCATCAGAGACACCAAAGGGAAAGAAACACAAACATAAAGCAACAGACCCCAACGGAAACACCAACAGCGGAAAGCCAAAATAACACTTAGTTTCCCACAAAATGGCCAAAAGGCTATTCAAGATAAAATAATATAAGCGACACAGGCACCAAAAGACAAACATAACAAAAATAAACCTGCCAATCATGTCCCTAGGGTCCAAATTGGCCAAATCCTGTAGACCCTTAACTCCAATAGTCTTAAAATGGAATAATGGAAAATAAGCTTCGAAAATCTTCTTTTCTGAAACCATGTAGTACAGACCTTAGATATCCTGTATATAGCAACATAAAATGATCACCTACACAAATCATTCCAACCATGCCCTTTTGGTCAAAATTTGCCATGCTCCAGGGCTCATTAGCTCCTATAGACTTATACTGAAAAAAAAAATCAAAAATCTTCTTCTCCGAAACCATGAGGCTGAGAGCTTAGATATTTAGTATGTATAGTAGTCGCAGGTAAGATTGACTAGGCGGAGCTTTTCAGGTGTTGTCAATATATGTTGAGTCCACCAGAAGATTCGGTAGAGTGCCTTTCGCACGCTTTCTACAAGCGGACGAAACGGTCATATACTTTTGTTACAGTTGAAGTCACACTATCGGGTGACTTGGTTTACCTTTTTTGTTAATGGAATATTCCTAAGGCAGGTACAAACGATAGCTCTGCCTAGTCAGTCTTATCTGCGACTCTATAGCAATATCAAGTGTTCTCCTACATAAATTCTGCCAGCCATGCCGCTGGAGTCTGAATTGGCAATGCCCCAGGGCTCCTTAACTTCAATAGACTTATAATGGACCAGCTTCAAAAATCTTCTTCTCTGAAACCACAGGGAGCCGATTTTTTATTGATTTGAGGTTTAACATCCCCGTCAATACTGTGTAGGTCATTTTGGAGACGTTGCTTCCAGATTTGTGGGACTTTTATCCTACATTTAGATGAAATGACATCTTAAGCTCTGTCGCCCAATAAAACCAATAGGGTTTAAATGCATTGACGGTTGCACTAGGACAACTTTTCCTGGGCAGGCTTAGAACCTCTAAGCTGTTTATCATGTGCATTCGGTTCCAGTTCCGGGTGGAAGCACCATGTAGCCCAATCTATTTCTTCCAGCTCCGATGGGCATTCTACACATCACTAATGGTTTTCTGGTACACAGGCGCGCGCTACAGGGCCAGTTGGCCCACTTGTTCTAATAGTTGTAACCGCTTCACTTACAACCTGGTTGATACATGTTTGCTTTTTGTTTTTTCATAACATATTTTTACCACAAAACAAAAACAAAAATAATGTTATTCAGATCGCTGATATTTGTAAATTTTGCAAACATTTTGACCGTTAAGAAGTTAATATATTTGACTAATTTACTTTAAACAACACTCGTAGTGCATATTTTATTCAACATGCTCTACGCATGTTATCAACCGATATATAGTGACTGACAAAAGAAACGCTACATGTGTTTAATTCTTCAAAACATTTTATCCATTTGGGATTTTTACGAATTGGATATCTGCTATCCTGCAATTACAACAACAAACGGAATGATGTAGTCAGCATGTTAATTGAACAGTGACGTCGACCGCCAGTCTGGTCACAAACCAGTTTTCTTGCACACCAGACAAGGAAATCCGTGATTTTACCCTGGGATAGAAATTTATGTTCTGACCCTGATGTTCCGATCCAGGCAATTAACATAAGTGCGCTTTTATTTTATTCAACTGCCGGAACTACTTCCGCACAACTTTTATTTTGTAAACAATATACATGTGCGAGCTGTCAAAACTAACTGGCAAAAAAAAAATAAATAAATAAATTAAAAAATAAAAATGATAATTATTTTACTCATTTACGGAATACGGGGCTTTTGTGTAAAATCTAAAATCTTAAAAAGAAGAAAAGAAATACTGTCTGTAGTTCTGCTATTTGCTACAAAATAAAAAAGGAAGTGTTTGGGAGGTGTTGTGCAAGAAAAAGAATCCAATATGGGGTTCTGTTGTAGATGGGCGTAGCCTCGGTTCCGCTCAGCACGGTCATCCCTCGGGTTGGAAACGCCCATCTACAACAGAACCCCATGTAGATGGGCGTAGCCTCGGTTCCGCTCAGCACGGTCATCCCTCGGGTTGGAAACGCCCATCTACAACAGAACCCAATATCAGATTCTTATATTCACTCTCGTCAGTATCTCGTATACCCACCTCTACTGTTCATCACTGCAACACATCGCCGTCGCATAGATCCAACAAATCTATTTATAGTCCGTTTTGGAATACGTTTCCCCCTCTTCAGTAGGCACAGCACGTAACTCATTCTGTGGCTGTTAACGTCGCCGACGAATCCTCCTGTATAACTGGTCCCATAAATGCTCTATCGGTGACAGATTTGGCGACAGAGCTGGCTAGAGTAGCACATTAACGTTGTGTCGTCTCAAGTAATCCACATTGTCTCGAGCATCGTGTTGGTATGCGTTATTTTGCTGGAATGTTCCGACATTAACCTGCATGGACGGTACAACGTGTCGTCCAAGAATTTCTTGGCGGTAATGCTGGGCGTTTAAAGTTCCGTCAATGGACAAGAACAGTCCGTCCATGCGCCGTGAGCTCTCTGCCCACAACATACGGCATACCCTGACGCGTCCATCAGAGCGTCGTGACGGTAAAGCGGATTCATCAGTGACTAAAACGTGACTCGCTAGACGAATTGTCTATCGAACATGCCTACGCGCCCATTGTAGACATGATGTATGTGTCGTGCTGTTAGATTAGGGCCGCGATATGTTCTGCGAGGCAGCCAGTCGACGTAAAACTGTCATCGAACTTATTCGACGGGGCAAAGGCAGTCCAGTGGCAGTGGATTCGGCGGTTTAAAACCGATATCGCAAGTGACGTAGACGCATGTAGCAATCTTGTGTATTCGACGTTACCCGTGGTCTCCCAGATATCGGTTGGTCGTCAGTGGTACGAGTAGCTCATAGGCGTCCCACAAGTCGATTTATCATCACGTGAACAAGTCCGTGAAATGAACACCCCCTTACACCCCACTTTATATAGAGAAAACTGGGGTTTACGGGGGTAAACAATATTTTTCTTATTTTTGCTCCAAGACATAGGTTGTGGGTACTCGTTAGAACCGCCTCAATGAGGCGGTTCTAACGAGTACCAACAACCTATGTTTGCAGTATAAATAAGAAAAATATCACAGATTTTCGTCAGAAAAGTAGCCATTTTGGAGATATAAAAATTGCACTATATCGCACGGGTGTGTTTTCGTAATGTCGTCGATCGATGGACAAAAGATCATCCAGCCATTTTCGTTTGCGACAAGCCGGAACTGCCCTTCTTGAATCAGCGGAAGGGAGAGAATGTACCAAAAGTATTACAATAGTCTAAGGTGTTTAAACTATACAGTGTCATTCACCAACTGACCCAGACAGACTGATGGGCGGACGGACGCACGGGGTGATTAAAGTGCACACTTCGCAATATCAAACTCAGATGTTTATCCGCGTGTGTTTGTTTATGGGGTATTTGTCAAATTAACCTGTTAACAAGACGGTGAAACCTTACTGCATCCCGAAAACACACATATATAATTTTGACCCCCTTGAACACCACTTTTATATAGCAAAACTGGGGTTTACAGAGGCAAACCTTATTTGTCTTAATTCTGCAATAAAATATAGATTGTGGGTACTCGTTGGAGACATCTCGATCAGGCGGCTCTAACGTTTACCCACAATCTATATTTTGAGCAGATATAAAAAAATATATCACATTTTTTCATCATGAAATCTTCATTTTTTCATTTACTATGTATTTGTTCATGTATATGCATCCTTCTAATCTCCGCTGCATATACGGGAAAGTAAGAGTTTTGTTTGTTGGACTTGAGATTTTACGTACATGAGTCCCACAACAATATTTAGGTCATTTTGGAGACGTTGATTCCGATTGTGTGGGACTTTTACCCGGCGCTGTGATGAAATGACATCTGAAATCCTATCGCCCAAGGAAAACGCTTATGTTTAAGGAATGGTCAGATTCTCTCGTTTTTTCCTGGGCGGGTAAAGACATAAGCGGGTTACCAATACTCGAGTTCGGTCGGACGCACCATGCATCTCAGTCTATTTCTCCGGGTCCCGATTGGAGGGGCCGCTAAAGTTGGGTTTAATAGGGTACTATACAATATTTTCCTTACACAAGGATAACAAATCTTGCCACATAATCATTTTTTTCAAGGCTGCATAAATCATCACGTGAACAAGTCCGTGAAATGAACATCCCCTAAACCCCTTTTCATATAGAGAAAACTGGGGTTTACGGTGGTTTACATTATTTTTTATTATTTCTACACCAAGACATAGGTTGTGGGTGCTCGTTAGAACCGCCTCATTGGGTACTCGCTAGAACCGCCTCAATGAGGCGGTTCTAACGAGCACCCACAACCTATGTTTGCAGTATATATAAGAAAATTATTTCCGGTTTTCATCCGAAAATTAGCTATTTTATCACGAAAACACGCCTATATAATTTTGACCCTTTGAAACCCACTTCTATATAGTAAAACTGGGGTTTCCGGGGGTATACCTTATTTTTCTCATTTCTGCTCTTAAATATAGATTGTGGGTACTCGATAGAACCGCCTCGACGAGGCGGTTCTATTGAGTTCCCGCAATCTATGTTTTGAGCAGAATTTAGAAAAATTTCACAAATTTTCAGCTTAAAATTTCTAATTTTTGGCCAAAAAAATGGCAATGTATTTGTATAGGCGTGTTTTCGTAATGCGGAGATGTGAATAAATGCACAATGTGGCACGGGTGAGTTACTGTAATGTGACATTTTCTGATGAAAATTGCGGTATTGTTTTATTTTCTTATTCTTGCAGGGTGCGAGTACCAACAATATGTGAGCCCCGCCAAGCAAATTTGTGTCTTCGAGCATTCCGTCATGACAAATTTTAACTGCGCATGCCCAGCCATTCAGAGGGGCCAGGGATATGGCTTTCTGTCTGAAGGTTCCTCTTGATTCACTGCTTGTATGAGCGAGCAGCGAAGGTTCTGGCGAGACTGCGCGGATGCGCAGTCTCGCCTGAACCTTCGCTGCTCGCATAGGCGATAAGTACCAAAATCGCTTGACGGGGCCCATGTTGTTTTATTAGCTCGGCTGTTTTCGAAGAAAACGACGAGGTATTGTCATAGTTCTATCGTCGTCTGCGTCGTCGTCGTGCAAAAACTTGGACATTTTGTAATATCTCTGTCATCACTGAACATATTAACTTGAAACACGGAATAGTTGTTCATTATGAAAAGGGGAACTCATACCACTAGATGAGGTAACTCTCAAAATATTTTTGGCACAGGTATGCCCCTTTTTGGACTTAGAATTTTTGCAAAAAACTTGGACATTTTGTATTATCTCTGTCATTACTGAACATATTTACTTGAAACTCGGACAAGTTGTTCATTTAGAAAAGGGGAACTCATACCAATAGGTGAGGTGACCCTTAAAATATTTTTGGCACAGTTATGCCCCGTTTTCGACTTAGAATTTTTGTTTAACAAAAAGAAACTGCAGCCGAGCGTTGGCACCCGCATGCGGTGCTCTTTTTTTCCAGCAAAAATAAGGGAAATGATGTATAAGCGAGTAAAACCTACTTTTATCAAAATAAAATCAAGCCCTGTCCGGTCGGGTAGGTTGATTATGATACAATCTAAGCACTGATAGCTCTGGCAGTGCGATTGGTCCTTATGATAGGCTGTACAAAATGGTCATGAACGGGATCGTTCTGTTTTGTTTAACTCTTAAATTCCTTTATCATATGACGTCGTTGATAAGCAGTGGATAACGTCATGTAATAAAAATCGTATGACCACACGTGTAATAACACTTTGGCGGGATTTCATATGAAATGACCACTCGTGCAAGATCCTCTATGTATCGTAAGCAAACAGTGTAGATCCTGATCAGAGGCCACGTTATTTACTGTTTGCAAAACTCAACGCTTGTCTCCAGTACAGATTCAAAAGATAACACTTAATTACGCAACACTCTGAACTCTTAGCGATACAAATTGCGCTGCGACACAAATCACTGATAGTCACGTGGATATCAGCACTGAAGTGTTCTTGTGCTTAGTAATTCTGGGCCAGAGATTGACAAACAATCGACCCCAAAAAGACAGCTTTAAGAGTATACACTGTACTGATTAAACGCTTCATCACGAAAACATGCCTATATAATTTTGACCCCCTTGAACCCCACTGTTATATAGTAAAACTGGGGTTTACAGGGGTAAACCTTATTTTTCTTATTTCTGCTCTAAAATATAGATTGTGGGTACTCGTTAGAACCGCCTCGACGAGGCGGTTCTAACGAGTACCCACAATCTATAATTTGAGCAGAAATAAGAAAAATTTCACAATTTTTCATCTTAAAATGGTTTTTTTTTTTTTCGGCGGTTGAGTTTCCAATGTATTTGTATAGGCGTGTTTTCGTAATGTATTGCACAAGATTACAATCGCCCTTTTACACGTAAATATAAATCTATATATACATATCGGGTGATAATAATATTGAATACTATGAAAATCTATATTAAGAATTATGATTTCATAGAAAATATCATCCACCCATATCAAGTCAAGGACAGCGAGTTCATGTTTCGATATACGCGTATCGTCATTCAGGAAATGTATTGTTAACAAGTCGAATTTCAGTGGCTCGTAAACACCTTTGGGACTATGATAATTTGTGCGAAATATGGGCTGTTCTGTGCCAGATAGGGGTAGATCGAGCCACTGAGGGTTCACATAAAGCCAGTAGAGGAGGCGGAAGTGGGATAATTGAGGAGTGTCTCCTCGATCTTATATAAGATGAGTTATACTGTGTATACTCATTAGAATCGCCTCGATGAGGCGATTCTAATGAGTACACACAATATACATGAGAGTTACAACGGTATATTGTGTGAACTCATTAAAATCGCCTAAATGATGCGCCTCTTAAGAGTACACTTTCAAAAAATAATATATGCATTTTCATGCTAAAGTTAGAAGGGGTGGGGGTGTTTGAGGGGATGCTAAAAGGTTGTGTGAATGTGTGAACAGGATGAGTCTAACTATAAATGACTCATGGTGACAAGGTGTTGTGGGGGGAGGGGGACACAATAAATCAGGGTGACAAGGGGTTGTGCAGGGTTGTGGTGGGAAGGGGGGGGGGGGGCGCTTTTTTCTTAAAATAGCAATATGTACTGGTGCCATAGTTTTATTGCGACACAACAATGAGCTGGGAACCGGTTTAGTCTTCTTTAACCCAACTCTTCATCAAGAGTTGCCAGTAGGCAACATAGCTCGTCTATAGGGGCCTAAGTTGAACTAGTTATGTGTGAGTACATACATGTAGGACTGCGTGTGTACATGTATGCATTTGTGTGTGCATGTATGCCTGAATGTGTGTGTGTGCATACATACATGTGTGTGTATGTGCGTACGTGCGTGCATGCAGGCATGCAAGTGTGAATGAATGCCTATGTGTTTGTGCACAGCATATGTGTGTGCATGCATGCTTGCATGAGTGCATGCATGCACGAATGTGCATGTATACACATGTGCATTCTTGCATGCATGCATGAGTGTGTTCGTGCATGTAACATGTGTGTGTGTACATGCATGCATGAGTGTGTGAATGAATGTATGTGCCGTGCTGAAGTGTGTGCATGTATGCATCCAGCGTGTGTGCGCATACATGTATGGGTTTGTAAATACATGTATGTGCGTATGCATGATTGAGCGTGTGCATGTATTGATGTGTGCGTGCATGCCTGTGAGAAATTGTGTTACACATGTGCATGCATGAGTGTATGTTCGCATGTGTGAATTCATGTGTGCATGCTAGTATGCATGTGTGCATGCATGTGTATGCGCTTGCATGCATGCATGATTGATAGACATGTGCATACATGTATGCATGAGTGTGTGTATACATGCATGTCTACATGCATGTATGCTTGCATGTGTGAGTGTGTGTGCATGTATGCATTCATGAGTGTGTGCATATATGCATGTGTGAGTGCATGTGTGCATGCATGTGTGTGTCCATGCATGTGTGCGTGTTTGCATGTATGCATATGTGATGCACATGTTTGTGTGTGCATGCATACATGCATGAGTGTGTGGATGTGTAAGTGCATGCACGCATGAGTCTATGTATGTTTGTATGTATGCATGTATGTATGTATGTATGTATGTATGTATGTATGTATGTATGTATGTATGTATGTATGTATGTATGTATGTATGTATGTATGTATGTATGTATGTATGTATGTATGTATGTATGTTTTTGTTTGTTTGTTTGATTTGAGGTTTAGCGTCCCCGTCAACACTGTAAAGGTCATTTTGGAGACGTTGCGTCCAATTTTGTGGGACTTTTACCCAATATTGAGATGAAATGACATCTCAATTCCTGTCGCCCAGTGAAACCAATAGGGTTTAAAAGCATGGACGGGCCGACTCGCACTGCTTTGCCTGGGCAACCAGCGGTTTACCAGTACTCGTGTGCGGGTCGGTGTCAGCTCTGCGTGGAAGCATCATGCAGCCCATATATTTCTTCAAGCCCCGAAGGGCGGGGGCCAGTATGTATGTATGTATGTATGTATGTATGTATGTATGTATGTATGTATGTATGTATGTATGTATGTATGTATGTATGTATGTATGTATGTTATGTATGTATGTATGTATGTATGTATGTATGTATGTATGTATGTATGTATGTTATGTATGTATGTATGTATGTATGTATGTATGTATGTATGTGTGTATGTATGTATGTATCTGCGTGGAAGCAACATGCAGCCCATATATTTCTTCAAGCCCCGATGGGCGGGGGCCAGTATATGCGTGCGTGCGCGCGTGCGTACGTGCGCTTGCGTGCGTGCGTGCGTGTGTGTATGTGTGTGTGTGGGTGTGTGTGTGCAAAGGCAGTTCTAACGAGTACCCACAACCAATGTCGTGGAGCAGAAATAAGAAAAATAATGCATACCCCCGTAAACCCCAGTTTTCTCTATATAAAGTGGGGTTCAGGGGGTCGTCATTTCACGGACTTGTTCACGTGATGTGAACGCGAATTCGAAATCTGATAAATTTGTCTAACTAAAAACTTTGGATATACCTGTTTCAACAATGTTTCTTCCATGTATTGTGAACTTATAAAAATCCCTTTTAGTAACCTTAAAGCAAACAGTGTAAATGAGGTCAGGCGCGACGACTGATCTGGGTATGCATTTGTTGCAAATGTTTTCAGAATGGGGCATTTAGTGTAAATGAAATATACATATTTGTATTTCATTGATTTTTTTTTTACAAATCCTCGTTGGGTACATTTTATTGCGACAGATATAACTTGATGTCCTAGATTTTCATCATTTTTTGGGAAACCTAAATTCCTGGTAACCTACCGAGTGCCCGCGGGATTGTGTTAAGAAAAAAAATATATATATAAATTTTGATTATTCATTTATCGGTAAAAATGCGACATTCACAGAGAAAGAAATGGATAACTTACCGCGTTTGGGATAAAATGAAAGGATAAACTTTCAGGTGAGAATATAAGAATCTTATACGGGTGTGAGGGGTGGACTGAAAAATCCGTCCCGAGGGACACTGTCCGGCATCTCGAGGCTTGCCGAGTGATGCCGGACAGTGATCCCGAGGGACGGATTTTTCTATCCACCCCACTGTCCGGCATCACGAGGCTTGCCGAGTGATGCCGGACAGTGATCCCGAGGGACGGATTTTTCTATCCACCCCTCACACCCATATTGGATTCTTTTTCTTGCATACCTTCTATTTCTATTACAAACTTTTAATGCTGCTGTCACTTCGGTTACCGACGTCCGCCATTTTGTGATGACACAACAGGAATGTTTAGTGACGTCACGCATGACGACGCCGCACATGAGGTTGTAATCAACCAGTGCATTTATCAAACACGCGATTATATTCGATTTGGGGTCGGAACACCAGGGTCAGAACATAAATTTCTATCCCAGGGTAAAATCACGGATTTCCTTGTCTGGTGTGCAAGAAAACCCTTTATATAAAGGACATGAGTGGTCATATATTATTGAATTTATTGAACGAGGTGAGGAAAAGTGATAAAATGCGAGGCTTCGCCGAGCACGCATGCAAGTTGTCGATAATGGCGTCGTACGTGTAACGTTACGGGGTGTATCTAACTAATTTGCATATTTAATCCACTAGTGGATAACCGAATTTATTACATGACGTTAACACATTCTCAGACGCGACGTCATATGAAAAATAGGGAATATCAAGTTTATGTCTTTTGATATCAAGTTTTATCAGACAAGGCTTCGAGAACGCTTATTGAATCGCGAGCCGAGCCTGATAAACTTGATATCATGTATTCTATTTATCAGTGTATCCCCTTGTACATTCTTTAAATAGGAAAGTTACAATCAGTTAGTGCGTTCCAATATTCCGGCGTGCACTTATCGGTGCAAACATTTAGTATCATCTGACCATATTTATTTTTTTTTTCCTATGATATTTTTTTTCATGTATTTTTTACGTTCTTTCTTTCCAGTAAAAATAACATTTTTGCCAATCTTTCCTGCAGTCCGGTTCAATCATAAAAGTGCAATGTTACCTTGACCTGATAAAGCTCACTTGCCCTGATATCAAGTCAAGGTGTTTCATGTGCAATGCAATTAATATAGGGATAAAATTCCATACTCATGTACATTTCGAGCGATTTGATTGGTTGGAATAAAAGTTTTATACTTCGATAAATTCCATGAACAAGAACCTCAGAACTATTGGCGTATCCCAAATGTGCTTCTAGTGCTCCGTTACATTAAAAACTAGCTTATTTTTTTTTTCAGAACTATTTCACACAGCGACAGGTAGAAATACATTTATAAGGTGAAGTCAAAGAACCCGTTTATAAAAATTTTGCGCATTGCGTTACTGTATATGAAGTGACGTCAAGAACATTCGATTGAAAGATGGTAAACTATTGAAATTAATGTTAGAGGACAAATTTACAGAATTTTAAGACAGACGTTTTTTTTTTTTTTTGTTGTTTGTTTTTTTCTGTGTGTGTGTGTTTTTTTTTTTGTTTTTTTTTTGCTTGGCTTTCTTTCAAAATTGGTATCTTCTAATTGTATATTCAATCCGCCGTGGCCGTTGGTAAGTTAAGCCTTACACCTAAAAAGATTCCGTATTGGTGACATTTAATTGTTCGATGACAAAATTGGAATTATTAGGACTGATTTATATCTTTTCTGTGGCTTTTATCGATATGTAAACTCCGGCAAATCATTCAAAATCTTAGCACGAAGCCGCACAACCTCCCCACCCCCTCCCCCCTCGCCACTTAGAGTGATTCGGAGTTTACACATCGATAAAATCCACAAAAATGAAATTCTTTTCTATAGTGCCTTATGTATGGGGGTCCACTCTCAAAGGAAAACCAAATTCTTCCCTTTATGAATTCTTTCTTTTAAGGGGAATGGAAACACCTTCAGGGGAGGCAACTCCTGCAAAAGTATTTTTGTCTCCCATGTCAATAGGGGTCAACTATTAAAGGACGACTTTGCTCCTGAGGAGCAAATTCTTTCCTTTAAGAGTAGACCCCTTTTTTCAGTGGGACAGGGCTTATAGAAGAGTGAACAGGAAGTCCCGAAAGTTGTCTCCCTTTGACCACTGGCGGAAAAATCTTCCGTGGGAAACAATAAGTCATGGATATTGTCTTCGTTGATGTTGAACACACCTTCAGGAAATCCATTGGTGTAGAGCTGGATCTATTTGCGTCTGATCTGTAGCTGTGTCGCTAGTCAGTATTCTCAAAACGGGACACCAGACAATAAATGGGTTTAAGTTACATGATCTCAGCTTTCAGTGCGCATTTTTGTCACATTTAATCCTCCTCGTGGTAGGTCGCATTTTTGTGAGGCGGTTGAAATGAATATCCGAAAAACGTGTGTCCAATTCTTGGGAAACCAACCTTTCCGTTATCCGACCGAATTATACAATTACGTACAGAACATGTTACACGTGAGTGTTACATGTAAGATCATTTTCAAAACAGAAATTAATATGTTATTTTATTTTTTTTTTATTTACTTATAAATATACTTTGAATTTGTCGAAGGTACATGCATATCGCAAAATGGGATACACGTGAATGAATCTTTAACCTCAATTATGGGTGAGTCAAATATTCAAAAACATTGAAACTTCAATAATTCGAACACGACAGTCTTGTTTCATGACGATAACACAACCATGCGATATAGTGCATTTTTCAAATCTCCAAACTGGCCATTTTCCTGATGAAAATCTGTGATATTTTTCTTATATATACTGCAGACATAGGTTGTGGGTTCTCGTTAGAACCGCCTCATTGAGGCGGTTCAAACGAGTACAAAAAACCTATTTCGTGGAGCAAAAATAAGAAAAAATGTATACCAACGTACCTCTATATAATGGTGGGTATAGGGGGTCTTCTTTTCACGGACTTGTACCATCGCTAATTCGAACTCACTCTGGTCTAATCGGGGTAGCCCCTATGTGCTTTTAGCGCCCGGTTACCTTACAAAATCTATCAAGTCAAGACTCTGGTCTAAGGCTGACGCGATTAATCGGATAATCGATTATTATTATTATAATGTTTTAATTTCTTTTTTCGTCATTACAACACTGTATAAATAGTTCAATTTCACAATATCAAAACGTGATAGAACACAGAAGCACTGAAGATCACTCATGATTTGTAAGATATAAATTTATAGTCCCTTTGTTTATAGTCGTTCTGTAATTGTGTCGGTGGGACCATCAACAAAAATGTCAATAATTCTCACAAACAGAAAGATCCTCCGTGCTTCGCTCTTTTACTTGCTTTTTACAAGATGTCATAATAACATTTTGAGAGAGAGAGAGAGAGAGAGAGAGAGAGAGAGAGAGAGAGAGAGCGGAGAGAGAAAGAGAGAGAGAGTAATTGTTCCAAGATTTTCCATTTGCTTTCAAAAACGGAAAATATGTATGGAATCTGTCTATTTTGTTTACTGCAGAAAATGAAATATTTAGCCAAGTAGATAACAACATTCTTTACCTGCTGATTTAAGTTAAGGTTAGTTTGGCATATTCCAAAGGATACAATCTTGAAACAAACATCAAAATTTAATTCGCATTGGTTAAGAAAATTTGCTAACTCCATCCAGAAGTGTTGTACATGTACGCACACCCAAACAGATGATGGAGCGTCTCTATTCCCATGTTACAAAAGCTGCAGTAATACGTCATAATACGGATGATCGATTAATCGATCGATAAATTCCAGAAAAAAATGGTTATCATTACTGATTTGCTATTAAACGAGTATTTGATAAGTATAATTTACATGTACCATCCAGTGTCGTGTCTAAAACAGCTGGATGAGTGGCAAATAGTGCAGTCCCTGATGAGACTCGTATCTCATCGGGGTCTACACTGTTTGCTCACACATACATGTATGTCCGAATACATTGGGTAAAGTACGTATAACATGTGGTAAGAGTCATGTCCATACAGAGAAATATTCAGTGATTAATAATCGATTATCGATCACAATGACATGACTGATAATCGATTATATTTTGAGCTATGATTCGCTAGCCCTACACTTTTCCCTACAGATTTTTTTTTTCCTCTAGCACCAGATACCCTCATATCATGGATAATGTTTCGTTTGTTTGATTTGGAGTTTAACGGCCCAGTCAACACTATTTAGGTCATTTTTGAGCCGGTCAGTTTACCTATCCACACTCTACGTGGGCAGGTTTATACATAAGCGGTTAACCAGTACAGTGCACATTCGCCAGAAATCTTGTGTAGGGCGGTCTTTCCTTTCATTACGATAAGTCAACCGCGCGACATAGTGCAACTTTTCACATCTCCAAAATGGCTATTTTTCTGATGAAAATCCGTGATATTTATCTTATGTATACTGCAAACATAGGTTGTGGGTGCTCGTTAGAACCGCCTCAAAGCGGTTCTAACGAGTACCCACAACCTACGTCTAGGAACAGAAATAAGAAAAATAATGAATACCCCCGTAAACCCCAGTTTTATCTATATAATGTTGGGTTTGGGTTAAGGGTTGTCTTCATTTCACTCACTTCACGTGAATAGAGTCTCCTAAATGAGGCGAGATACTAATGAGACCATACACCATTTCTGTATTTTATACATGCTCGTACAATATTAAAAATATAATTCAGCCATCCACATTATGCATATAAATATGCATTGTAAACTTTACCGCCGATTAAAAAAAAATCAGATGTAAAATTGTGATATTTTTCTTATTTCTGCTTAAAAATAGTTTGTGGGTACCCGTAAGAACCGCCTCATCGAGGCGGTTCTAACAAGTACTCAGACTTTATATACTTGGTGGATGTTAATAATAATAAAAAAAACTGGAACCACTGTCCCGCCTAGGTCGTTGCTTGCATTCGCTTCCTGTTCATTCAAGCTACCATGCTTATGCAGGAATAAAAGAATTTACGTTCAAGATAAAGTGAACATTCATGGAGATACGAGGTTTCAGCCAATATGGTGCTCATAGCATACCTGGTGAAGATTTAGGGAACGGGCAGACTCGCACCATTTTTCCTGAACAGGCTAAGGCCTAAGCGGTTTACCAGGACTCATGCTCGTAGCTCTGTGCGCGGAAATCTTTTATCTCAAGGCTTTGACGAGTGGGAGCGCACTGTGTACATATACTAATCGCTTGAGTAGCACAAGTGGTTGAGTGCTCACATAAGAAACGTGGGCCCTGGTGTTCTACAGTCTTTGATACTGTTAGAAATATCCCTATATTTTAAGTAAACAATGTAGAGCCTTATCAAGCATGGTTTAGCGGTTATTTAAATATTTTTCATTCTTTACGCTGTGTCCATATACAATTTTGATTCTTTTTGCTGTGTTCATGGACAACATTCATTGTTTCTGCTGTGTTCCTGGACAACTTTCATTGTTTCTGCTGTGTTCATAGACAACTTGCATACTTTTCGCTGTGTTTAAAGACAATTTTCATTGTTTTTGCTGCGTTCATATACAACTTTCATTCTTTTCGCTGTGTTCATAGACAACTTTCATTCTTTTCACTATGTTCATAGAAATCTTTCATTCTTTTCGCTGTGTTCATACACAACATTCATTCTTTTCGCTGAGTTCATACACAACTTTCTTTCTTTTCGCTGTGTTCATGCACAACTTTCATTCCTTTCGCTGTGTCCATAGACAACTTTCATTTTATCGCTGTGTTCATACACAACTTTCATTCTTTTTGCTGTGTTCATACACAACTTTCATTCTTTACGCTGTGTACATAGACAACTTCGACAATTCTCAATCTTTTCGCTGTGTTCATAGACAATTTTCATTCTTTTTGCTGTGTTCATACACAGCTTTCATTATTTTAGCTGTGTTTATAGACAACTTTTATTCATTTCGCTGTTTTCATCCACCTTGAATTCTTTTCGCTGTGTTCATAGACAACTTTCATTCTTTTCGCTGTTTTCATACACAACTTTCAGTCTTTTCGAGGTGTTCATAGACAGTTTTCATTCTTTTCGCAATATTCATAGAAACCTTTCATTCTTTTCGATGTGTTCATAGACACTTTTCATTCTTTTCGCTGTCTTCATACACAACTTTCATTCTTTTTCCGGTTATCATAGACACCTTTCATTCTTTTTGCTATGTTCGTAGACAACATCCACTCTTTTCGCTGTGTTCATATACAACTTTCATTCTTTTCGCTGTGTTCATACACAATTTTTGTTCTTTTCGCTATGTTCATAGACAACTTTTATTCTTTTCGCTTTGTTCATAGACAATTTTCATTTCTTCCGCTATGTTCCTGGACAACTTTTATTCTTTTCGCTGTGTTCATAGACAATTTTCATTATTTTCGATGTGTTCATACAAAACTTACATTCTTTTTCTCTGTGTTCACAGACAACTTTCATTCTTTTGACTATGTTCATAGAAATCTTTCATTCTTTTCCCTGTGTTCATACACAACTTTTGTTCTTTTAGCTGTGTTCATAGACAATTTTCATTCTTTTAGCTGTGTTCACAGACAATTTTCATTTATTTTTCGCTGTTTTCATAGACAAATTTCATTCTTTTCGCTGTTGTCGTAGACAACTTTCATTATTTCAGCTGTGTTCATGGACAACTTGCATTCTTTTCGCAGTATTCGTAGAGAACTTTCATTTTTTTTTTTCTGTTTTCAAAGACAGCTTTCGTAATTTTCGCTGTGTTTATAGACAATTTTCAATCTTTTCACTGTGTTCATACACAAAATTCATTCTTTTTGCTGTCTTCATATGCAACTGTCATTCTTTTCGCTGTGTTCACAGACAACTTACATTCTTTTCGCTGTGTTCATATAAATCTTTCATTCTCTTCGTTGTGTTCATAGACAACTTTCATTCTTTTCGCTGTGTTCATACACAACTTTCTATCTTTTCGCGGTGTTCATACACAATTTTCGTGTTTTTTCGTTATGTTCATAGACAACTTTCATTCTTTTCGCTTTGTTCATAGACAATTTTTATTTTTTCCGCTCTGTTCGTAGACAACTTTCATTCTTTTTGCTGTATTCATATACAATTTTCATTCATTTCGCTGTGTTCATACACAATATCACTGGGTTCATAGACAACTTTCTTTTGAGCAGAAATAAGAAAAAATATCACAATTTTTCATCATAAAATTTTCATTTTTTTCGGCGATAAAGGTGGCAATGTATTTGTATAGGCGTGTTTACGTAATGGGTCACTTTAGTCATTGCGATAATATACTGATGTGACATAGTGCATTTTTTAAACACATCTCATTACGCAAACATACCTATACAAATACATTGCCACCTTTATCGCCGAAAAAATGAAAATTTTAAGATAAAAAATTGTGATATTTTTTCTTTTGCTGCTCATAATATAGATTGTGGGCACTCGTTAGAACCGCCTTATCGAGGCGGTTCTAACGAGTAGCCACAATTTATATTTTAGAGCAGTAATGAGAAAAATAAGGTTTACCCCTGTAAACCCCAGTTTTACTATATAAAAGTGGGGTTCGGGGGGGGGGGGGTGTCAGAATTATATAGGCGTGTTTTCGTGATGCAAAAACGGTTATTTTTCTGGTGATAATCCGTGACGTTTTTCTTATATATACTCCATGCATTATTTGTTAGAACCGCCTCAGCGAGATCACACAGCCTATATCTAGAAGCATAAATAAATAAGAAAACTAATGCAGTGCAAGACAAGCTTGTCATAATGATTGAGGTTTATCTTTACAAAGTGTGTTGTGTGTATGCAAATGATTCGCGCCCTGCCCATCGGGGCTTGGAGAAATAAGTTGAGACGCATGGTACTTCCACGCAGAGCTGAAACCGACCAAACTCGAGTAATGGTAAAACGCCTAGAAGGTCTAAGCCTGTCCATTAAAAGCGGTGCGATTATGACTGCCCCTTAAACCATAGCGGTTTCTACGGGCAGTAGGGCTTAAGATGTCATTTCATCTCAATGTCGTATAAATGCCCCACAAAACTGGAAGCAACGTCTCCAAAATAACTTAGTGTTAAAAGCGCTACACAAAGAAAATTCGAAAGAACCGCCTATACAGTGTTTTAAAAAAAAAATGTCTACATTGTCAAGTCTTTTTAAAATCTCGCTTTGTTTGTTTGTTTGTATTGGAGTTTAATGACACAGCCAACACTATTTAGGTCATTATTGAGCCGACCAGTTTACCTATCCACACTTTTCCTGGGCAGGCTTATACGAAAGCTTTTAACCAGTTCAGTGCACATTCTTTCGCCAGAAACTGACAACTGCCCTTCTTGAATCAGCGGAAGGGAGCGAATGACCGTTGAAAAGATTTCAGGATCAATCTCCACGAATGAATGTTGCCGACCCCGGCAGGTACCGAACCCGCGTCCTCCTGATCACTAGTCAGACGCACACCCGACTGAGCTACCGAGGCCGGCAAAAATATATCGCTTTATATCTTGTTTGGAGGATTGAGAAGAATTATGACCTAGGTGGATTACGATAACACACCCGTGCGACCTAGTGCATTCTTTCATACATGTATCTCCAAAATGGCTACTTTTCCGATGATATTTTTTTATATTTTTCTTATTTGTATTTCAAACATAGGTTGTGGGTGCTCGTTAGAACCGCCTCATTGAGGCGGTTCTAACGAGTACCCACAACCTTTGTCTAGGAGCAGAAATAAGCAAAATAATGTAAACGCCTGTAAACCCCAGGTTTCTCTATATAAAGTGGGGTTTAGGGGGTGTTCATTTCACGGACTTGTTCACCTGATGGTACCGTTCACGAACGAATAATAATCAGTTATGGGCAACGAGTTTTGGCCCCGAGGCTATAAAACAGGTTTTAATACTCAACTCACTTAAGCATGAAATTTCTGCTGCTCAAAACTTTAAAATTCCAACGAATGCTGGCATTTTAAAATATAAGAGCAGGATAAATGACATTCTGTGCTCATCTGAGCAGGAAAATTGCCTGCTTTGTGTGTCAATGCAATTTTAAATAATGCAATCTGACATCCATTAACTATAAATGTTTTTTTTTTTTTTTTTTTTTTTTTTCAAAAAAATAATGTAGAATATCACATTCCAGAAAAATGGATTTATGAGAACCTATAATATTTTAAGTACAAAAGGGCTCAATTTTAACCGTTTGACAAAAAGAGATTTTTTTCTCGCTTATAGTACCAAAGCACGCAGTTCTAAATTAACTAGACGTATCTATCGTTCAATATCCCCCGGGGTCATTTTCACACACAGCCGGATTAAAACACAATATTGATTACACGATAGGTACACGATAGTTATCTATCGTAGGCCTCAGTCAAAGGGAGACAACCCAATATTGACTTTCTGTGCGACTGTCACGGTTGAAAGTTATCGGGCTAATGTCAGATATAGTTGGCCATGGATACAAAATAGGCATGAGAGTTACAAATTTCATGCTCAGCTAAGTTGAGAATGAAACAAGTTTAATAACCATGGGGCACGAGGGTTTTGTCTGTTTATTTAATTTGAGGTTTAACGTCCCCGTCAACACTGTAAAGATCATTTTGGAGACATTGCTTCCAATTTTGTGGGACTTTTACCCGACATT